>PTEX01000180.1:1478325-1550938 GCA_003342815.1 Eudromia elegans | reverse complement strand
GAGCTTGTGCCAGTTTTGTCCTGCTCTTGCTCTCCATTGGATCCACGAGCTTGTGCCAGTTTTGTCCTACTCTTCCTCTTCATTAGGCTCTTGGACTTGGTCCCAGCATTGCATTTGGCATGAGGAGCAAAAGGCTTGTCCTTGCCGAGCAGGTGAAGGTCTGCGTGCAGCAAGGACCACATGAGCGGCATTTCTCTTCCTCTTCCTCCCAAAGGGACTTGTTGTGACGTCTGGGCAGCGTCGTGAAGCTCAGCTGATCTTCCTCACATCATGGGAGGGTTTCAGAGGGCGCGGGAGGCGCAGCAGAGAGGCTGGTACAAACACGATATTCTTCATCCTCGGCAGTTCAACTCCCAAGGAACAAATTGAAGAGCAATGGGGAAGATAAATTGCTCGTTGTTTTTTTAATGCGTGCTGTGAAGGAGTTCATTTTTAAAACCGTCTGTGAGTGACGCCTGGTTTGATCTTCTAAATGAAACTGATTTATTCTATTTGCACCGGGGCTTGAGAAAAGAAGGACCGAGCTGGATTTAATTTATGCATTTAACTTTGCATTGGCAGGACTGTGACAGGAGCAGACAAATCCAAGCCGAGAAGCTCCCTCCGGTGATCTCAAACGATGCAAATTATTTGCCTGGTTTTATCAAATGATCTGAAGTCGCTGGTCCCAGGTTGACATGTGGGGCAGATAGCGCAGCCTGTGGAGAAGCCAGCATTGCTGGAGGGGAGCTGAGCCACCCCTTGGGGGCTCCCAAAACAGAGTGCCCCATTCGACCTATAGACTGGGTCTCTTCTACACTGATGCCCTGGAAGTCGCTGAAGGCCAATGGGGTCCTGGGGTGCATTAAGCAGAGCGTCTCCAGCAGGTCRAGGGAGGTGATTCTGCCCCTCTACTCAGCCCTGGTGAGGCCGCACCTCGAGTACTGGGTGCAGTTCTGGGCTCCCCAGTGCAGGAGGGACGTGGAGCTGCTGGAGAGAGTCAGCGCAGGGCCAYRARGATGATYAGGGGYCTGGAACATCTGCCCTATGAGGAAAGGCTGAGAGAGCTGGGCCTSTTCAGCSTGGAGAAGAGAAGACTGAGAGGGGACCTGATTAATGTATATAAATACCTCAAGAGAGGGAGTGAGGAGGAGGGGGCTGGCCTCTTCTCAGTGGTGGCCAGTGATAGAACTAGGGGAAAGGGCCACAAATYGAGGCACCAAAAGTTCCACAGGAACTTGAGRAAGAATTTCTTAMCAGTGAGGGTGAMAGAGCCCTGGAACAGGCTGCCCAGAGAGGTGRTGGAGTCTCCTTCTCTGGAGATCTTCCAAAGCCACTTGGACATCACCCTGTGCCACATGCTCTAGGAGACCCTGCGTGTGCAGGGGAGTTGGACTAGATGACCTCTGGAGGTCCCTTCCAACCCTAGCCATTCTATGATTCTATGTGCCAGAGCTGAGGCTCTCTGCCCTTGGAGGGTGGATCAGGATAGGGCGCAAGGCCTAAATCTATCATTTTGTTGGGAATTTTGATGCATGGATGGACGTGCAGTCTTGGACACCCAGACCCAGGGCAAGTGACAAGTGACACATGAATTTTGCAGATTTGTGGTCTTCCCTTCTGCACGAGCTCCTCGGCTCTTTGCCAGCCTCACGGAGCAGTCCTCGTTGCTTAACGGAGGATGGGGTGGGCATCACTGTAACTCACGCTGAACGGCAGCTGTAAAAGCCCGAATCACTCTCCAAAAAAAGGCTCCCGTAAAAAAGGACGGGCGCGTAAAAGCGAGTCTCGAAGCAGGGGAAATGATGAAGATACTGGCATGGAGGGGAGCTATCACTCAACCCTGCCAACCTATGCATCACGCAGGGTAATTATCAATTATTTTAAGCAGCGGCGCGACTCTCCCCTGGAAGCTAATGATGTTTTGTATGGAGCGGGCTCTGGGAGATGGATCGTGTTGGCCTGGCCAAGATCCATCTTCTCTCACRGGCTGCTGATTCCTGTTTGTGCATCTTAAAGCTCAGTGTGCAAAGCTGGAGGAGCAAGCAGGACTGGAGCTTTGGTGCCCTGCAGACAACAGGGCCGGTGGATTTTTCCACATCACATTTCAGGTGATGGTGGCAGCACTGGGAGAAGGATCCTTTCCCCACTCCCAGTTCCTAATTTCTTTCTTTCTGGGGCTCCCTGTCTCTTTTTTGGCGGCTTAGGTGACAGCCCCTATACCAGGCTTGAGCGATGCCTTTTCCTCCTCTCCTTTTTTATTCTCTGTATCCTTGCAAAACGTTTCCTCCTGGATCTTCTCTCATGAGCCCTATAACCACCCGGTGTGGTCATGTAGATAACTTCTGTCTGCCACCAAACACAGATGGAAAATAATATTTCATGTGTGTTTTAGCTGCAAACTAGGTTCTTAAAGGACTTTGCCAGGTCTGGGCACAGTGTTTGCAAACCTGCTCGTGAGGGGAAGGGCCAGGGATCCCATCCAGGCAAACACGGGCACATGCTTTGCTTTTAAATATTTAATCTGTAACCCATATGACAAGCTGCTGCTTGTAAATACAACCATTACATCTTATTTAGTCATACATAATTGAAACGCTGGATCCTGCTCTCCGCAAACAAACCCATATTTTATGAGGCCAGTTTCTTCTGGATCCTACCTTGCTCTAACAGCCTCTCTGAACTGGTGGATTTAGGGTTTGATCCTTGCTGGGGATGAGATTTCTACCCTTAAATTTGGTCAAATGGTCAAACGTCTGTTGGTGACACTGGGAGGTTTCCCCCACGCCCGCCTTTCTCCCAAGGTCCTGCACCCATTCTTCCTGGTTTCCAACTCTAACACACGCTGACCCATCTCTAGCACATGGGGGGCTGCTCTTCTTTTATTACTATTTTCACAAACAAGTGCGATGGTTTCAAGAACGGGCCTGACTCATAGCATGGATTTGCAACCAAGGCAACCCCAAGGCCATGGCACCTTGTGGCTCTGAGTCCTGGGTGGTTGCACCAACCCAGCATCACTGTTTTATCACAGAAATGGGCTTTACTGCTCCTTGTCTTGAGTGCCCCATGAAAACCTGGCCCCGTTTTGGCTTTCCCTAGCTCAGTAGTTGCCTTTGGATCCCGTTTCCGCACAGCACCTTGTTTATTAATAAGCTGGAGGTGGGCAGGGATGAATGGGAAGGTGGCACATGGGAGCTGACATGTCTTATTAAGATGAATTATGCCCCCAAAAAGGGCTCTGGGTAGTTTTGGGAAGTGCCTTGCCAAGACAGGTGGATGGGAAAGGCAATGGAAATGAAATCCGCGCGTGTCAGATAAAAAATAGTGCATATCAGAAGGAATATGTTTAATTACACTCCTGGGTTATCAGGGTCTAAATTAAAAGCAGTTGCTTGGTGTGGATCTGGGTGTTGTTGCAGGCAGCTCAATAGGGACAAGCAGCTGGAAGCGAATAAGCCGAGTTTGGATCCAGCCAAGAGAGGGGATGGGGAAAGTCTGGGTGCCTAAAGAATCCATGGACAGAGCAAACACCAGGCACCAGAGCAGGGTGCTGCAAAGACGTTTGCGACCAGCTTGCCCTGGTCTCCTCTATCTGCTGCTCCCTCTTCCAAACTGACGCTGCTTTCCTTGCACGTACCTGCTGCAGGACACGTGGAGGAAAATGCAGCCTAGGATACAGCCCTGGGATTAAATCCCATGGTTAAGCGTTTAATGGGACAGCCTTGGTCGTTCTCCTGGGCTGGAGTCAAATGTCTGAGGCCTYGGAGTTGTTTTCCAGCTGGGAGAGCTGCAGGTGCAGTTTGGAGCCATCCCTCTTCGTCCTGTGTGCTGGAAGCAGCCCGGAGATGTAATACCCGAGTATTCCAGAGTATTTGCACTCCATCAGTTCCCCGTGCTTCATCCCTGTGCTTCATCTCCAGCCAGCTCCAGGGCTGAGGTCCTTACACCAGCTGTGGGGACCCCCATAAGCAATAAAGCCACAGTGAGAGGTGCCTTGAAGCCCCACAAGGGACCTGGCAAATGTAGAGTGATTCTAGTGCCCAGGGTGTCTCTGTCCCTATGAGATGGCCCCAGCATTTGCAGAGCCTCCACAGGGGTCCCCAGGCAGAGGAGGTGCTGGGGACATTACTGTGGCACCACAAGTGTCCCCACGTTCTTTGGGATGTGCTCTGCCCTCCTTTCAGCTCCTTGTTCCCCGTTTGCTCCATCTCTTCCCCATGCTGGGCTCCTCGGCCTCGCGGTGGGCATCAACATCACTGCATAAGAGGGGACAGGGAGCTCGGTAATAACAGCGATGGCCAAAACCCACCCGGTGAGCAGCAAGGGAGCCCCGTCACCTTGCGAGGTGGCCTCGGGCACTGCAACGTGCACATCTGCTCACCCCAGCCCTGCTCTGTAGCTTTTCTTTTTCACCTCTGCAGCCTTTCCCTGCTGTGGAGCTCCTAGTTCATGAGTCATTTGGCTTTTGTAGGCCATGAGAGAAGAGGAGCCAAGGTGAGGAGAAGCTGGCATCTGGAAAGTGCAGCCCCCCGGGGTGCTGTCCAACCCATTCCCATCTCCCCCATGGAGACCCTGGGGCTTTTCCTTTGCAGAAAAGCAGCAGGGCAGACCCTGCCTCCACTCACCCCATCCATCTCCCATGCTTGGCTTATTCATTTGGTCAGTTCAGCTCTTGCAGCAAATCTCTCCTCGGCCCAATATGCTCCGTATCCCTCGCTTTAATTGGCGTGGGGCCATTCCTTGGAAGGGGCTCTCTGCCGGCCACGCCATGGGAGCCGCTCACGTCCGAGTGCATCAAACGTCACGTTCCGCAAGGAGCCCGGCAGCTCCAGCTGGGAATGCTGCTGCCTCGGGCCGACCCACGCTGGGAGCCGAGCACAGGGCGTCAGTGGGTGCACGTGCTGCACCCAGGGCTGTGAGACCAGCTTGCCCAGGGCTAGGGGGGTCCCTGTGCGCTTTTGTAAATGGGTTGTGACCTGCTTTGCTCTGCTCCTGCCGGGCTGCCCCTGCAGAGGTTGGTAGGAAAATTGTCTTTTCTGGCACTGTTAGTGCCAGGGAAGCAGCACGGACCAGCTGGATTTGGGAGAGTCCAGCAGGCACCAAGCATCTCGATGGCATTCGGGTGAGACGGTGTCGAGCTGCAGCTGCTAAGGTCGCCAGGAGCCTGGAGACCGAGAAGAGGGTTAAAAGGGACTGGAGGGAGAAAGCAGTTTGGCAGCAGCCACAGAGTGAACCTGGGGGCTCCCCACTGCCCTAACAAGTGAAGGAGGCAAAAGCAGGACTGGGCTTTGGAAGCAGGGTAGAAGAAAGGGCAGATGAAGATGTTCTTAGAGGGTTTGTGAAGGCAAAAATGAAGAAATTCAGGAAGTCCTCGGGACTGTTCATTCAGAGAGCTCATTTTCCCCATCCACCRTCGGCAGGACACACTGTCACCACTTGCCCTTGAGCTTTGCTGAAGGGAGGATGTGGACACGGTATAGTGAACTCTCCAGATGCTGTCGCTTTTACCCTACGGTCCTATAGAGACCAGAGATACATCTCGGCTTCTTGGGCCACTGCTGCCTGGGTGATGTGGCTACCAAAGCTGAGGTCTTGTTAGAGCAAGTCCCAGCTTGTCACAGGAGGCCAGAAGAGGAGACCGCTCTGCCCTACCACTCCTTTCTAAGCCCATGATCATTCACGGACAAGGAGCATCTGCTGTTGTGCCAAAATTTCCCATAGGAAGGAATTGTTTGGAGCTAATCTGCCTTCTGCATGTTTCCCACTGTCCGCTGACTGCTGGAAGAATGGAAATTCAGACCTAGGCTCCTGAGCGAGGCCTCCTGGTGCTGCCTACCTTGATCCCTGTGCTTCCAGACAGATCCAATCCAGGCGCTGTGACTTTGTGATGAGCTCGGCTGGGATGAGGATGCTCTGCCACTGGCTCATCTGCATGCTCTGCATTCGTTGCCAGTGGGACAAAATGTTTGTAGTCCTGCTGGTTTTGCTGGCATTGCTGCTAACTGGCTCTGTGAGACAACCACGTTGGGGTGAAATTACCTCTGCACGTCAGACTTTGTCAGGAATTCTTGCATCGGCCACAGCTGAGCGCTGAACGGATGTGTCCTGACTAAATGCCACGTGCTGAACTCTGCCTGGGTTGGAATGGCTCGGGTGTGAGACTACGAATCTTGCTGCAATGTTTTCCCTATCTTCCATTTGGTTCTGGGTGGCGCTCCAAAAACGCAGAGAATTTATAATTTTTATCCTCAGGGCAAGCCAAGAAATTTCCAGCAGAAATTACACGTGCTACAAGCCAATAATTCAGGTCAGGCCTTTCAGAAATATCATCCCACCTAGCTTATGGAGCGACTTCCAGCAGTCAGCAAGTCCAATGGTTAATTAACCGCCTCGTTGGAAAGACACATACTCTGTTTTTATCTGGCTTCAGGTTCATCATTTTTCATCATTATTGGTCACAGAATCCCATACAATTTTTTCTTGTATAATACACGTCTTCTTTGGATTGCGTCTCAAAAGTAAGGACATAGTCATTACATGCATTTATTTTAGATGCTGCCAATCGGTGCTTGCTAGCACTTAGCAAGTCGAACACACATGGSCATGAGCTGAGAATATGTGAGTCCATGGAATACTTTATCTTCATGGAGCCATTTCTAAATCGTGGAACAAGAATCAAAACGTTCTTCCCATTTCAGACCCATCTCTTCTGGGGCAGAGGATGAATTCCCTTGGGAGATGCCTTTCCTTCCGCTGATGGTCAACTCTTAGACTAGAGGCAGCACTTTCAGAAACTAAGAATTAGGTTTTTTGAGTCTCTTCTGTTCTGCTTTTGGGAAATTCAGGAGACTCAGCTAGCTGCAATCACCATCAATACTATCAATAGGCTCCTCGAAATGTGAACAGCCTAGGAAACACTTCACTGTGATACTAGGGTATAGGAGAACAAATCAAAGCTGTCTAATCAAATGTGGGGATGCACTTCTCACCTCCATAGCTAGAGCTTCTGCAGATCCAGGAGGAAAGGTTGTGAAAAGGAGAAGACTGGGATAATTCAGGAAGCAATTAGAGGCTGCCCTGAGGGAAGAAAGGCATGGAAATCGTTAAATGTTCATGGGACAAATGGCCATTTCTAATTTTTGATACCCATCTATTTATTTAATGTGCAAGTARACACCATGGTTATGGGGCATAGCATGTGTTGGAACTGCTGCCTGCTGCRTTAACATGCCAATAACACCTCTTTATGGCAGGAACGTGGCTGTGCATCGTTAGCAAGTTGAACCTGGAGGGAGCTCAGTGATATGAGCTGCTCCTGCTGCATTGCAGCGACACACGAGCCAGCTAAATGTCAGGACCTGGCAGGGTTTCTCCGGACATGGGCGAAGTGACCTGGATGGATCCCGGCATGAGCCAGCTCCCCGGGTGCTACCTGCCATCTGTGCAAGCACGAAACGCCAGGCAGGCCCCCGTGCCCACACGTTGCCCTCCTGTGCTTTGCTAGGGTGGCTTTTCCCCCAGCTGTCATATGTGCTGAGGTCCCCTGGGTGACCTTGCAGGCAGGTGCTGCTCCAGGAGTAAATATGCAGCAGGAACCATGGATTTGCTGAGCTCGATGCTTGGGCGTTGGCCAGACCTTTATGTGTGGGCTTTGCTCACAGCTACTCCAGCCACGGTTTTGGTTCAGTTCTCTGCTCTGATACAGCCATTCCATGCGACTCCAGACATGGCACGGAGAGATCCAGGCCTGCTTTCATCTCCTCAGAGCTGTGGGTGTTTTCTTTACTTGGCTCTTGGCCATTTGGACCTCCACTCTCAAATGACATAGAGTGGAGAATTCAAGACCGAAAACGTAGATCCTCAAAATTGGCCTCCAGAAGATGACGGGACTGAAGTCGTGTACAGAACACAGAATTTAAGAGCTCTGGAATGGGCTTATTCTGCAGAGARCAGCGGGTACAGGAGTCCAGCAGTGATGGATTGTCCTCCTTGGAGCCACCACAGCTGGAACGGAGCTGAGTGTGCAGGAGGACACATGGTGCCCAGTGCATGGCAGTTCCTTTAGCCTTCGGGGCACTTTGATAAGGACAAGCATGGACCTGCTCAGGAAAAGCCTAAAAGCAGGGGTTTATTTTTTTCCTGTTCTTTTCTGCTATACTTAAAGCATGTTYGAAATGTGCTAGTTGAAACTATGAATAAGTGAATGATAAATCCCACAAGCTAGTGAGTTATAGGGTCCGGATCAAGAGCTAGACCCAGGGACAGGAGTCCTCAACCAGGCTCCTTGTCTGTGTTTAGACAATCACCTTGTGCTCTCTTAGGCCCTCTTATTGTAAAGACCCCAAAATCTGAGTGCCTCAAGTCCCAGGCAGCAATTAAAGCATAAAAAAAGGTCCCCAGAGAAAATATGATGGACATTTAACATCACAGGCTCAGGCTCCTGAGAAGGGAGAAGTCTTCCGTGAACCTCCATGTGCTTGGTACGCTTGTGAACTTTAAAGTGAATGCTTCTATCCACAAGAATAAAGAGACCTCTGGAAGCAGAAATGAATAAAAGAGTCTTGCCAAGAGGAAGAGTGAGGGTGATGGGAGAAACGAGGAAGCTCTTTGATGATATCAGAGCAGAAGCAGAGAAGGCAACAAGAGGAGGATATTAAAAAGATGAGAGGAGCTCAGTTTGACTAGATGGGTGCAATCAGGATCAAAGGGAGCTGAAACTTTTTACAAGGAAAATCATATAAGAAATAAGTTTCAACAATTAAAATGAGCAGGAGAAAAACACCGACATTTCTGTAGAGTCTGCAAGATGCAGAGAGAATTCATGTCTCATGGAAAATCACCTATAGTTTGGGGGGTGTTTAAAGAGCAATGCTAATGGAGAAAGGAAATTGGAGCATACAGAAAGCATACAGAAAGATACCTCTATTTTTTTTTTCTTTTTTGATGATGCAGCTGGAAAGAAAGCTTCTTTGCTAAAACCAAAATGCTCCGTGTGAATGGCTTCATCCTGAGAAAGATGGATTTTGCAATTGCAACAAAAAGGGGGCATTTGGGTTGGGTGATCTCAGCAGCCTGGAAGGGCAATGTCTCATCTCGAAGCGGCGTATTTTTCTGGAAGTATTTGTATTATTCAGTGCTTAAAATGCACTGAAGTCAACCAGGGTGTTTTAGTTTTCTTGAACTCAACTAGTCTGAATGGCCCCAAGGACATATAACAATGTGGAAATGCCGTGATTTATGGTGCTTCCCATCTACTGCGGAGCGGCAAACCTCACAAATTTTACAACTTTGGAAGAGAGACTCCAAAACTGAACCTGATTTGCTTGGAAGCACCCAGAAAACAAGGCAGAGCCTGTCTGAGCTGGTGTGGGTCAGAGAAGAGAAAATCAATAGGGAACCAGGAGACGGAGCATGGGAGGAGGGTTGTCCCCCTTTGCATTGGGATGTGTTTTTCCTTCAGGTTCGTCTTTTTCAGGTGTTTGGAAAAGCAGACACCAAAAGAATATGATTTATTTTTCCATTTCCAAATCCAGCACTCTTCTCCCTTCAGCCTGCAGTGTGTTGGTTTTAAAACGAGGAGGGAAAAGATTAAAAGATCTGTGATAAAGAAATGAGCTTTGGGCTACTTGAACTGAAGGACTTTTCCGAGGATTTTGTTTGGATTCTGCATCAGCTTTGAGAAAACCAACCCTCTGGCTGAAGCAGCCTTGGAAGGGACACATCTGGCTGATGGATGCAAGACAGATCTGCTCGAGTGCAGGTCCTTTATACACAATTTCTGGCGATTCTTGAAAAGAATTTTGCAAGATTATTCGCAATTATTTGCAAAATATTGCAATTATTTGCAAAAATTATTTGCAAAATTAATAAGGGGCTTAATTTTGCAAAATGCGGAGAAGAAGCTACTGATGATACGGGATGAATTGCACAGCCGGTCCCCTCTCCATCCCACCTGGCTTGAAAGACATGAGAAATGTTGTCCGAGCCAAAGCTCCGCAGTCGGAAAACTTCAAACCCGCTTTTATCTCGCAGAGCCCCCGATCCTCCACGGGCCGCGCTTGGACCCCAGCGCCCTTGTGCTGCCTCCGCTGCTGCTGCTCATCCAACCTTGATGAACCAGCCCGGCCGTGGGATGCAACCGAGTGGAAAGGAGGGATTGGTTTGGGATTCACACCAGCCACGCGCTTGCTCCGTCGATGCCCGTCCCCAGGTGTCCTTCAATAACAAACTCCTCCCAGCGAGGGCCGAGGCTGCCTGAAGGCTCCGAGCACGTTCCTGCTGCTGTCATCAAGGGYGAAAGGTCTTTGTTTGGTGAAAACGAGCTGTTAAATGAGCAACAAAACTCCTCCAGCCCCACATCTAAGATGGAATCTTCTGGCACCTGCCAAGAGTGCAAGATGCACTGCCCCAACTGGGGCACTCGTGTTGTCTCCATCTCACTTTTTTTCCTTATTGACTTTTCTCCGCATCCTTGTCTCTTGTCAGGAGGATAACGAGGGTTTCTCATCTCAGATGGGTCCCCATTTTCATAATTCTCCCTCGTGGTGTTTGGGCTGGATGAGGCTGGTGAGCCGGTGGAGCTCCAAGTGGGGAGATGAGGCCACCGTGGTGACCAAGGGCAGACAGTCCTGCCCAGGTGGCTCAGACAACGGTGCTGGTGGTGGGGACCAGGTCTGAGGACATGAAGGTCAAGCTGCTGCTCAATCTCTGCACCACGGCAAGTGCCTGAGCTGTTCCCACCTCCGGCCCAGCATCCTTGGTGCGGAGGATGGAGGACTATTCCCCTGCAGGGAGATCCTACCTGGGAGGTGGAGCCAGGGATCCATCTGGGGATGTTTTGGGAAGGTGCCTGGTGCTCTGCAGACCAAAGCACTGCACAGGGAATCCATCGCACGGGCTCCGCTGGGGCCCTTTGGATGCACCAAGACCTCACCAGCGGCTCTGTGGACCTGGGAGTTTCCCCAAAACCCTGAGTTATCTCCTTGCTGCTCGGCCCTTGCCAGAAGGACCTGGAGAAGACTTGGGAAAATACAGCGGCCCATAGGAAACGGGCCACCTCCTTGCACATGGTCTTCTGAAAATCTGGCTACGAGTGTCTCCATGGCAGAGTCGAGACACATCCGCAATGCAGAGGCAACGGGACCAGGCTCTTGGCAGGAAAATTCCCTCAAAGGAAGCGAGAAACCTGCCGGAATAACTGGAGTTTCTTCTGCCTGGGAGGCTTGGCCTGACTGAAACACCCGGGAGGTTGGCTGGGAGAAACAGCAACTCCCTTCAAAATCACCCAGAAACGCTGCATTTTTACTGCTCTAACTCAGTGTTTGGAAGTGTCTTCATTCTCCTTCCAAAGCAGAACCGTTTGTGTTTGAGCTCTTTGCCTGGACAACTCCTTTGCTGTTTGCAGGTTTAAAGAACAAGTGCTCGCTTGCAGCCTTCTGTTCCCTTTGCTTTTCTTCCCCCCCAAAAAACCTCCCCTTTTCAAACCAAAGCCCTTGGCAGAGGCTGGAAATGCAGCTACAGGGATTTTTTCCCCCCCTACAAGCAGGGAAATTTGTCCTTAGAGGGCACTGTGGCTACTGCTCCAATGCCCTGGGCATTTCCAGCACCAAGGACTCCAGCTGGCACCTGGGCAACCTCCAGGCACYGTTACCTTGTAAATACAGGAGTCTTCATGAGCGTTTAAAGCGATTTATGGGTGTAGTGACTCCAACCCACGTGGCCCGGAGGGTCTATCCATCTTTCCCCAGTTTGCCAATGAAGCCTCATGAGCTTTTAATGCTGCTCTTGGCAAAGTGGCTTCTCCTGCACCTTCAGCTCCTAATTCCTGGCGTGTCCATCCCTTTTCTCCCCGTGTGCTTTGGCTAAGGCTGATTCAGATTTCTGGTTTTTGACACTTTCTTGTGTTCATCTCTGCAACTACAGAGACATTTCATCCTTTGCATGCTTTACCCCATCCGTATTTCCATGGGATCCAGGGATTTCTCATTTTGGTGGCCTGGGAAGTGGGATTACATAGAATTTCATCAGATTGCAACATTTTTTAATTGATTTTTAAATACTTGGGCACGTGTTTTCTCTAGGGTGAGGGACACTGCCTCAATGCAAGGGGAATTGCAGAGCCTGGAGATATATCCCAGAAGGGCAAGGAGCGAGGATACAGCACAGCATTTTCATCCGTTCCTTCCTCCTTTGCTTGAAATGAGCCCAAAGCCAAGGCAGGGCTCATCCGTAGCAAATAATTTATCAAGTGCTTAGTGCTCTTCTCCTCATCAGATCCTCTCGCACTCGAATGTAGCTGGTTTCTGAGCTTGCCCAGCGTGTCGGCTCTGGGTTGGTTTTCGTTTTAACGAAACCTCAGGAAATTCTCACTGTGTTTCCTCGAGCCCAGCAGAGCCACCGGTTTGATCTTCCTTCTTGCATTCCACCCATGCAGGATCTGGGCTATTTCTGAGGGTCCTCAGCCAAATTTCCTTGGAAGGGCCTCGGTGGGGTAGCAGCTGCTTGTGGATCATGGGCAAAYGGGTGACAGTGAGAGCACAGGGGCCGCGTTTCCTCCGGAAAATTGTGTTAAACTCATGATTTTTTGATGCATCCTGCAAAAAAAAAAAAAAATATTCCCAACTGCATCCAGCTGCAGCACATCTGTGACGGCTGCGTCTGCTTGTACGTGTAGGGTCAGAGCTGCATGAACAGGATGGGCTCTGGTTATCGGGTCTAGGGAARTCCTGCGGTGCAGGGCAGGGGCCTTTTGGAAGGGGTGGCACCAGCATCCCGCGTGTCCCCAGCTCCCCGTCCTGCCGGCGGGCAGAGGCAGAGGGGTTGGTGAGAATGGCAGTTTGCTTTGCATGTTTCCAGGCTTCCTCCTGAGCACTCAAAACTGTGAAGCGAATGTCACCTTCCTCGCTCCGGAGGCGGGAGGCACCGGAAAAAGAAAATCACAGCACAAAAAAAGAGCCTTCACCTAATACGTGTTCTTGTAAGGAAGAGCCTTGCGAGCGTCCCAGGCAATCTCCTGGTTTCTCGGGAAGATTGTCCTGTTTCCTTGTGCTTCTGCACCGGGAGTTCTGAACACTTCACTGGGATGTCAGGAGCAGGGATGTGGGMGAGAGCATGGGGATGAGGGCGAGAACACCAGGGCAGGCTCTGCCCTGGCACTGCGGCATTTCTGGCACTTGCAGCATGTCCACACCTGAAAGTTTTATTTTTAATAGTGGTTTTATTAATGTAATGGCCTGACACGTCCTCAGCCCCCTTCCCCAGGACATGGCATAATGTTCCAAGTATGAATTTTGCTGATAGATAAGAGCGCCAGCCGCCGTGATGTGCTCTAATCAATGGCCACGCCGGGTCCTTGACAGAGAAACAGTTTGTACCCAGTGGTAATTATTTGTTCCCTGCCACTCTTTGAGATCCTGCTGCTTTCAGCACGATAAGCAGGTGAAATACAGATGGCTTTTCAACTGCCCTGGAAGTTAAAGACATGAAATGCAGAGAGAGCTGCGAGTGGAGCAGCAGCTCTTGGGCACAGACCCGGCCAGACTCCGCTTGCAAATTCCTGGGGTGAGAGAAAGCATTGGGAGCTGCAAACAATGGAGAATTGAGGGCATCTCTGGCTTTCCAGGGAATGGGACGGAGCCAGGCACTAGCAGGCTCAAACCCCTTGTGTTGGAGGATTGGCAATGGGGGAATCCAGGGCTCCAGGCCACTGGCTGGATGCATGGATCATGGATGCAAGAGCCAGCTTCCAAAGTGGGGTGCAAGGCTGTCCCTGCCTTTGGGGCCCAGGGCTGCCCTCCCTGATGCAGGCAGCCCCAGCTTCTTCCAGCTCTCCCCTTCTCCTCCATCCTCTCCTGTCCCCCGTTACAGGCCCTCGAGGCAGGAGAGGGCAGGCAGCTAATGCCAAGAGGGCTCTCGGATCAGCACCTATGCTGACAGCCTGTCTGAGAGCCTGAGCTCCGATCAGCGCCACGGCCCCCCGCCCGCGGGCGCCTCGGGAGCTTCCCAGGTGGAAGYTTGCTGCGAGACGGTCCCTGCTCAGCTGGGTCCACGCAGAGTCACGTCAGGACTGTCCCAGGCGCAYGGGCTGCCACGGAGGGAGCTGAGCCCCTCTGCACTGCACGTGGATAAACCTCAGCCCTGGCCCTGGGGCAGGGCCCGCGCTGGGGGCGGTGGTTGGAAATGAGGGAGAACTTCTGGCCAAGCACAACCTCAACTCAGCCTTAAAGCTGCTGAACTCCCTGCAAGGTGCCCCAGATCGTCTCCCCTTGGCCACAGATGGGCTTTCCCGGCTAGGATGGAGGAAATCACCATCTTCCTCCCTCATCCGCTGCCCTCTGGCTCAAGCAGCAAGGCCAGGAGCGCTCCAGAGGCTGCAGGGCAGACTGCTCAGGAGCTGGGGCGGGAGTCTCTGCTCTCCTGCTCCTGGCCTGGAGGAGCTGGTGGCCCCAGGGACAGCCCAAAAGCTGGGGAAGGCTCCGGTGCTGCTGGTTGCCGGGTTGGCTTGTTCTCAGCGTGAGGATCTTCAACCTGTGCACTATGTCACTGCTGCCATCCGAGCCACATCTGAGCAACGAAGGGTTTGCTGGGGATCCCTCAGGTGTCCGTGTCACTTGTATTGGGTGCAGATCCACATCTGGATCTCAAACACACGTTTTGGTAAAGGGCAGGTGGGGAGGTAGAGGAGCAGCCCAGGAGCAGGCGGCCAGCTCCAGGACAAGCTATCAAATGGTCCCAGCTCATCCACTAGGGTCTGATCTTGCCCCGAGGTCTCACGTCCCTTCCTCATATCCCATCCAGATACCCAGATGCCACCTGACTTGCCCGGGTGTTTGGGAGCTGGAGCCTGCAAAGCCTTGAGCTCCTGCTTGGACTCAAACCAAGGGATTGAGAGCCTGGAGATGGCACCTGGAGCCGGTCCAGCATCAGCAGCCCAGGAGGTGACATGGGGACCCAGCTGGCACCGAGCGCTGGCGTCGGGAGCTGGTGTTTGATGACTCCCCAGCCTTGGAACCAGCCTGGTGACAGGCACTTCTTCCCAGCCGTTGGGTCTCCCATGTGTGTTGAACATGAGTGGCCTCAGTCCAGGTCCCAGTGGCAACAAAACGAGACCGTCAGCAGGTCCCTCCAAGGCCACACTTCCCAGGAGCAATCGCTGGTGCCAGCTTGCCCATTCAAGTGATGTTTTTCCTCCATAAAGTGGCATTAGCAAAATGCCACCAGCACGTGGGCGCACACACAGACTGCCTGCTTGACCAGGCTGAGAGAACAGCAGGGTCTGGAGCTTCGAGAACCTCCCTTGCCCTCTTGGCTGGGGTAAAACTGGGTCATTTTGACACGGCTCCTGTGATGCTCCAGGCAGCTCAGGCAAGTGGGGTGGCCACAACCACAGAGGTGGAGCTGGCCCAACTTCAACGGGCGCCTGCGGAGCAGCAGCAACGTGCCGAGCTCCATCACGGAGCGGACGGGGACCTTAGCGAGGACATCGTGTGACACCAGGGCACGAGGGGAGGGCAGGCGAAGAGATACAGGAGTCGAGGGGGGAGAACAGGCCCCGGGATGGTTCATCTGGGCCAGTGACCACCACCCGGCCGAGGGCACCGGGTCTGAGGATGGGGCACGGCAGAAATGACACAGCCCGGCCATGTCCACAAGACCAACTTTAATATCAGTCATGAGAACGAGGAGGAAGCACAGAATAAATGGAGGAAAATTTAAAAAAAAAAAAAAAAAAAGGAGGAAAAAAAGAGAAAAATAAAGAAAACCACCCACCCAGTGCCCACCCCACTGGAGATGGGCCATCCAAGCTGCAGGCTGGATGGATCCCCACGCTCTCCGGGGACGCTCACCTTGGGGGGACCGGGCTGAGCTTAGGAGGCCTCACAGACGGACACGACGGATAAGAACGGAAGAAGAATCCGAGAGCTGCGACTTTGTTTGTTTCTTTATTCTAATTCAGCCTACGACGTTAGTAATGGTGATTTCAGGGGATGGCTGGGCCCGCGAGTTCCTTCTCGGTAGTGAAAATCAGAGACTGTAAAGAGGAACAGAGCTTATAAAGACAGATAGGAATATAGATTGCCATAAAAAGAGTTGGCATGCAAGTGCTTTATACATCTGGCAGTATATGAAATGGTGGGTTTAGTTTTTTTATTTCCCTTTTTTTTTTCCTCTTTTTTTTTCTCTTTTTTTTCCTATTTTGGTGGGTTTTTGTTTGCACAGTTCGCAAAACGAGCCGCTGCCTTCGCGTTTGAAGACAACCTCCCTCCCCAAGAGGAAAGGAGTCAAAGTCCAAGGCGCCTCTCTGGCTTCAGCAGAGTATATATCATATATATATAAATATATATATATATTTTTTTTTTAATGCATAGCGATTTTCTTCCTTTATTTTATTTTTTTTTTAAATTTTTTTATTTGTTTTTAGTTCCCCCGTTGCAAACCTGAGCTCGGTCCCTGCTTTCCCGTGCGGTTTCCCTTCCGCAGGCACAGGCACGGCGGAGCCGGCGGCCGCTGTCAGCAGGCGATCTCCTCCAGCGTCCCCAGGGGCACGTTCACAGTGTGGCTGATGGTTTCCGAATGATTGGGCACGGGGTCGCAAGTGCTCTGCGGGGGCAAGAGCGGCCGGTGGGGCCGAGCGCCGGGGGCCTCGCCGCGGGCCCCCGTCCAGCCGCGGTGCGGCGGCGCCTCGCTGCTGCTCCTGCTCCTTACCACGTTCTCGTCAGGGCTCCCCTCGTCTTCCTCCTTGCCCAGGAGGTCTAACAACTTCTCCTTGATCAGCTGCAAGARAGGAAGATTTGGTCAAAGGGGCAGGGACGGCCCTTCCTTGTCTACGGAGCCATCGGCAAGACATGGAGCAGGGCAATCCCGCAGGATTCCACCTCCGCAGGAACATAAGAATCAAAATGATCATAGCAATAACAACAACCCACCCATGTTGTAGCCCACATATTACATTTTTCTTTTTAATATCTTTGGGGTATATTGCAAGAATATGAGCTGTCTGAGCAGTGTTTCCCTTCAAAGCCACGTTACTTCCTTGGCAGGTGCTGCTACCAAAAAAGCATATTTCATTTTCAAGGGAAATCCTGGAAATGCTGGAAAGCAGCAGGTTTTTTTTTTATTTTGCAGACGTTTTACTAGGGGGGGAAAATACGAAAAAAAAGAAGCAAGCTGAAAACTTCAGCAATTGGCTCAGTTGCTAAGATAGTGATATTGATGCCAGGAAGGAGGTGGAAATGCTTGATGGGGATGCGGGACCGGCTGTGGGCCAGCAGCCCTGGAGTGCAGTTTGGCACCAGGGCAGGACCAAACCAAGTCTGTTTTAAGGGAATTAGGGAAAAAAAATCATCTCTAGGATCAAGCTAGGATCAGGTTAAACACAGGATTGGTGTCCTCGCACGTGCCCTCTGCCTCGTGCATGGCTGGAGGGGGTCTGTCCAAGGAGACCGGTTCCCAAGTCAGCCCAAAAAGAAGGGGAAAAAAACCCCGAAATGCCCCAAAAGAAGAAAAACCCCAAGGCACTGGGAAAACTAAGGTCTGTGAGCAGATTTCAAACGGTGGACAGCGTTAAAAACCAAACCAAACTTGGAGAGATGATTTCTTATTAGTGTCTTACGGAAGAACCCCAAGAAAGCCCAGAACAGTCGATTTTAATGAAATATGGCATGCACGCAGACCGAGCTATAAACCCAAGAATGGGTTTTGTTTGCACTCTGGAGCCATTATTAGCTTTATGTTTGCAATTTTCAATATCTTTTATTGCCAAATAATGCTACCGAGTCTTAATAGCTGCCCAGAAGGGACCGCGGTGGCAAGTGCCACCTTGCAATGTAGAAGATTGAGTCCGAGACGCCCTGGCGAGTTTGCTGCTGCGGGTCCTTCTGCACCCACCCAGATCAGCTGCTTGGACACACACSGATGCAACTGCTGGGAGCCAACCCAGGCACAGGGTAATACATCAGAGGGCAAAGAAATGTGGGAGCTGGCCAAGCCAAGAAGGGATTTGAGCTGCGGAGTGGCTGGAGGGAACAGGCAGCTGCTTTGGAAAAAGGGCTTGGGCAGGCGGGGATGCTCTTACCTCATATATATAATCAAAGAGCTCTAGTATAGTGAGGATACTAGCACCAATAAAGAGTCCCATCTGGCCTCCAATGTCACCTAGGAGAGAGAAGAGGATGAAAGCGGAGCCTGGAAAAGTTGACCATGGATTTCTGGGGAGCCTGAGCGCCAGCCTGGACTGAAGGTGACAGCTCAGCTCCACCCACGCCCGCGTCCTCCATCCACCGCGGTCCAGCTCCCACGGCCCGGGATGCGGGTCCGAGCGGGGACGATGCAGCCAGTGCCGGGGCCGGGCAGATCCATGGCTGTTTCCCCTGCTGACGAAGCCATCGTAATGAAGCCTGATGAGGACGTGCTAGTGCCATAAATGTGTGCGTTGGCATCGGAAGAAGTCACCTGCCATTGGCAGACAGCCACTTTCATCCCAGGACTCCCCAACTCTTCCTGAATAGGGAAGGAAAGAAGGTGGGGGAAGGAAGGAGATGCCATGGAAAAAGTAATTCAAGTCCCACGGAGCCCAGGAAAAGCGCAGGAAAAGAGATGAGCTGGAGAGGGATGGAGAGGAGCAACAAAGCCCCCAGATCCTGCTAAACAGCCACCACGAGCCGTGACGTGGGACAGACACCGTGAGATGTGGGCAAGTCCCGGGAGTGCTGCGAGATGGGTTTGAAGCACGTGAAAGGTGACAGACGGATACTCGGTCTCTTCTTACCAAGTAAGGCTGCCACTTCATAGGCTTTCTTCTGCTCAATCGTCTCATAGTTGAGTGCTTCGAAAAATATGTCCAGCACAAGAATATTCTCTCTGTAGAAACAAGACAACAGCTTTGGGACAGGAAAAACAGAGGCTCGTTGGCCTTTCCTCCTCTCCTTGTGCTGACTGCTCTCTCTGTGGTCACCTCAGCAACCCAGAGGCATTTGGGTCTCCTGCAGACCAAGGTCAGAAGGTCCCATTGGGAGCCTGGTAGCCACCACCTTGACCCAAGCGGGACAATTTCACCCCCAAATCTCTGCCCAGGGCCTGAGTGCTGGGCTTTGCTTTCTAGATACCAAGTAGTGCCCAAAGATTCTCCATCATGTGGAGTAACCACTGCTGCTAAGGCCAATGACACCTTACAGACACCTTCCCTCCCCTATGGGAGATGACCCGCTGCCTGCGACACTCACGAGATGTATTTTTCTGACTTGTTGAACTTCTTCTCCAGGTACTTGGCTGAAGTCTTGCTGGGGATCTTGACCATGGAGAGCTCTTTGTTGTATCTGGTTAGGTTACAGGGTGTCCTGCAGATACAGTAATTGCTGTCCTTTTCAGCAAGCAAACCTAGGGAGGGTGACAGAGGTGGATCTCAAGGAGCTGCTCAGATGCTGCTGGAAGGTCCCGCTGCCCGGAGAAGGGCCAAGCTGCCGGCCTACAGAACCCAAGAGCCGCAGAAAACCCAGGCCCAGGCTGCTCATCTCTGTCTTCACTGCATGGCCATTTTACCAGCTTGGAGAGAGGCCTTTGCTGGTGGCTGGACTGTTGCCTGCAGTGGCTGGGGGACAGCCTGTGACTGTAGACCATCCCATGCTGACCAGGTGCCACCCTTTTCTCACGGCTCTGAATCCTCTAGGGGTCCTAAACCCAGTCCCAGGACAGGTCTATYCCACCCAAGCCCAGGGTTTCAGCAAAACCCACCCTTGAGCTGTAGCTGCCCTGGATTAACCCAGGCTTTCTGGCCCAGATGGGCTGCTGGAAGCATCTCCAAGATGGACCCGTGGTCCTCAGCCCCCTGGGACACCTCCTAGTACTCACCAAGTGCTGGCTCTGCGCACTCCTTATACTGCTCCGGAGTACAGAAAGGAGCATCCCCTGCAGAGAAAAGGAACATCCATCAGTGGGACCACGTCCCCTCAAGGGACAATCCCTGTGTTCACTTACACAAAGCAGCCCCCTGTCAAAGCTGGAGCCAAGGCCCAGGAGGGATGTGCAGCCCTAGGTCAATCCTACTCTTCCCAGGCTTGGACCCACATCCTTCTACCAGGTGCTCGGATGCTCTTTGAAAGCACTTTGCTAAGGTGCTGTCCCTCTTTATGGGATGGAAACAGACTCATTCCCAGCTCCTTGTATCCTTGATCCCCCCTTGCTGCTTCCTGTGGGATCTGCGGGATTCCAGCTCGGTGCTGCTGCAGAAATCCAGCCCCGCGAGTGCAGGCAGAGGCCCCAGGGCTCAGCCTTCTACTGCCGAAAACTACCAGGGCTCCTTCGGTCCAGCTGGCTGCCGCCCTGCCCTGGAGGCTACCCAAGTGCATTTAATTCGAAAATCATGCTGAAATCGCTATGCTTGCAAGCTTCCCGCAGGCAGCCGGAATCAGGAGCGAGCTCAATTTATTCCACATCCACCTCAGCCTACTCTGGCCGTGGGTTTAACCACCTCTGAGCAAGTGCTTGTCCCTTGCCATGAAGGGGTTCTACTCTGCTAGAACCCCTCCCAGACCAGCCTGTCACCCGCTAATGCCCCCATCAGGGCCCAGTGCTGCCCTCCCGGCGCGCTGACCTGGCATGTGAACCATTTTGCAGTTGCAGTTCTCTACGATGTACCGGGTCTCGCAGTCGATCCTGCAAGCGGTGATGCTGTAAACGGGAAAGAAGTCTAAGCCCATATCCGACGAGCGGCATTCACCCCAYGGCGGAGGCAGGTACGTGAGCTGCAAGAGAGGCGAGAGCAGCGTGTTAGGGGAGCCCAGGGACAGGCCATGGTGGGCCCTGAAGAGCCTCTCTAGCTGCCCCTTCGGGTCTTCCTTGCACCCTGACATCCTCGGAATCCCCTCAGTAACATCCTGCCCCTGCTAGTTCTCATCTCTGATCGGTGACATTAAGGGAGCAGGCGGGGTGATAGTGGCAGTGAAGCCACCACGTTCCCTTCTCTGCACCCCATTTAAACCTTCAGGGACTCAGGAGGCGAAGGGAAAGGAGCAAGAAGGGGTTGAGGCAGAGGGGTGCTGTGCTGGGAGCAGGTCTGCAGAGCAGCAGCTCCTTGCAGGCTCTGAGGAGGGGGAGGATTCAGTCGTGGCCCTTTCCTGGCTCAGAAGCAGCCCCCAGAGCATCAATTTCAGCCGCTAGAGGCTACCAGCCCTCCTGGCACCTGACGAGGACGAAGCTCTGCTTCGCTCCCTGGCACTTGCCCAGCAGCACACACGGCGAAGTCCTGGCTCGTAACCTGGTGTGTTCAGTGCTAATGCAATGCAAGCCCTTCTGCTGCTATTACCACTTTATTTAACACCTCGGAGCGCAAACGCCAAGGTGAGAAAAGCAAAACTCTGATGATCAGCCACAGAAACCACCTCATGCGGAGCCCAAAATATCCTGGAGCAAAACCAGTCACCTTCTGGCCCTCCTGCCAAAAGTTCCCTTGTTTCCCTTCTGTCTGCAGCCTGGCTGCTTTTCACAGCAGTGAGCGGGAATGGGAGGAGGGAAGAGACAACCCCAAGGTGAAGGCCACGAGAACTTCAGGCATGGATCGGACATAATTTTGGCAAAACTCCAGTGCTGGGAGCTATATGGAGAGCTCTGCTTTAGATTTCCGACATGAGGATGTCCCCAAGGCTACATACTCATGAGCCTGAAAGCCTACATTGAAGATCCCAGGGTCCTCAAACCACCCTGAGCTGAGGTGCTCACCTTGTGCACTGGCTTGCAGGGCTGGATCAGGGGGCAAATTCCCTTCGGCTTTCACTTGTGAATCACCCAGGAACCCATAACGGACTAAAACTACAGCCAGTGAGATAAAGATGGGAGGTTGGCAAGAACCTGTCTCATAGTGAGGACAGGAGTCATACCCAACTGCAGCTGTAGAGCATTGGTGAAGGTGCCCCTGCCCAGGAGGGTTAGATAAGCTCTCAAACTCCTGGCTTCGCTCAGCCAAGCCAAAGTAACTTCCTCTCGGGTTCACTACGAACAATTTCCATGCCTGTAATCCAAGGTGCCTTCCTTTAAATTCTCCAGAGCCTTCCAGTACCCAGTTGTTCAGAAGGTGAGTGCAGTGGTGGCCAAGTCAAGACAACCGACACCAGGTACGGTCTCCCACAGGATCTGGATCTGGTCTCAGCCACTCAACCAGCTCCTGCATCCTGGCTGGTTTCCTTGAGGAAAGGACTTTGAGGAGTGACCCATTGCGAGCACATGGACCAGGATGGCCTATTCTGTAGATGAGCCCCACACCTCACCATGACAAGAAGACAGGTCAGAGTCTTTCCTTGCACAAGCCCCAGGACACCCTAGAAAGGCTCAGCTCCTGTGTACTCAAATGTGATGGAGGTGGGAAGGATCTCAATGAACCCACCCTTGGTTCTCCAACTTCCACCATCATCGTGAAAAGCAGCAAATAGTCAATCCTGCAGGAGCACATGTGCAAAGAAAGAGCATCCTGCACACGGCTGGAGGGATCTGCCCAAGGTGCTCCCGCCCTAGGCTGGCAGCTCCCATGGGTGCCCTGGGCTGTTCCCCAGGAACTGCCAACGCCGGCGTGTTGCTGCTCTGGCGGTGCCTCCGCCATCCCTAAGCTCCGCGGACACCATCGGAGAGGCAGGCGACATCCCTGGCATATGCCGGGCTGCAGATGGTGATGGGAGGATCCCATCTGCAGCAAAACAGCCGCAGGACTGAAAAGAAAGGAAAGATWAAGCCATTCCCGGCCATCTCCGCGTCCTCCGAGAAGCAGAGCCGGAGCTAAACCGGATGGTTTGGGGAATTTAGCAAAGCAGCACCTTTGAACGATAGCATCGGGTGCGTTTTTCAGCAATGGCAAAACACCGTTTGAAGGGGGTCTTTTCTCATTTGCTTGGCACTTGCAACATAACAGAGCACCAGCTGCCACCATTTAGTCATCCGTAGTGGAGAAAGGGACCCATATGTCACACACTGCATGATAAAGGGGAGAATAAACTGTTCCATCTCCAACGGGATCAGCCCTCTTCCGAGAACAACCCCTATTGCAATGCCCATTTTGCTGGCATCCCGAACACACGGCGCCCACGAGCATGCACAGTGGGTCTCTTTCATGCTCTTGCCTTCTCCGTCGCTGTCTGGGTCGCTCAAATTTAGGAGCAGGAAGAGCCTCCTAATGCACTGAACATCCACAGAGGTTTTCTTGGTGCACCTTGTGTGCACCAAGGTGCTGGTGCACCAGCACCTTGTGGCTGGTGGGGATGGCTTGGCAAGGAAGCTTCTGGAGAGCCCAAAATCTTGCTTTTCCAAAGGAAATTTGCCCTGTGAAGCTCCTGGCTATGAGGCAGAGCCTGCTAAGGTGCGGGATAGATGCCCTGGTGCGGCTTCTTTTTAGCTCCATACCTTGTTCTTACAATTTGCAGCACAGGGCAGCTATTCTCACAGGGATTTTGGGGGCAGGAGTAGCCTGCCACCCACCCCTGGGGCAGGAAAACAATAATGCTGCCACCTGCCTGGTTTGTGAGCAAGTTTTGCAGGCAAATCTGTATTTTTTTTTCTCTCTTGCAGGCAAGATCATATAGAGAAATACTCTGGGGCAGAACGTGGTTAGACTCAACTTCCCTTGAGCAGGTTGAGTGTAACCTAACATTGAGTCTAATGGTTGAATTCTTCTCTCTCCAAGGGGCTCATACCTGCAGCCTCTATGGCAATCACGGCTGCAGAGACCTGTCGCTTCCCCTGCGCTGGGTCATTTGTAATCATAAGACTTTGTAAGCAAATTCCCCATTGCTCAAACACCAGACAGGGCCACAGGTCCTCTCTGGAGGACAGCGGGAGAACACAGATCCCTGGAGGGAACAGGGAGCTGCATTTCATGAGTCCTGCTGCAGCCTACCCGGGTAATTCGGATATGGGTCGGGGGAAAGTGGCTTGTGGCAACCCCAAAGCAGCAGCGCCAGGAGAACTCCCGCCCTATTAAGCAACATTGCTCCGTCTTCCAACCTGTTGCTTAATTGAAACCTCTTAAAGTTTTATTGCCAAACTGGCAGAAATTGCCAATTTAGCCTTTTAGTGCGCTTTTCATCTTCTCTAACACGCTGGTGGAACAGGGAGCACCCAAGACGAGGAAGGGGAGCAGACACAAGAGGGAAATCCCTGCGGATAGCGGCAAGCCGGAGAGAAGCGGTTGGGTCCCCACTGGAGGAACCAACGGGAGGTATCAATTAGCAGGTCTAAATGAAGCAGGGGAGGTAATTAATTAGCAGGAACTGAATCTATCTTATTCCCATACTGTAACAATGGGGGTGACGGGATAGATTTGCTAAAGGCAGCAGGGGTAGCAACTGAGCTAGAAATAAAGCAAGGACCCTCTGACCCAGGCACAAATAAATACCCTCCAGCTCAATGCTTATTTCTTGAACCTCTCGCCGTCACGTCGAGACAAGTCTGGCCGATTCCACACCTATTTCTTTGAAGCTGAGCAGGAAAAAAGTGCTTATAACTAATAGATAGGCTCCTCTGTGCTGAGGGAAAGGAAACGACCTTGTCTTTAGCTGAAGATTTCTAGCCTGCTCTGGACAGAGGATCATTTCATTTGTGCTTAATAGTGATATAAAGCACCTGGTTTAGGGCCCCAGTAAATAGCTCCATGCTGGACTCAGTCCTCTAAATGATGTTCAGAGGATTTGCAGAGTTTCAGCCCAGCTCATTGCAGGAACAGCATGTCCCAATCCCAGCCCTGGAGATTTAGCACTTTCTAATGAATAAATCAGAGGCCTGAATCCAAAACGTGTGTTTTGGAGGCTGAGAAAGTGGATGAAGGACCCAACATGGTGGCAATTAGTCCTGTCTTCTCTGAGCGTGGGCCCATATTTCTTGGTCCTCCATCGATGCAGTGCAAAAACTCACCACTGGGTTTTCAATTAGAGTTTGGCCAAATAGAGTATTAGGCCAGGCTGGCTCTAGTGAACTGTCGTGGATTACAAACTACCCATGACTGGCTGCTTTCCAAGACTTGGGATAATTCTGAACAATTACATTACTGCTCCTCTCATTTCCCTAACAAGTTGGCTTAGGTGGATATTCCCATGCTTCTCTTAGGAAACGCAGCCCTCCCGTGTGCAATTGTATGTTAGGGAAGGGAAGAGAAAGGCCCAAGAGTTGTTGAAGTCCAGGTGAACATTAACCTTAACACTCTCCCCAAGGGTCAGGGCTGAAGTTTAACTTAGCTGCTTTCTCCACTGGTTGACCCCGGGGCGGAGAATCCACCCCGACACAGGTCTCCTGAACCCATGGGCAACCACCTGGGCACCGTGGCTTTCTTCCTAGCAACATGCACCTTGTGCAACCTACAGCACTGTCTGCTCCATCACCTTCCCAAGCACGAAGCCYTTCCCTGATGGCAGCGGTCCAGCATGGGAGCTGAGATGACTGAATCACTGCCCAGGGGCACCGGGGGTGGTTTCATCTCCTCCTTTGAGGGGGTCACATTCAAGGCAGAGAGATCCCAGCTCACGAGCACACACAGGAAGGAAATATCCTCCCATCTCTATCTCACCTCTTATGACCACCCAGCAAGTTCTACTGGGGCAGCGAGGTGACCTCAGTGCATCTCCCTGCGAGAGGACAGGCTTGAGGAGCTCGAGGCTGGGGTTGCAGGCAGATGATGTGTCAAGGAAAGAGGAGCTGCTTTGTACTTCAGCAGCTGTTGCCTCGGCCCCCAAAGAGTCTCCTACCTTCCCTGTTACTAAGGTGTTACGCTCAAAACGGGTGCTCTGTGCTCCAAGAAAGCTGCTCATTTTCTGTAACCCAGCGGACTTCCCACATGATACAGACTGACAACGGGAAAAGCTTTCCTGGCTTAAACGGAGATGCTTCCACCTGGTGCCCGCCTCCGTGGCTCCCACACCGTTTGTTATCTCCTGCACAGTTACGCATGTGTGCATCCTCATTGAGAAGAGAGGCTCTGCATCCAAGCTCATTGACATACGGCTTCTTCAGGTGCATTTTGGTACCCAGGTCCATGGAGAGACACCTTGGCTTCCAAAAACATTTGATGGAGAATTGCTGGTCTAAGGCAAAATGCAACTACTGCAGCTCTGATTCCCCATCGAGATTTAATCAGAGCAAACCCTCAAACAGCTCCTGTTGTTTCCTGAATTTGATTCATGTCTCATTTGAGGGTGAAAGCAGAAGCACGGAGGAAAATGAGAGATGCAACAAGGCAGGAAGGCTACGAATGCCAGCGCTGGGACCAAGCTGAGAAAGAGATTTATTCTACTGGCTGCTTTTCAAAACTCCTAACAAGTATTTGAGTCTAACAACACTATGTCTCATCACRTCCATCTCTGCCGACGTGTCGCCGTTGGGATGACAAGACAGCGTTGTATGAGGAGAAATGAGCTTCCTACTCCTGGTGGGAATAAATAATAAGAGTATTTCTGTGTTACCAGAAAGGATTCAAGCTGATTTACCTAATAAAATGCTCTCCTCCGAACTCAATTTTATCTCTTGAGTATGTGATCGTTTTGACTGAAAGCCTCCTTTCGTGGGGCGTTGGAAGGTACCCAACACATTTTGCTACTGCCATAGCTTTTATTGCTTTATGCAGCAATAAAGCAGCATGCCAAGGTCATTACCAGGGCTGAACACCCTTCTCTGATCAAAGCTATGACAACGCTGGGCAACGCAAGGGAAGCAACGCAGTAAAACCTGTCCTTGGCCAAATCAAGCTAGTCACCTGGAGAAGCTATTTGAAGAGAAGGGTGTCGGAGAAACAACAACAAAAGCTGTAATCATCAAACTCTTCTCAAGGGGCTTCCTTCCAGAGAAGTGGCCTAACCTATGGACACGTTAGAGCCTTTAGGTAGGAAAATGAAATCAGGCACTTACCCTTTGCTCTTGGGTGGCGACAAAGGTCTGGAAACCAGGGGCCACGCCGAAGCCAAGCTCTTGGACGAACGGTGGCTCAGACTGGCTGTGGATCTGAACTTTGACTCCAGCCTCGAACGTCGTCTCCTCTGGAAGATGAAGGCAGCAGGTTAGCTAAGGGATGAGAGGGCTGCTACAGGATGGGGCCATTCACGTCACAGCTGGCTGTAGGTGGCATCATGTTTGACTGCAAGGTCACGTTTTTTCCTTCTCTCCCCATATCCTGTGGAGTAACACCAAGATCTGCAATTTTGACTTGGTCTGTATTCCAAGATGGAGAAAACAGGAATTGGTATCTGTTTTCTGGCTGACATATATATTTTTTTTTAAGCCTGAGACTCTTAAATGCATTTTACTAAAAAATCAAATTCCTTCCCCCAAGGAGAAAAATTCCTAGAATCTGTAAGGTCTCCAACACCCAAAGGATGGATGGATTCACCTGGAACCTGCTCTCTGCAGTTGCACTTCTGGCACTACCTATGCCCGAGGCATGTGCAAGAAATCGCAAATCCATTAAAGAAGAAAAGTATGTAAGGTTTCATAACTGCCCACATATTTAGATGCCCGAGTTGTTCCAAGTTGGCCAAAGGCTCTTTGGTGCTCATGGTCTTGGACGCAGAGTCAAGTTTGTTACAAGTTTCCTCACTTTGGCTGATGCGAGATAGCTGCCCCTTTCCACAAGGGGAGTTTGTGCTGAATACAAAGCAGCTCAAGGTCAGACATCCTCTTCCACGAGAGGCTAACACTAACCTAGAGGAGACTTTCCAGAGGCAGAATTAATAGCGTGCCAATCAGCCCCGAGTGTGCGAGGAGAGCACTTGGGCTCAATCTTCATGYAAGAGGGGTACGTAACCTTTCCCTCTTTAGCAATACTGCTGCTGTCTCGCCAACAAACTCGAGGGAGCGTATGGGATTAAGGGAGGGTTGGCTATTTGAGGCTTCAGACACTGCAATTGGAGCATCGCATTGAGCGGCTGCATCTCCGCGTCTTGGGTATTTTATTTCTGTAGCCTTTGCATAAAGAGCAGCTGGAGTGGGCTATTAATATTTAACCTTTTGAAGGCTTTTCTATTGCTGGCAGAGAAAACAACTTGGAGCTAAACAGGGTTTATTAAAACAGTTACCTCCCTTGGCTTTGAATGATTCGGCTAAAGCCTGGCATGATGGACAATTCTCCGTGCACGGTGGAGGCCGAGCTCCAGCCGTTTGCAGCTGGATTTTTAACTAGTTGGAGACGTTATTGATGTGCAAAGATCAGCTCCTGAATACAGACCCACGCTGATTGCTCTCTTTGGGGCTAGCACCCATCTGTCGATGCCACGGACGTGCCACGTAAGGTGATCACCTATTTGCTCGTTATCTGCACCAGAGGACAAGGCTCTGCCCAGCTGCATTGTTCTCATTTGTGGTGTGATGCAGCTGCTGCAGCACATGCAGAGATCTCCTCTCAATCCCACCTGGATGCAGAACTTGCACAGGGAGGGATCCATGTGGCCTTCAACTTGGTCCTCCCTTTTGGGCTTTGTGTGAGCAGGAGCAGAAGACCAGAGGGGGCTGAACCGCCGCAGGGACGAGGCCTTTCAGCAAAGTCTCCCAGAGCATTGACATTGACCAAGACCATCCTCGGAGAAAACAGGCAGGCTCCGCTTCTGCTCAGGATCCAAGCACGTCAGCCTGAATCTCACCACCCTCCCGTCACTGCGAGCAACACGACCGCACTGTGAGGACTCTCCAGTGCCCTCCACAACAAAAACTTTGCATGTCTTTGCCCAACTCAGCACTAGTTTGGCTCCTCTCCTTCCAAGAGATGGCAGAAAGTCATGAACGTGCCATCTCCTGCTGTCTACTCAAGACCAGCACTGGCCTGCCTCACTTGAGCTCCTCATTGCGTCTCCATTGTGGGTCACCTTCCTGCCAACAGTTCTCCCACGTTGGCCCCCAAAATATTTCAATGCTAGAGGCAACAGAGAGCTTCCTCATGCAACCTTTGGAAATGAAGAGCCTTCCAAAGCTCCGTGTCCTCATCCAACCTTATCAGTGCCTGGAGTAGGTGGGACCTGCTACCAGCTCCCCAGCGTCAAGCCCTATGCTGTTATTTCCATGTAACACCCACTTGCACCAATGCTAAACAGCTCAATGGCTCTGCCTGGTGTTGACCCCCTTCCAACACTTCCAAGGAGCTTCCATATGCTTCCTTCCATAATTAAAAGTTTCAGCAGAAAGCTCACATTTTGTCTAATTTGTTGGAAAACAGGAACTGTTTTGTCGAAGCATTTTTAGGCCCGAATTATTCTGCCTATTGCTGCACTGGCCTCTCACWGCACCTCCCCAGGTCTATCCATCTCTGAGCTAAATCCATATGTTTCCCACAAAGKGCTTTGCATATCTATGCTTTTTTGTATGTACGTTCAGCAACAGGATTTGCAAATATCCACAAGGGTCTGAAAGGGGACAGGGTTGGTAATCTGAAATAAAAACCATGGCATGTAACTGTGAGTAGTCAAGGATGGGTGGGCAAATGGATTTTCCACATTATAAAAAAAAAAAAAAAAAAACTCAACAAACTCAAAAAACCCCCCCAAACTCTGCTTTTAGAAAGCCGAGTTATTAATTTTCATATAGTACCAAGAAGAACAAACCACGCAGCATCTTCAGAAATGCAGCCAAAAGTCAGAGAGTTTTCATTGCTCCTGCAGGAAGCAACAGGGGAGAATTGAAAACTGGAAGCATGAAGCTGTCTTTGCAAAACTGTCCCTTCCACAAATTATTTTGCTAAAATGAATTTGCATGAGGATGGAAAAAATGARACTCAAAAGCCTTTGACACAACATGCCTGGGCTGCCCCTCCTTAACTGCATCCTAATGCTTTCCAGCTCCCCATTGGCAATGGAGAAGCATTAGTGTATCTTCAATATTTGCTTTCCAAGTGCCAGACTAAGCGTTCACGGTTGTTTCTTTGTTTTTCTTTTGGTGATCATCAATTAAAAGGTAAAAAACCTCCCTGAAAATACTTCAACCTGGGAACCACAAGCTCAGGAGCCAGCAAACCTTCCCAAATAAATTCTATTTTGGTTTTTGGTTGGCGTCACGCAGGTTTTAAATTAATTCCATCATTTTGGGATGTCTAGCCACAGACCTTCTTTCGGTCCTTTTAAATTCGTATCTCACTGTGGCCCAGGCTGGAGATAGAGGGAAAACTCCCAACGACTGCACTTTTTAAATACATTAACACCCACTACCACACGCCAGTGTTTCTGAACAAATCCCAGGCTGCTCTTTTTTATCTGCGGGATTACGGTGGCATTAATTAAATTGGGGATTAATTCAGCCTGTGCTTGCAGAGCACGTAGCAAACCCCACGACTCTGTTTTGTGTCCTCAAGGCTTTAGCAGCCTCGCTAGGAAACCCTAATAAAATCCCAGCTAGCAGCATGTGTGGGTCCAGGCTCTGCAGCTCAGCCCCACGACTATGAAAGGAGCCAAAATTAAAATAAGAAACGCTTCCCAAACCATCCAASCTCATCCAGTCTGCCTTAGCAATGAACATCCAAAGCTGTGCTGGGCTCTTATACACTGAGAGGCCAAGATACTCCTACCCAAAGTCACGGGCATGAAGCAAGAATGGTCACTCTTGTTGGCTCAGAGATAGGAAAAACAAAGCAAAACAGTTCAATGTGAACTAAATATATGGCATTTTTTCTATTGGCACTCATCATGAGTGTATTAGAAGGTGAGCTGAAGATTTGCTTGGGACAATAAGCTTTCTGCTGGGCTTTGCAGAAGCAAGTGCTGAGTTGGGAGTCTGGTGTTCTCCTCCTGTGTGTGAAGCTCAGGATCCTCTGAGCACATTGGGCTCAGTGCATAGGTGTGGCAGCCTGGGCCTGCAGCCACCCATCTGCTGTGCCTTGGACTTGGGATGGTCCAAGCCCGTGCCGGGACCACAGGATGCATGTTGAGAAATCCGGGACAAACGCACAGGCCTCTCACGTTCTTCTTAGCCTGAAATTTAGCGATGGAAAAAGAAAATAAAAAGAAATCTCCATGGAAACACAAGCATCGGAAAGTCACAGCAGCAGAGCCCAACGTGAAAAAAAAGCTAAGAAAACTAAAACTAGATTTACTACAGTTTAAACTGGTCCTGTTCCCATGCGCACGCTCTCGTTTCGGTGCAAGTGCCGTATTCCGCTTTCGCTGGAGTTGCTTGGTAACAGGACTAAGTGAAGCTGAAATAAGAGTATTCGCAGCAGGGTTCACGCTGGTTTGATAACATCGGCTTGACAGACAAATGAGTCAACACAACTTCCCCATAGAAAAAAAAAAACAAAACCAAAAAACCAGGATCTAAAAATTTGTCCTGTTTATTTTTCCGCTCCAGGCTTTGCTTTGGCTGCTGTCTGGGGAGAATTCATGGAAGACGTATTTCTGCCCCAACGCTTCCTTGGATGCTGCAACTGCTACGTGTCCAGTGGGGCTGGGGAGGTTTGCAGAGAGCCATCGACTCGCCACCACGTTCAGGAGGGACAAATAAACCTGCAGGAGCTGCACAAGAGCCTGGACTAGGTGGACCAGGGGAATAGAGGGCCCCTGTCTTCTAGCAGGCACCTGGAAGAGCACGGGCTGGTTCATCTGGCTGTGCTATGGAGGGGTCCAGCTCCTTCCTACCATCCTCTGGGCTAAGCGTGAGGAGCAGCAAAGCAAGAGCCAGTAAGGGCACATGGGCAGCAGAGAAGCTGAGTGGGAATGAGTTATATTGGGAAGACTCCATAGAGCCAAAGACTATCAAGGCAGAGGGGAAAACCTAACTGGCTGCTTCCTGGGCAGGATTCTTCACATTTAGGCTGAGGCTTGGAGAATAAAAAGCCTAGACCTGGATGGAGATGGAAACCAGAGGTGAAGCTGGGAAGAGGTGAACTTGGCTCATGCTCCCCATGCAAGCCCAGCTCTCAATGAATGGTTCACTCTTTGCAGGGGTCAAACTGCACCTCCATGGTGCTCACGTGATCACTCAGTTCCCACTTGCTGGAGCCAGTACCTGGGGTCTATCTGCCCTGGCAAACTGAACCTCAACAGCAAGGCAGGACCAACACCAGGAGGGACCAGCGCTGGCGACCTGGGCAGCCTGGTCCTGCTGCTGCAGAGCCTGGTCCCATGACTGCCCTGCTCCAACAGCTTCAGGTCTACTAGCAAACCTTGCTCTGAYGAACACGGAGAGCATTTAAAGAGCTCTATGGAAGCAAAGTCCATCACACCAAGTAGCAAGCACTTTCTGCTTGAAGGCCTCTTTGGCAAAAACAAAGCTAACCCATCCCTATCTGAAGGAGCTACTGGCAACAAAAGCTTCCTGCTTGTGCTAAAGGCAAGAGAGAGCAGCCTTTGCTACACAGCTTGAGCTTGTCTGAGTTTACCCCCTTGCTTTTTGAGAGTAAAAGAACACTTTCAAAGAACCCATCTTGTACGTGAAGGGTGCAGACAACCTGGATCTCAAGGCGGTGACAGAAGCACTGAGGGTTGCTTACCAGTCTCGACTGCTTTGACAAGGGGGAGGAAGAGCTTCTGTGCTCTAGAGAAGTGTCACCACAAAACGACACTTCTTGTTTGTTGTTTTCTCTTGCCTTCAACGAGAAACAAGGAAAGGGTTTGGGGTTTTTTTTTTTCCCTCACCATAAGCTCAAGCRAAACAAGAATAAATACCACGCAAGGCAGAAGAAAGCAGGGAAGAGTCTTCTCCCTGTGGCTTCAGAAAAACAAAAAGTCTGAAACTCGGATCTGTGTACAAGTGCAGATTTAAGCAAGGATGGCACAAGAGGGCCCTGGTAGCTTGTGTCCTTCTTCTCTTCCCAATGGTCCCCAAGCCCCAAAACTACCGTTGCAACCTCAAAACCCCAAGATGCTTCACCACATGTCCAATCCTGGGGAATTTACTTGTTAAAATTGAACCAAGAGCTTCCATGGAATATAAACCCCAGGATGTGAACCGGGACATAAGCAAATAAAACCCCCCACTTTGAACTGACTTCCCACTGCCAATTCACTCCTTTATTACCCATTTATCGGGGCATCTTCTACTTAATTAGCAAGCTCGGGCCTTGGAAGCGGGCGCAGCTCTCACCATGACCCCAAGGCAAGTCCTGGGCTCCCATTTGACTCCCCTCCATCCCTTCCGAGGTCTCTCCGCAGCGCCGCCGTGCTTCATTACTCACTGAGTAACAGAAGGTGTCATAACCAACCACATTGAGCATTTGGGCTATTTTTAGCCAAGCATATTGCAGCTGCATACTAAATCGGAGGGGCCATATGTCTCCCCATGTATTATTAAAAAGCCCGTTACGTAACCGACAGGGCGCAATCCGGTGGGGCTCTCCAAGCACAGACCGAGCGCCACTGGCCTTGCATTCCCACGACGAGTATTTCAGCTCCCTGCTTTTCTCCTGCTTCCAAGCTTTCATGAAGTGGCAAAACACGTAGCTCACTTATTTCTGGCATTGCGGGAAATAAGAATAATAATATAGGAATAATTATGTACATATAGGATATAAATATAGGATAGGAAATAAGAAGAAAACCAGTTTAAAGGCACTGGAGATGCTTCTCGTTCAGCCGCTCCGCTCCTCCCACCACCAGAATCCTCCTCGCCACAAAACCTCTTTGCAATATTCAGGAGCACAAGACCCGCTGCTGATTTTGGTGCCCGGTGGAGYCAGATGGGAGCAGCTCCCCGTGAGCTGCTGCTCCCACGGCACAGGGACAGCCCACCCGGGGGCTTTGGGGACGAGCGTGGAGGCAGCGAGTCCCATCCTGCCCCGATGCTGCCTCTCAAGGCAGAGCATCCTCGGCATCAACCCGGCCTCCGTGTCCAGGCCATAGGACCAATAATCTCTTGCAACTCGCTCTTCCCTTGTCATTAGCTCCGGGAAACGCTGCTTGAACCCAAAGAGGAGAATCTCCACYGGGCACAAGGACTCGGCCACCAGGTCCCCGCTCTGGGACCTCATTTTCTCTTCCCTCCTTTCCCAGAGGGAAATTCCTTCTTGGGAGGCAAATCTCCAACTCAGCGCGTGGGGAGTCAGCGGAAAAATCCGAAATTAAAGTGCAAGTAAATAGAAACACACCTGGAAGTTTTCCCTGGACTCCAATGCAAGCATATCTATGGTTAAAGTTGCTTAATTTGCACTGCTGATAAACACCAGCATTTTGAGCAATGCAATTTTCAAGCACTTCAGTGTTGCAGCAACTAAGCAAACCCCTGACTGGAAAAGGATGCATGTCAGGCACCTTCTGGGATTGCACAGTGCTGCAAGAGGGTTAGCTTCTCTCTCTGAGCAGAAAACAACTTGAGCAAACAAATATTTTAATCACATCAATGAGGGAAATGTTTACGCGTGCTCCTGCATTAGTTGGTGTTGCCCATTATAGACCATGAGAAACTCAAACCCAATAGGTGACTCTTATGGAGGTGAASATTTAAACCTCGGTCCTGCATCTAAACGACCTTCAGCTAATGAGATCTGGGGGATTTGGGATTTTGCTCTTCTAAATAGGCGCTGTAATTGCAATGAAGTTCACCCGTAAACTTGGGCATCGTTCATTGCTGTTTCCTTAAAAAAAATCACTGCCCTAATAATTCCTGCAGCCAAACAGGTTTGGGATCTCCAAGAGAAGAAAAATGAAAGCCCAAGGGCCTGTGGAGCTCTTTGCTACTTTATTTCTTGTATCTTTTGCCAAGGCTCACCCAGCCACCAGCTCTCTCCTGTGCTGCCAGCAAGGGTGGACCAAGCTGTCCCAACACCGCATGTAAACGATGCTACATATAAAAATATTCGCATTGTGTGACACTCCCAGCAAGGTCAGYGCCACACAGACAGATTGCAGGCCGTCTAATATTTTCTCTGATAGAAATAACCCTTGAAAATTATGTCTAGCACAGCTCTGCAGTGGAAGAATGGTGGGCTCCAGTTCTGCAAGGGGACGGAGAGAAAAAATCAGTGCTAACCCAGAGATTTAACTGGACACGGATGAAGGCAAAGGCTGCTTGAGGGGTTCGGTGCATTGAGGGAACGTCCACGCATGGATGGGGCAGCCCGTGAAGTTGAGCACCTGGATGGAGCCAACCCAACGTGAGGGCTGCAGGAGCCTTGAGAGAGGAGGTGGGTTTTGCAGGGCTGTGGAGGGCTCCGCTTCCCAAATTTTAGTTATCTTGGAGTTAACCCTCTTGTCTGTGCTGGTCACCAGTGTCCCATCACAGTCCATGGCGAGACACAGGTGATTCTTCATCCTCTCCCTTGGTGGCAGGCCTGGCTCTCTGGGCTGGATAGTGGTGGCTGAGATGACTCCGCTCCCGGTGTCTGCGATTTGTCACCTYGCTCTTTGCCCAAGCCCACATGCTCAACCATGAACGAAGGCAGAGATGATGCTGACGAGTATGGGGCCTCCTAGCCAGTTCTGGCTGGACTTCCTTTTCTTCTGGATTTCCTTTTCAAGAGCATCTTGGTGGTGAACCTCATCTGGAACAGTTCCACTTACCAGACTCTGATCAAGCGAGACTGGGAAAACAGCCAGCTAAAGCTCCTGGTATAGACAGAGGAGGGCACCTCGCTGGTGCAGAAGGATGAATATGAAGGTCATTGGAGGTGGGGGATAGGGAGGGGTGTGATAAGTCACAAGGAGCTTCCATCAGCTCTGAGGAGACAAATGGAGCTGCACAGGAAGGAACGGGCACGTTCAGCCATCACAGCTGCTGGGAAGCTGTTGAGAGGTGGTTCCACAGGGTCAAYGACAGGCAGGGCTTGCTCATCAGCGGGGAAGGAACAGCAGGAGGGAGGACGCTTGGCTGTAAACGTGCAATCCCCAGCGATGTTGCAATTCCGTAGGTGACTTCTGCACGCAGCAGAGCTGCAGGGCCGGCCAGGCCTCCCCACGGAGCCAAACGCCAGCAAGGGGCTGTCGGCACGTGGATTAAGAAGACCCATCAGCTCCACTGGAGATCAGTCAGAGGGATCACGAAGGCCAAATCATGCTGTGGGCATTAAGAACACGTGTGCCTCCTCCTCCCCAGAAATGACCTTGGCTGTCACCACTAGAAACCTTTCACTGCCAGGAAAACATTTGTGAGGGGCTGCACAGAGCTTTCCACCAAAGAGCAAAATACACTCGGCAGGGACCTGCCCAGGGAACAGACTGTCCGGGTTAGGAAGACAGGTTTAAGAAAGTCAACTCCCACAATTCCCAAATCCCACCCGGTCCCTGAAGACCTGCTCCATCCCAATGCCTAATGTGCAACAACTCAGTTCTAGGTGAGGTTGAACGGGAAAACAGAGCCAGCTCCTTTGGCCATGGAGCCATCAGAACTGGCACCCAGCGTGAGCAACAAAAACATCATCCTGCCCTTCCAGGACTTCTGCTTTGCAACAATCCCGTGAGGAGCCAGGGCTCCCGCATCCCCTGATACTTCTGGGGATATAAGGAGTTCCTGGTGCTTCCACAGCGGCACCATCCGCAAGGCTGGGTTGGGAGAGGGAGAGGAAAGGTGAGCGGATGCTGCTAAGGAAGCCTCCATCAGGTTTTGTCTTGACCAACAGTCTTATTGTTCATGCAGCGACAGCCGCATCCCTGGCTGCTTTCCCACGCTTGCCATGGGAGACTGCAGGGAGCAAATCCACATCCCCAAGTCTTTGCTCCGCTTCCATCCAAATGCACAGCCCAGCTCCCGCTGCTCCAGCAGAGCCAAGTGCCAGGGGAGCTGGGAATCCCAACGCTCCTGCTTTTCTGAGTTTGAAGCTTTCTTTAGCTCAGCACTGATTTCTACCTCCATAATAACGCTTAATTATTGTTCTACTGCTGAAATATTTATGAAAACCCATATAATTTCCATGCAAATAATCCAGAGAGGCCATTACCACGGTTATAGAAATAAATATCCATACTGAAGGGCATTATGCTGAGACATGGAAGATAAACTGTTCCTGGCTCCTGGGACAAGAGGATAACCAAATGYTGTCTAACAGTAAAATTTGTGTCAATTTTTCCCAGGGAAACATGCTCAGATATGAGCTTGGAGCACAAGCAACTCCTAGATTAGGGTATCTATAAAATAAACATTATTTTTTTTTTTTCATTTATCAATGGTAGCAGAATTGGCTACAACTCATCTTGTGCTGCAGAGCTGAAGACGCTGCTCTTTTAGCTTTATCCTTGGAGTGCACTGAAATGTTAACACTTTGGGATATTCCAGGAACAAAAAAACAGGGATGAGAAGAACATCCCAAAGTGGACCAAAAGTTGACATGCATGAAAAAGTTTTAAAAAATGACTGGGGTCAAACACGGCTGAAATGCTCCTTCTGGGAGCTTCTGACAATGTTTGACCCAGCTACTTATTTACTTGTCCCTGCAAGCTCCATAGCAGTGAACTCTTGTTCTGACCCAAGAGAGACCAAAGGTCTCAAGGTGCTTTTCTTCCAGGTTACTGGGCAAACGTTTTGGTGTCCTTGGCCTTTCTCCATGAGGAACAAGATGGCCACCTCAAGGTCCCACTTGGGATTGGGGCAGGACYGTTCCTTAGCGCTCCTAGATTTATGCTCCTATATATATGCATTTTGAGACACGGTTTGCACAGTTTGGGCAACACTGAAAAGTCCTGCTTGATCCTTACCACTTTGTGCAGCTCAGCAATGACTTAGAGATGTTCAAGAGCCGAGTTGGACCATCTCCACCTCCATACTCCATAGACGAGCCAACGTGGGATTAGCCCCCACGGGACATCTGCAAACACCCCGCCCAGCCTGAATGCCAGCTCTATTCCCACTCCCAAGCTGCAGCTAATGCACAACCCCAACCATCTGCTGGCAAATTGCTCCTAATGCTCAGCCCCAGCTTCCTCCTCCCAACTGTGGCACCTGCGCTCCTGCCCGACGCAGGCGGGCGCTTCCCTTCCCTGCTCTTCAYGCTCCGCAAAATATTTGAGGAACGTTATGTTGTGTGTTTTGTCACTTAGCCAAGTGCCACAGATGGCATTTCTCGCTCTAATCTTCATAAGCTTCCCCTTAAACAGTAGTAGGAGATGTAATAAGAACAACAACAATAATTCAAACGATAAAACAAAACCTGCGCCCGGTCCTCTGTCCCAAAGCTCCTCCGTTTCTCAGTGTGCTTGGCAGCAATGTGTATAGAGGGGACGGTGGAGATGACTCTAGGTGCCCACTAGATGCTCAGGTCCCAAGGAGTGGGGCCTCTGCACATCACACGCTGCCCATCTTCACCGCTCTGTGGCCTCATCCACAAGCGAATTCATGAGTCAAGTCATGCAGACCATCCAAACACGCCAGAAGACAGACCTGGGGGTCCTTTCAGGCACTGGGTGACCTGTTTCAACAGCCTGACAGGGCCTAGGGGAGACCAACAGACCTGCACTTAGCACATATCCTCTTCCCCAAGCCTGCTCATCCTTTGCCTACCCACCATGGCTTGTTATTCCCCTTTTCCCTAGCTTGGTCTCTTCCACAGCCGACAACTTTCACCAAATCTCCCTTTTGATCCCTCTAGAACTGAAAGTTTTGAGTCCTTCCATATTTCGTTCAAGTCCTGCAGCCTAATCCCGCTGCAGTAATTCCGCATGGGAGAAGACTTCACGGTGTAGCAGGCACCAAGGGTCACACTGTTGCAAAGGATGGAGCAAAAGGAAGCAAGCATAAACAAGAGGCTCTCCAACATCTCATCAGCCTTCCTCTCGTCTATTTGCTTCTGCTGCAATCGTCTTTGACTGCTCTGCACCTATCCAAGGAACACACTCCACGTGCACTTTGCCATGTGCAGTTCCCTAGAGCGCTCTGTAGTTCTGCAGTGAGATACAGCAAACCCAGAGACAACCACGTTCTTAGGTGGAGACACTGATCCTTGGCTATTTTATCTACAGAACAAGCAACAAGAGAATGGCAACTGACAGGACTTTGCAATTCGGTGATGCTGCCAGATGCCAAAATGACGAGACAAAGCAAGGAGCTGCCACCAAAAGCCCCAGGAGACCCTCAACTAGCAGCATGGAGTACCTTCCTACACAGTGCCAAGGCACAAGGCTGGGAATCGCCGCCAGGACTCTTCCCAAGGGACTCTTGGGTTTTGCTCACGCAGTGTAAGTACCCTGCATGTCAGGAAAGGGGAATCATGGTGGCCCAAGCAAGGAGATGTCTTAAGAACAGACGGTTGGCCTCTGCTTCTGGAGCTGAACTCAAGCAAAAGGCTCCCAGAGCCCTGCAGACGGAGCAGCCCTCACTGCATCACCCGCGGCACGGCCACACGCTGCTATCGCAGGTCACCTGGAAGTGCCTGGGAGGTCTCCGATGTCTAACAAAACCCGTGTCACTACGGACAAACCTGGAGCAAAATGATGCTCCTTGCACCAAAGAGATTAATAAAATTAAATTTAATTAGTGCTTGCAAGACGTCCTTATCTTCAAAGCCACAAATTCTCCTGACATCTCTGTGGGATCGATCAGCATGCATGGAGCTCTCTGTTTTCCAGGAGGGAAACCAAGAGATCCAGGGAACAGCCAAGACCAGAGAGGGGGCAACACTCCTCCGTATTAAAAAGTGGTACAGCCAAAAAGGCTCCTGAAACCTCATTGATGTTACACTGGGTGCCCTCTAAAATATAACAAATAAAAAGGATGTTTGTAGGCAACATCCCAGCTCCAGGCACAGCAGACCAAGCCTGTCCTCCAGCAGCACCCAAACCCCATCACCTCCGTCCCCGCTAAGGCCACTTCACTTCCCATGATAGATGAATGAAATGCATATTTAACTTCAATGCTGCATGGCCCCTCTTTGTAACATGTATCCGCTGACTTTAGCTACCTTATCTCTGCTTTCCCAGATTTCCCAAAGGTGGCTTGGGGGTTTTATTCCTTAAGTTTTGCTTGAAATGAATGTTTCCTGACTTTGGGTTATCTTTTTTATTTTTTTTTTTTTTTTTTTTAAGAGAAAAAAAGAAAAGCTTTTGAAGTGTCTGCATCCCTTCAAGGATTTTCTCATTAAAGCACTGACATGTATTTACAGCCATGGGTTTAACAACGCTGTGTGACTTGGGACATCTTACTGTGCCTGCCTATGACCATATCTGCACGTACGTGTCCGTATAGGATGGTGCATATAGGACACAGGGCAGAGGAATTTGTACACCTTCCAGCAACACCAATCTGATCAACTGGGCAGCCTCAGTCCTTGGGGCAAATGGAGTCTGGATCAGCACCGGATAATATGAGTCGTGTGCGAAAACAGCAACACCCGCTGCTCTGCAGCACCCAAAACCATCCTGTTCAACAGYTGCACTTGCACTTGCTCTTTCCAGCACCATGATAACGTTGAGAAACCCAGCTCTAATTTGGTGGACACGCTGGTCGGCCCCGGGGCTTGCGGAAGATGCAAATAACGTTGACCTTTTCCCTGTGGGATATCCTGGCTAACCGAATGAATTCTCGCTCTCGTCGGTGAAAGGTCCGAGAGGCGGCGCAACGCGGYGCGCTTGACGCTTCGATGCGACATCGAGCAGCGTCCGAAAGGTCAAGCTGCCCCTCGACGAGCCCATCCAACATCAGCACGAGCTTCTGCATGCTGATGCGGTGGCTCCCTCTGGCCTGTCCCACGCTGTGCTATTTATTCCCGCTCGAGGCCACCTATTTTAAAGCTAATATTCATCTCTTCGAACGTCTAAGCTTCCCAGAAAGATGAATCCCTTCCCACCGCCCCATCTCATCTGCATTGCCCTCCAGAGCCTCGGGAGCAGAAGAGGCTCACGCGAAAAATCTGCACCTGCCTCCTCTCGCTTTGACAGTCCAATTAAATCGACAGCCAAATTAACCTGAGAACCAAGGCTCCCAAAGGCAAATGCAAAGTTTCACCTGCAGCAAGGATGCCCCAAGGATGCACCTGCATGGAAGAGAYGAGGGCTCACAGCATCCCCACAGGGGAAAGGAGGTTGCAAAAGCCTGACTGGGGCCTTTTAGGATGCACTGAGCATGGCAGGGCCACCTTCTGCTTCCACCTATGTCCTGGGTACCCCTCGCTTGCCCAACGGAGGCTGATAGGACACATCAGGATGCAGCAGAGACCCGAAGACCCCACGAGCTTCAAGCAATGTGGCTGCTCAGGAGCTGCTTAGGCTGCAAGCCAGGCACCGACCCTCAACAAGATCTTCGTTACGGCTCCTTCCATTCATTCGGTTAATTGCTTTTTAAAGCCACTTAGCATTTCTGGCTTCCAAGATCCTTCATGCCAGAGATATGCAATGAAATCTGCATGGCTGCTTGCAAACCTGCTGTTTGGCAGTATTTATTGGCATTTTCTAATTCCGCTCCTATGAGAATGCTTCACTTTTCTTCTGCTTTTATACCATGTCCACAGAAGACCAGCACTCCAGACCTCAGCAGAAAAACGAAGGGTTAAGGAAAGTCCTAAAAACTGAAGGAAAATCCCTTTTATACCTGCTGCTGCTGAGCACTGCTTCCGCTGCCAGGACTTTTCCTCCCTATTTCCTGTCTACAGATGGGCTTGACATTGGTCGAGGTTTCCAAGAGCAGAAATTTGTGGTGRAAATGGATGGGGCTGCACGGTGGAGCACCGAGGGTTTGCAGCCAGGAGCAGGGAGAAGACAACCCACCCCCGGGCCCCGCCGCACGCCTGAGATCACATCTCTTGTACRCCTGAATTGATCAGGGGCAGCCGCTAATTGTCTTAATATGCGGGAGTAAATCACAGCGATGGCTTCAGGCCTCTCTGCAGCTCCAAAGCGAGTGCCGGAGGGGAGCGCTGCAGGGCAAGTCCTCGGGGCTGGGAACCCCTGSAGAAACCGGGGGGAGCCAAACCTGGAGCTGAATAATCGACCTTGCCCTGGGAAAACCCTTGGGAAAAGGCGCTGCGGCAGCGCAGAGGTGCTGCTGACAGCTGTTTGACCAGGCAAGGAAGTGGGAGAAGCCGTGGAAAGGCACCACATCCATGGCAGGAGGAGTAATGGACAGAATGACTTTCCGGGGCTGGCGGCAGCAGCCACCAGCCCTGCGCCCCTGACCAGGATCACCCCGCTCCGCTCCGCAGAGCTGCAGGAGCCCAAGAGGGATGAGGCTTTAGGAGCAGCCAGGAGGGCACAGGGCTCTTGGTTATAGAGAGTTCATGGGGAGAATCTACCACAAAACCCTTGTATGGATGCCCAGAGCACCCCAAACATTTGGCAAGCGTTGGAACCCAGCTCGAGACCATTAAAGTAGCCAGAGCAGGCAGCAGATCACTCAGCAAAGCCCTTCTAGCCTTCTCCCACCAGTGCTCATGAAATATTCTCTAAAATCTGAGCTAGCCAAAGCTCTTCATGCAACTAAGCAGCACGTCTCATGCCTGCACTGCCATAGTCCCCACCAGGAGCTTGCGTCCCCAAGGAAATGCAGCCAGAGATGGCATCCTGCTTGATCTTCTTGATCTTCTCCAGAGACACAAGGAGGGCTGGAACAGCCCTCGCAGAGCGGCACAAATGAGTCAGAACCAACCCCTAAAGCCTCAGCGCCTGCGCCAAGGCCACCAGCCAGTATTAAAGCCACGCTAATTCAATTTATCTGCATTCAATTTGGAGGCAAAAAGAGCGATCAGCTCAATTAAGGCGGCTTTAATTAAGACGAAAAGCAGCAGCGTAGGAATTCAATGCCCCTGAAGTCATCTGCACCTCGTGCATTGATATAGGACAGCTCCCCTGACCGTCACCCTTGGACAGGGACTCTCCAAGCTGGGGGGGCTCGTGTGGCTCTCACCAGTCTGCCCTTCTGCTTCTGCCCTGCGGTGCTTTTGGAAGGCTGCAGATAACATTTAATTACAAGAGTCAGAAATTAAGTACCCAAGGTCCATAATGACATGAAGAGATGCTCCAAGAAAGCAAAAAACCACAACATGGTCCGAGACAGGTCTGATACACATGGGTATAGACTTTAGATGTTCCCTCCCGGGGATGCAGATCAGAAGTCTTGCTCACTGCCCTTGCTTTTCATCACCTTTAAACAGCAGCAGCATACTGCACTACACAAGAGTCTCCTAAGTGGATTGAAACCTCAAACTTTAGAGATTTCATGTTCTTTTTAGTGCCATTTTATAGCTTATTTATTTCTCATCCCCTCTCTTTTCTTTTTTCCAGCATGTTTCTTGATTAATTGGTGCGTAATGTTCATCTTTATCAAACAATTCTGGAAACACGAAGGCCAAACACTTGGATTGCATTTCTTATTTATAGCGCTGTGACCTGAGTGGTTTCCGATTCACTGCACTGGTCGTTGGTATATTAGGTCAATATATAACACCTTGGGCCACTCCAGGAAGATTAACCAGCAGTGGATTCCCTTTCCAATCAAATAGTCTCTGCTATAAATTAGAGTCTTTTGCTATATTTGATTGCATTGCTGATGGTTCTGCTACAAAGTGCAATAAAACCAAGCCCCTCCGCATCTCATCTTGCAAGGCAACGCTGACAAACCGTGTAATTTGGGAGACTTTTCACCCACGTTGCTCAGAGGCTGTGGTCTGCAAAGCTTTTTATTTTTTCCAGATAAAATTTCCCATCTTGCATATCCACCTTCATGTGGGATTGCAGAATTTCGCTCGCATCGGGATTTCCGTGGGGATATCATGAATCTTATAATAGTCACATCTCTCTGCAAAATGCAAGGGCAGTGTGAAACTTGAGCGTCCTCTCTGTTCCAGCACCTGGGAAGAGGACATTGCGCCTGGTGGCCTTCAACATACACCAAGGGCAGGGCATGGGAAAGGCCATGTATATTGCCCTGGTCCACTCAGCTGGTCCAATGCTTGGGTGATGGAGCAGTGCACCAGGGTCTGGAGGGCTTCTGGCTTTGCTCCTTCCTACAGGAAAACTCTTTGCAGTAAATATGAGTCACTGCCACCACAAGAGGCTAGAGAAATGCAAGGGCTGGAAGCAATGGGATGGAGAAGGAAAGACAGAAACGTCAGCACTGATAGCAGAGAAAAGAAAACAAGCCTGGATGTAATCTAAAATCAGGATTAACAAGGACACCAGCTTAATGAGGCCCTGTATTTTCCACTTGAAGACCTACCATGGCCCTGCAACGCAAAAGCTTGCGCCACGTCCACTTGCATCGCTCTCCATAGTGAAGGATGAAGCTCCCTGAAGAGCTGCACAAGCAGCCCTGGAGCTGAMCCTTTAGTGCAGCCCCAGCAGGAGCAGCGGAGGAGCTTTAATTCCAAACACATTTACATTATTATGCAAATATTTGGAAATCATCAGCTCYTTCACTTACCTGCGCAGAGCTAAGTTAAGTGTTTCCATGGGAACAGCAACTATTAACCACTACGGTTAATATTTTTATTCCACTAGTGTCCAGAGGACCCAAAAAACATTGAAGGCAGCTTGTACAAGGCACTGTACAAGCACAGAGGAGGGAAAAGTCTCTTGTTGATAGGCAAAGATTCATGTTTTTGGGAGCTTCAAAGAGCTCCCAGTTCTCTTTGGAGCTGCAAACACAAGATGCATCCTCCACTTGCAACGAGCCTAGGAGCTCCCACTACAACCTTGAACCGAACCAAGACTTCAACCAAGAGTCCTCCAAGGCAATAAGTGCTAAAACAGAGGTGGAAGCTTCACTTCATCTTCCCTGTCTTGCTGCTGAAAGGACAAGGCTTGAAACGAACCCAAGGAGTCAAAATCACTTGGACAAAATCCTCATCTCCGCCCTCAGCTGGGCCATGTCAGGCTGCCTTGGGGGATTAGCTAAAAACCACCCGGTAAACATCTTTTTGCTACAAAAGTCTGTGCAATTTAAACTATTGGGCCTGTGGGAATGTTTTTAAATACTAAGAAGCACAAAGCACTCAAATAAATGATAAATTCTGAATGAACGTGACCAACGCAACTCTCCCTTTTGTTGCCGAACAGAAATGAAGGGTGCTAGAAGGGGCAAATTCTCACAGGGGCAACTGGGGTGCAGCCCCCCGGATGGTATTTTGCTCTTGTGCCTTTTCAAAGGTCTGAAAATGAACACAGAAAACCTCAGCTGGAAACAACCCCAGTGCAAGGTTCACCTTGCTACCAACTGCCGAGGAAACAGAGGGGCTTCCTCCTCAGGAGATCCGCATTTCTGACATTTTCTTAGCACGTTTTGCTTAAAACATAAATGCAGGTTGCAAAAACTGCAGCCACGGCCTTGCCAAAGCCACCTTCCTCCCACCGTGCCAGGACAGAAGGGCCCAAGTCCAGTCTATTGACTCCATGGAAGATGCCCAAAACGGCCAAGATTGGACAACATCCACTCAAACATTTCAAGTGTCACGAGCAAAGCCTGTGTGGACACCCCTAACCCAAGTAAAGACAGAAATTAGGGCAATGGATGTTCCAAAAACGTCACCGAGGAGGATGAAAACACCTGTAAGCTGGATGCCCCCCTTGATTCCCTCCTAGAGACTCTTTTGGGGAAGAAGGAATGGCTGGAGCATCCAATGCAAACACACTGCTTGTCTCCTGCAAGCGGCCACCCCAGCTCCAGGAGCAGGGATGGGCCTCCTACTTGGTGTCCCCGAACAGGGGACAGCTCTTTGGTGCCAATACGCCCTAATGCAGCAAGGATGGGGAGGACGGGAAACGAAGACAGGCCCATCCCATCCTTCCAAATCAAAGTCCGTGCATGTTTGCAGGAGGAAAGGGAAGATCTTACCTGTTTCTCCCCATATTGGCAAATATTCATCCTGCTGTATGTCCAGCATGATTTCCAGTCCATTGCCCGTCCCACCCTTAACGGTGGTAAGAAGAGGCCGTCCTTCTTCTCCTGAGTTAAACATGTAGCATTTCCCGTATTTTGTAAACACCTGAGAGGAGAGAGAAGAGAAAAATCCCACATGACACATCCGTCTTCCCACCCAGCAGAGTGCCGCTCCGAGGGCACGTCGGGAGACCCATCCAACTTAGTTAATAATTCAGTGTTTTGTGGTCTCCTTGTACGGGATGTGAGGGAGGAAGGGAGAGCTGTTTTCTTGCCACGTATAAACGTCTTCAGCAGCAGCTCCTAGCCACTAAGGCACCATTACCGTTAGGCATGGCTCGTGTCTCCTGCTTTCCACCCAAAGGGAGCAAGGTGCAGGATGCCCACGCTCTCCCGGCACCAAAATGCAATATCCCCTTTGCTCCTCCTGCAACTGAGGCCCTGGAGAATAAATAGGATTTAAAAAACATCCTGTAATTGAGGATGGACTTCAGAAGCTTCAGCTCCATCTTTGGTCTCATTCCTGTACTGAAAGGAATTCTGGAAAAAGCCTGGATGGGGGTGGTCCGGGTAACGACAGCTCTGCAAAGGGTTTCAAAGCAAGGGGGGACGGACCCTTGGCAGGTGGCAGAGATGGGACCTCTTTGCTATGGGGGGGACTGATGGTCTCAAGCAGTGGCAAGTCCTGCACTCGCCCCTTCGCCAAACCCCAAGGGCATCTCCAGCCCCTTAGGCTATAAAAATAACTCCTGGCCCTCGGCTGTAGGAATTCTTTAAGATCTTTTCCCCAAAGTAACAGAACTTAAGAAAAAAAAAAGGCGAGTGGAGACGCTCCAAGGATCACACGGGTCAGCAGCTGGGGCTCTGCAACAGCTTCTTAACTCCCCAGGGCTGAAAATATCACGTCAACAGGAACCCATCCGGCTCGGAGCACCCCAGCACCACAACTACCAAGCAYGGAACGCAGGTGGAGAAACTACAGCAGCACCTAAAGGAATCACGCTCAAGTCCAAAGCTCCAGCAGGACATGGTGAGTATGAAGGGCTTGCAGGGGAAAAAAAAAATATGCCCTTTTAAAAGATTTTATCCAAGTGAAAATCCCTTTTTAATACGCGACTGACCTATTAAACCACTCAAGCTGGAAAGATAATCTGAACAACAGTAAGTCTCTGTTAGCTGCCAGTGCCCACAGATAGCTTTAGCCAGATATGCTTTGAAGGCAGAAGTAAAAAAAAAATTTAATTAGGGCAGTTTAAAGCGCTGCAAGAAGAAAACCTGTCTTTAGTGCAAATCATGGAAAAATGAGCACGCTTATATCTAAAGCAACAGCTTTAGAGCTTTGCTAAAGCAAAGACTAAATAGGCTGCTGATGCACCCAGGCTAGGCTCTAGTCAAATCAATTTGGGCAATTTTGTAAGTTTTTTTATATTGCCCTTTGCAGCTGTCAGATTTTGGTATAAAACCTCCAGCTAAGGGTGCGCTTGTCCATCAGATGATGCGAAACGACTCAGGTCTGGGCCCCACTTCTGGGACCTCCCATTGCAGAAGAAAGCACATAGAGAAATGAGGAGGAGGAGCTCTTCCTCCATCCTCTCCTCTTCATCGTCAGTGAGCAACCGTCGAGCTCCTTGGAAAGCTGCTGGCGCTTGTCCAGGCGCCACCAGCCCATGCACAGCCTTGGCTGCTGCTCCCCTTGCACAGCATGAGCAGAAACCTCCAGAGCTGCCCACAGTCCAGGTGAGCTCAGCTGCTCCCCAGCTCTGTGGCTGCTCCTGGTGAGTCCAGGGGACAATCGGAGGCGCAGTTTAAATACAGGCACTTGGGCACATCGTCCACAGCTCTCCAAAGACTCCCCAGGGAAACTTTTCCAAGGAAGCCCAGTTATTTTCTGCAGTTATTTTCCCCATCAAGTCCCCTCCCTCTCTAAGGCTCTTGTCTATTGGTGCTCGTGCAAATGCATCCCCAGGGACAGCAACGCACCCGCATGCAGTCTGCCCCACGTGGCACCTCCCTCCCCACGAGATCGTCACCAGGGCACAACACAAAACCAATCAAACAACAACAAAAAGAAGGATTCAGTGGATTCCCTGTCCTGCTACCCAGCTGGTTGCAGTTCTGTGATAATATAACGTGGATTTGGAAGGATTCGGAACACTATCAAATGATCAGGATGAAAGAATACAGCTTTTCTGCAAGGGGCAGCGCCGGTATTTCTCAGCTGCCACGGTACAACGGAGACAGCAAAAGCTCAGCAAAACACAGTGATTTAACCTCAGCGCATTTGTTTTAGGGGATAGCGACACTTTTGGTTGTTATTAATCTTTCAACTTGAAATGCAAATAGGGTTCAGTACAAAGCAGGAAAAAAAMCACTAAAAAACCCAGAAACATCTTCCTTGGGAATAACCTGCAAAATTTCCCAGTTTTTATCTCTGATGGATCATTAGTTACTTTTGACAGCTCATCTGAAACTCCATGCTTAAGCACAAAGGCAAACGTGGTTTTAAACTTGTGGGATGGCAGTTCAATGACAAAACAAAGCCTGTGTTAGCACCTAAAGGGGAAAAACCCCCACATATGCTGTGAAATCCGAAAGCAGCTCCTAGGTGTCTCCAAYACGCCTGATGCACAAAGCAGAAGGTGGCACCTTTGAAAGCTCAGAGTGACAGATGTAAATCCCGCCGTGTGTCAAGCCAAGAGTTCCTCAGAAAAGCCTGGTATTGAAAATGCGACTGAGCCCAACGGGAATAATAGAGGAAAAGGTATTTCACTGTTTAGAGTGTACACAGGCGAGAGCATCTGCTGATAAATTACGCTTTCAACATGGAGCAAAATGATGGTAAAAGCAAGTAATTGAAGTCTGTAAATTACTCGTTGAAATCCAGACAAAGATGCAGACTAGAGCTCACCGACAAGGCAAGACACCATTTGTTTGATTAAGGTGCTAACCGTTGAAAAGCAAGCAAATTAGCATCCTTCACAATCATTTTCTCCACAACTGAGAGGATGCAAAGGAGGAGAGACATGTATCTCATCAAGCTGCTTTCAACAGACAATGGAGCGGAAAGGAAAATCAAGGAACCTTCCAGAGCTAGATGAGGAAGATGCTTTCCAAAAACACTCAGCAAAAGCCATTCGGTGCTGGGAATGGGGACCAGTTCCCCTCCCTCTGATAACACAGACCTGTTGGAAAACTATGGAGTCACCCACCTTGGAGCCACTCTCCAGGACCTTGGAGACTTTTCTGTGGAATTTCATGGTCATTCGGGTTGTACACGGGCCATTTTCCTGTCTGAATCAGACTCTTCTTCTAGGACCCATCGCAATAGGATCCATCTCGTAGGACCCATCGCAGTCCAGGCCCCAGAGGTGTTGAGGACCTTTCGGTTCCTAAGGAGAGGTGTGAGCTCTCACAACTCCCCTCTGCAGACTCAGTCCTCTCCTTGAGGTCTTCCCCAACATATAYGTCACAGCATGGAAGCAGGACATCAAGAGGAGATAACTGGAGATAGGGTTGTGCAGGAAGCCACCCAAGGCAACAAGAAAGGATCTGGTTCAGAGCAAAGATCCTGATTCTGGGCTTCTCAAGAAGGCACAATATATCCCCAGAGCCAGCAGCTCTGCAGTGGCATCGAGCCATGTCATTATTTCACTCGAGGTGCCAGGAACAGCACAGTCCAGTTGGCTTGAGACACATGCGTCAGGACGGTCCATTTGTTCCCACTCCAGCAGGAGGGAGCGGTAGATCATACGGAACAAAACGATCGCTGTGAAGAACAGTGAATTGCAACTGCTACCTGCGATGAATAGGTTCCTGAAGCGTCATATCCCAAGCGGATGGCTTTCCAAATGGGAATGGGACAGCTTGGTGAGAAGATAACTCATACCTAACCGGCAGAAAGAACTTGATCTCCCTCTCAGAGATGAGCGAACAGAGCAGAAGGAAACCAAATTCTTATCCCAAACAGATTTTTCTTTTTTGCTTAGAAGATTGGAGAGGTAAATATTATATTAGAGACTTTATAACTGCTTTAAATTTCTGCATGAAGGGTCTGCAATACCAAGAGAAGAGACAGCCAATACTTGGGTAGACAGATGGAGAGGCCAAATAGTGAAAGGGGTAAAACTGGCTGAGCAACCTATTAAAACCCCATAGAACTAAGTCTTTTTCATCTAGGTGGTAAAATGCATCCAGAGAGCATATTTTGGGACCTTCCTCCCTTCCAAGGGTCGCCGTGGGTTGCTCGTTATATCTGGACGTGTTCTCTATCACTGGAAACCCAGCACACAAGTCAGCCAGACAAGCAGAACATTATCCGTCCTTCACACTGTCAGCTCCAATCTCGCACCGGAGAAGAGCGATGGGGCTGAGGCCGCGCAAAGCAGAGGCAGAAACAGATGTGTCGGCAAGCCTAGGGTTTCCCTCGGGGCCTCCGAGACGGAGCCATCCCAGCGGGGCACGTCAAGCAACGGCGCGAGGCCAAGACGGAGCCACGCGGCAACGCAACCGGGCCAACGTGTACCCGGGGCCCGCTGGGCACRGCTGCCACGCGGTAGCGCACGAAGAGCAGCGATGTCATCTCGGCTTTTAGACAAGGTCGTCGTTTTTAAAGCACGGCTCGTCGAGGGCCTCGGATCCCGCCCCAGGCTAGGGTAGGCTTATGCTGGTTTTTAATACTATTTCTTCCATAAAGCAGGAGCGCCCAGCRTGCCAAACGCAATCGGCTACCGCTGCAGTCAAGCTCCTACATAATATCGAGCGCGCGTAATACATGATGCTCTGCTTCAAAACCGCTTGTCTTGCCATTGGGCAGGACCAGCTGTATTTATAACTTATTTAATTTACAGGACAGCATTAAATGCGGACAGCGGAGGAAAATTCATCCCTCTATATTCGACCCTTCAGGAGCAGTTACACGCTAGCAGCACAAGCACAGATGTAGGGAAGGGCAGCGTGTTTAATTTGCTAAGAGACRTGGCCAACCCCAGTATATTTGTTCMATCAGCCACTCCCCGTAATGGCATATTGGTGCAAGCATTTGTTTGAATGGCGAGTCCTTACGGAGGGTCCTTATAGCTGCCCTAAATCACTTGCACTTCTATCGCTGCAATTTAGCACTGCTTGAATGCATATTTAAAAGGAAATATAGCACTAATATCCYGGCAGCAAACGAATAAACCATAATGGTGAGGCTCAAAAACACTGGAGAATTATATCCATCCATAACTGTGGAAACTGCTGCCCTCTCTCTATCTCCATCAAGCATTAATTACTTCCACCCATAAYGAACCGGTGGCAGCACTGACGGGCGCTCCGTCCCACCACACTGTGATTTATTAGAAGCAGGGAATAACGTCTAGCTGCTCCCACAGAGGCTCCTCTTCCCCATGAACACGAACGCGCTTGCGAGCATCTTTTAAACTGAATTTTGCAGCACTTGGGATCACAGTCACGACCCCAGTCACCAGCTCCGTACATCCCTTGGCGTTTGCTCTGTCCACGGGTGAAACGAGGTCAGTGGCTCAAGGCTGGGACAGCAGCATTGCCAGACTATGGGAAAAATCTGGAACGTGCCCTAGGGCAAGAGCAGATGGTGTGGAAAGAGGAGCAGGGCTGGTGACTCAGCGCTCTGCAGGTCCTTGGAGCACCAACATCTCAGCAACATTGCTGCCTTCACGTTTGGATGGGCTCGGAGCCGTCCGGAAGGACGAGCCTTCCCGCAGGAGCCAGCGCACAGCTTGATGACCAGGATGGTTACAGATAATAATTACAATCTGTTCTCCTAAGCTCTCCCCTTTGGATTACCTAATGAATTGCTCTTCATTACCCATGCTAAGCTCCCTACCGAGGAGCAGCGCAACAAGGTCTCCAGCCCCGAAGCAGCTGCAGCTCTGGGCACGAGACTCACTTTATTAAAGATGATATTGCTCTATGGGCTCTGCCAAAACCACCAGGAGAACATCCTGCAGGATCCCATCTGACGGTGAGCACACGAGCACAGAGGCATTTTAGCAAAGACCATGGACAAAATGCTTTGATTTGCAAGGTCTGCCTGAAGCCCATGCCCCTCCAGCTACAGGAGGATATCGGATATCAGAAGGACTTCTCCAGAAAGCCCTCATTGCCCATCTCCAGACCTCCCAAACGCCTTTGAACCATCAAGCAGTAGCCCATGGCCAAAGCAGAGATGCTCATGAGTTGATCGGTGCTCATGATAGGTCTATGTCGCTTGAGATTGCCAGACTGTGGCCTTCAACCCCTCCAGAAACCCTCACAAGATACTGAGAACCACCAGAAGGGTTCCTCCCAAGTGGATGGTAGAAATTTTCGCTATTAACTGTACAAGTTGCCTACTTTCTGGAGCATTTTAGGTGCAGAAGAGAAGCAACACAACTCCTAAAACTGCCCATGGAGAAAACTTCCTCTCCTGCCTTCTCCAAAGGCAAACCAGCAACCGCTGCCTCATCCCTACACAGGGGAGATGAGCACTAAACGCTGCACTGAAAACAGAGTTTCTCTCTTTCCAGCAAGGCTTAAAAACCCAGGCGGTTCTCACCACTTGCAGCCCAAAGCATTCACAACTTCTGCTTGGAATGAAGTATTTTGGGCACAGGCAAAGCAAATCAACCAGCACGGAGCTCGGGATGGAGACAGGGAACCATCTCGGCATGGGAAAATGCAACCTGTGCATAGGTAAACCAGGAACATTGGCATTTTTTTATTCCATGGCAGCAGGTGAGGACACATCTTCTGGCCACTGTCTTCCTAAATGCTGCTGGAGTGTCCTCTGCCACACAGGCCATACTAGAAACTCCTCACAACTCCACACGTGGAAGGAATTGATGTTATTAGAACAGCAGGAACTGAAAATAAGTTAAGAAAATTAGATTTGCTTCTTGCCAGGCTTGGTACGAAAGCATTTGGGATCTGAAGAGCTTCCTCCTCCCAAACCCACCATCTGCAAGCGTGCCGGGAAGCTACCTTAGGAATCGCTCAGGCCCATCTGCTACATAGAGGAACACACTAGGGACACGGTTTCCCTCCCAGATCCTGCAATGGAAATTCAGCTCTTAACCACACTTGGTTCTTCTGCATGTGTTATAGGTGGGAACCCCATACAAGACCCGCTTTGGCCCTCTAATACAGAGGTGTGGACCCAAACCCAGGTCCTGAGGTTCCTTCTGCAATGCTAGAAGGGAGGAGCAGCTCTGTGCATAGATACATACACACACACATATATATCCCATATATGAAATTTAAAGCAAAATTTATTGCCAGAAGGGAGTTAGCAACCACAGCGTAGCACATCCAGCACTCGAGCTTTTTAGACACAGCCCTGAAAAGGCTCTRTTTAAAAGACAGGATGATTTTCAAGGGGAAATGCACATAGATAAACACACAGTTGCAAAATTATTTTGTATTCCCTGTACTCAAACCTCACCCGGGTACCTGATCTGTAACCCCTGGAGTCGCCCCATGCCGGGAGCATCCTAATGGCTGCGGGATTAGCCTCCTTTAGCCCTCTAATTCCAATTGCTGCCAAAGCAGCTGGTTCAGCGAGTGACTTTATAGCTGTTCTTTATTTCGTGCTCGGGGACGTGTCTGGTGGTCCCTTCCCGTCCCAGAAASGCAGCGGGCCGTGAGCCCTGGGCACCCGGTTGCTGCCATGGGCTTTTAGCACCTTGTTAAATGATGCTCCAGAGGGCTCGGTGCAGGGCAGGGCTCCGGGAGCGTGCGCGGAGAGCCCGGCTTTCCCACCAGGAAGGACGAAAAACTGGCACTTGGTTTTTCTCATTTGCAGGTGCAGAAGTCCATGGGGCAGTTATAACGCTCCATATAACAACCCTGAGTCCCAGTTGCTTTCCCCATGGTCACTCCCAAGCTTTAGGAGGGATTGTGAGCACAGCATTTGCCATCTCTGTCCCTTGAGTGGCACTGGAGGCAGAGAAGTCCCCGCTCAGGCATCTTCCTGCTCCCACATCGGTTTAATTGCAGAGCAGGGATGAAATCCTGACCCACTCCCCTCAGCTCAAAGGCAGTATTCCAGAGTGTTTTATTCCACTTATTTATTCCCAGGTCGATGCAGTATTTTAAGTAATCTACAGCCACAATCCTGACCTTAGGGGTAAAAGCAAGTGGGTCCCGCGGTGAAAGGGAATTGGCTTCTGCGGAGCCTACTCATGGCCATCAACCCACAGGGTGGAGACTCCTCCACCAACCTCTTCTGGGCATTTCTATTGAATCATTCACGCTTCAGGGAAGCTCCAACACCATTCCCCAATGCCTCAAGATGTCCCTGCACAGGGTAAATGGACTAGGGGCTTCCCGGATGGCGAAGCTCCGTTGTCCCAAGTACTTTCCAGCTCCCTGCTGCAGCCAGCCCAGTTCCACTTCCTAACAAGCAAATTATCAGAAACTAATGCTATGACCACTTCCCTAAGGGTTTCTTACTTATTTTATCCTGGACTTTGCTTCTACTTCATTTTCAGAGCTATTGCCAGGATGACTGATGGAAAGACCTTTCACATTTAAAAGCCAGGCCTCATATATATATATATATATTTAAAGAAAAACTATTCCACTTTTGACATTCCAAGTCCTGGCAGATACGGAGAAGCACAATTAAACTTTAACTTGATAAACAACAGCACTTTTGCTATCTACTTTTTGTTATCTGGAGCATCTCGGAGCTGGAGATCTTTGGAAATAATCAAGGGCTTCAGGGAACGAGGAAATTAAGGCACAAGAAACACAAAGTTTCTCATCCATGCTAGAGCTGGGGACTCAAGGTCTCAGATCCCACTCAATTTGGGTTAGTTTTACCTTGTTTGGTTATGCCCAACAGGTCTCATATGCTCACAAAAGCCACCGGCTAGAAGAACATGCAAGGAGAGGGACATGCAGGTAGATGGGGGAGAACTGCTCAAAATACCAGGGAAAAGAGGATTTTTCAGCTGACTGACAGCCTGCTGCAACACCTGGAATCAAAAAACRGCAACAGCAGCAACCTGGGATTGAATATAAATAGAAATGAGGCCAATTCAGTTCATTTTGTTGGGTCTGGCTGAGGGGTGCAGGAAAGCAACCTGCATAATCAGGAAGAGGGGAACCTACTTGTAACAACCTCAGCAGATATTCACAAACGAGGAAAGGAAATGACTTTGCTCAGTATATACTGTGTGGTTTTAAAATAGCAAAATATCCTTTTAATTAGCTTATCGAGTCTTTATATTCCCCAGAAATTGCCAGAGGCTGCTGAAACTCATTGCCTTGGTCAGGACGGAGGCAAAGACGGGGGCTTCACCCACCTTGGCCAAGAGGAAGATGCTCAGCTCTGCAAAGGCTCCTGCACCCCCAAGTTCTGGCTCCTGGTGCAAACCAACCCCATGGCTGGTATTTGCACCAGTAAATACCCCAGAGCTCAGTTAAATAGCACACTTGGGTACCTACCCACCTACAGGCTTTTTAGCAGCGGCTTTTGGGATATGTTGCCAACTTCTGTGGATGAAGCCTTTGGGGAAGACTTTGCTGGCTGATGACAGCTCCTTCCATGCTCTTTATTTCTAGAGTGCAGGAATTAATTGCTCCACAAAGGAATTAGCTTGAGAAAGGAATACCTGGCTAGATACCCCCTCTATCAAGCACATGCTGCTGCCCAGGTGCGCATGGTTCTGCACCAGCTCCATGGGACCGGCTCTCGCTCATGCTCATCATACACTGCTCCCCATTCCATGCTTTGTCTCTCCTTGCAAAGGACCACATTCTTCAGCTGGAGTTTGGAATGGGTCTCTGGACCCACAGACCTCTGCTGGCTCTTCATTCAAGCCCCAAGTGTCACCATAACATCTGGAAGATGGGAGTGACCCCAAGCATCACCATAACATCTGGAAGATGGGGGTGATCCCAAGCATCACCATAACATCTGGAAGATGGGGGTGACCTTCGCCATCACTCTCCTCCAGCACGGCAGCACAAGCTGCCCCATCAGAGAGGAGGAAGGACAGAGCTGCTAGGACAGACCAGGCCCTGGGGTTCATTGCGGCAGGACCAGCCTTTGTGACGGAAAGCAAAGGGAAAGGCTCTTCCCAGCTGCAAGCTGCTCCCTGCAGGGCTGCGAGTGCTGCTGTAAATGGCACAGCCTCATTGAGCTCTGCATGCAATCGGCTGCAAAATCAACACATCTCCTTTCAAAAACCCAGAGTCACCTCTTGTGGCAGCAAACCTTGGAGGCCGACTACAGATGGCCAGGGAGATTAGTACTTTTATCCTTTTGTGGCCATTCTTGCCTTGTGTTCACTTTCATCCTTATCGAGGGGAACCTCCTTCTCCAAGCTTCAACCCACACCTGCAACAAACAAAGCATCAGGGTGACCCTGCCACAACCCTGATGCTCCTCCAAGAGCTGCCTGCAAACTCCTCAGTCAGAGACCTTGCACCATGTCTGCCCACCACTCCAAGACAGTGCTCCAAGGCTGGGCTTGGAGTCCGGGATTCAATTAGCAAATGGGTAAAGTCCTGCAGCTCAAACTTGGCCATGCTGGTTGTGGAGACACCACGGAGAGCAGCCCATCAGCCGGGCACTAGTTTTCCAGGCACTTGCATCCTCAAGATGGCACGGGATCTCCTGCTTGCTCAACACAAAGCACCCTTTGCCATGGTCCTCGTGCAGCAGCAAGTGATGGGAACTCATTGGAGGAGCTTGCAAGACTGATGACTACACCTGTATCTAACCCGGGATGCTTCCAGACATATGTGCTCCTCCTTCCCAGAGTTTTCATGGAATCTCAACAGCTTAATGGCTTTATGAGTCCTGGCCAGTCTTATTGCCTCTGGGAACCATTTTCCAATGCGGTCCAAAAAGCCACCAAGGAGAGAAGGAAGCTGCTCCCAGCAAACACACTGAAAAAGGGAAGGTTTAGTTCAGTGGCAATGGCACAAACAAGAACAGCTCAAAAAAAGACCCGGTATTGAAGAAGAAACCCAAATGGGAACTCCCTGAGCTACTCAACCTGGGAGAAAAACATCCCTAAAACTGTCATCTTCTGAGCCTAGTAATTATCAATAAATCAAAAGCAAAGCAGTGCATGGTTAGACAGACAAAGCTGTCTGAAATGGTAAAAGCTTCTGCACTGCGATGCAATAACTTGGGTCATTAGTCCCTCCACACCTTATAATTTTGTTAGTCATTGCATTGGGTTATTTCCCTCTGCTCCTGGGCTACTCTGCTGCCCAATGAGGCTGCTTTTGCCACAACGTATTTCATTAGCAGCAAGGCAGGGGCTGACAGCTTGAGAACAGAGTGTTGTTAATGAAATAACAGACCCGAAGCAGAAGCAAATTACAAGTTGYAGAGGCGACCGTCTGACCTCAGGCAAGCCAACCTCAACTGGAAGTCAAGCAGAACTAACCCAAACCCTCCTGTCTTGGCCAAATCTGCAAAAAGGCTGAAGTTGGAGATAAGCAGGAACCCAAAACACACGTTCCTCTTGTGAGGTGCTCCCAGGAATGCCTTTTGGGCAGATCATTCCCAAATCTACCTGGCTGAATGGCTTGGTGGCTCTCCCTGATGGCTGGAGCTCCTATGGGCCACGAGGCTCGTTGCCAGCTGTAAGTAGCTGCACAAAGATYTCTAGATCAAGCAAAGCGTTTGGCCAAGACACCACTCCAAAGGACATGTCTGGTGACAAGGGAGAGAAGCTTCAAAGGCTGGAGAGAAAGGGGAAGAGCCTGGAGCAGACAGAGCCCTTCAACAGGAGGGACCTGAGGGTTGGCACACCAGATCTCCTTGCAACAAGCCCCMAAAACTAATGCTGCATCAGCCTTGTTGTTAGACTAAAGCCTTTTTGGGGCAAAGGCTTTAGGTTTTGGCCATATCCTTACAACAGTCCGTCCATCCCGCAGCTGCCACCCCAAACCACCACCAGTATGGGAATGCCAAAGATGGATAACTTGGGGTTTTGCTATTGAGACAATCCCAATACAAGCTGCTCCTTGAAAGTCATTGCAAAACCCCAGAACTCCTCACGTTCCCTATAAGCAATGACAAAACCCAACAATTCTTCACCTGCAACTGCAACCTGCAATCCCTGCAGCACCCCAGGAAACCGTTTGCTTGCAAACGACCAAATATCATAAAATCAGACTATCCTAGTTCATTTTCCCACTGTTTCGCCTAAATTATTCCACCGTCGCTGTCTTACTGCCAGAGCCGAGCTCGATAACTTGACTGCTGCAATATTCATGACTAACACAAGCGTTCAGGGACTAAAACAAAACATTTCTGCTTCTTTTCGTCTCTTGGAGATGAGGATTTGCAATGCACCAAGGGCAGGGGATGCCAAAAGCACCTCCAGACCTGTAGAACCCCTGCAAAGAAGCCCACGATACTAATTGTTTCCATGCCCAAAGCCTGCATTTTATTTGATGATTAAACCCACAAAACTAATGAGGGCAACACTGTCAGACCAAAAAGGGAGAAAAGGAAGGTTTTCAACGTTACACAAATCCCAAGAGACTCTTCACTAAGACTGCAAGAGCCTCAGCTTCCCTGCTTTATCATCAACCTGTTGGGTAAGGAAATTAAAAAAGATATTAAAATACTGAGGAAGCTTTCTGTTCAGCAAGTTTTGTTGAAAATTTCTTATCAACAGCTCAAATATTTCCTGCTGGGCAGCCTGGGCTGCCAAAGGGCTGCAGCTGCAGCACCTCCAGCTCTACCACCCTGGACGGGACGTCTTCTCCAGCTCTTTAATGTAATTTTCACCCTCGCAGCATAAGCTCAAACACTGAAATCATGATAAAGCACAAAAATTGATCATTATTATTAGTTATTATTATTGATGGGGTCAAATGTGCCTGCACCGAGGCGCAGGTTTCCCAATTCCATAGATTTCTCTGCCCTTCTCAAGGGAACTCCAGGTACAAGATGTATCCAAAAACACCACTTCCATGGGAAAATCCTACTGTTATTGATGTATCTAAATAGCAACTTCCAGCTCCCCAGGCCAAGACCTGTGGGACAGATCTCCCCTCTGGAGAGTCTTGACATTATAATTTGGAAAAAGCTAATTTGATGCCTCTTTTAATGTGGATACGATGGGTAATCGTATGATGGCCCTGCAAGGGGCTCCTTTATATCCAAGACTGTATCTGCCTTGCATATTTTGCATTTCATTTCAACTCTATATATCTCCTGCTCGTGATATTTCTGAATCAGCCACAGCACTGGTGGCACGAGAGCACGAGAGTAGTAAAAATCGCCAAGACCGAAGCATTTCTTATATTTTTGCCAAGCAAAACTAGAAATCCTCCTATGGCTGAAAGGAAATAACAAACTTAAATGGATTTTGTGGGTTCGGGGCATTAATGGTTTGCAGAGCACTAATGCTTTGGGGTTTGGTGAACCTCCCTGACAAGATGTCACATCTGGGAAAGGTTGCAAGGAAGAGGCTGGTGGGGCGTAGGTCCCAACTGGTGCCATATGGGCCAGTATCTCCTTCTCCTGGCACAATACGGTACTTTCTGCAGCAAAATCTCATCTAAGTCCCCTCAAGCACAAGCGACACCTCTGCCCGAGCAGCTCCAAATCCTGCTTTTATTTTTAATTATTGTAGTATTTGGGTTTTCACCCCAGCCCCCCATACATTGAAGGAGGAGAGAAGAGGCTTCCCCTTTTCCTTAACCTTCTCCTCCAAAACTGTCCCTATCTAAGAACAGCCCAGAGGCACAAAAGATGTAACATACAGATATCTACAGCCATACCCATATGCATGCACAGACTTAGAAGTGCATTAATTAGCTCCACAGCCTTCTCTGCTTATCGATTTTACACTCCAAAACGCAACGTGGTGCCTTCGCTCCCAGTTCTCCTTGCAACCAGGACCTCCATCACTCATTAACTTACACAGTAACTCGTGACAGGCCAAACACCCTAAGAATAAGGTGGGAAGGCATCTCAAACCCGCTTTCAGGCCACACCATAAAGCTTTTACGGCAAAATAACTATTTTTATTCCACCTTGCAGACGTGCTAATTGATCCGCAGCCGCACCAAGGCTGCTCTTGGGCTGGGCGATGGAGCTGTGGTTGCAACCTTGACCTCGTCAAGTGCTCGGGAGGGTTATGTGGTTTAAGGGGAGCCTTCCTGGTGCATCTTGTGAGCAGTAGCTTTGCCTGTAACTTCATTAGCACCGCCAGCAATATCAAATGGGAATTATGGATGCTAACGAGGCGTTCCCCAGCACGCTCCATGCAGACCCCTGGCCCTCCATATAAATATGACATCTGCCACCACTGGGTGCATTGCTAAACCTTCACTGGGGAGATCAGATGGAAAAGCAGTGATCACCTGGAGTAATTAACCACGGCACCACTTGCAGACTCTGCCCGGAGCACTCGAGTGCTACAGGAGCCAAATAAAATTAGTACATCCTAATGCCTAAAAAAATCAAAAAAACCCTCAGGCTACACCTGGCTGAGCATCATCCTCCATACAGTGGCAAGGTTCCTTGAACACAAAGCTCTGACTTTTAAGATTTTTGACCATAATTTAGCAGGGAATCACAACCTTACTGCAAAGCCGCAATGCTCAGGGCAGGTTAATTTTCTCCTATTCTGTTAAAGAACATCAGGAACAACCCAAACTTTCCATTTCTATGCCCAAGTGAGACCTCCTGAACCCAAGTGTGAAGACGAGCAGGTGATATCAAACTGGGGCCAACCCATAAAGCAATAAAACAGCCCAAAAAGCCCACAAAAAGCAGAGGAATTACCGTGTTCCGCCCCGCAGCTTCCGTCATTAAAGCAGCGGGTTCGGCAAGCGGCCGCCCTTGATAGGGCTGTTATTCACTCGAGATTCCCAGGCCCCCGCAGGGATCAATAAGGACTCATGGAAGAGCTGCCTGTTTTGTCAGGCGAGTAACAGAGGGAAGCCCAAACCCTCCGAACCAACCACACAGAGAAAGTCAGAGTCAACGCTGGGATTACTCTCGTTCCTTGGCAATTTTATAGTATCCTCTGCCCCCGACCCTGGGCTAAGCACAGGATGGCGTCTGGATGCTGCGATCATGGTCCTCCCTATGGAGGACCTCATCCCTATGGAGCAACATGCGCCCGCACACCCTGTGCTGGCTCCTCGCGCCCTTCCCAGGCACGTCCGCAGACGGAGACGCATCAACACCCGTTAAATTAAAGCGGCTTGCAGAAATCAGCCTCGTTTATTTCTCCATTTGCTCTTTCCCTTAGGACATCCCTAAAAGCCATTTTTTAAAAAATTATTATTTGTGGTCCTTTCCCTTTCCAGAGATTGGAGCTTTTCTGGAGGATCTGAGATATTGAGAACTGGTCATTTTTGGAAAGGAAGAAGAATGAAACACGACTGGGGAGAGCAGGATAGAAAGTGTGCAAAGCTATTAGCCCCTTAGTCATTTTTCTTTCTTTCTTTCATTATTTTTTAATGGGAGTTACTATTTTTAGCAAGGCTGAAGGGCTCATGTTGGGAACTCGCTGCCTGCTCCAGCAACAGCTTCTTTTAGCCCCGTTTCCCACCTTTGCAAAGGAGGAACCCGGGTCTGCATTAGCTGAGCGGACACCCCAGGAGCCAGGGATGGGCACGCATGGTGCTAGGAGCCTGCAGTGGTTCCGAGTGGGAGGTTTCTCCTGGCTGTTGGCCCCTGGCAAGGGGAATATTTAGGCTCCGTGATGCCCCAGTCCAATAAATACGCAATTCCCATTAGGAACGATGGGTACAACTAGGAGCAACTCACCCAGGAGCATTGATCTTAACCCTTGAACGCTGCAGATCCAAGTAGAGCTCCTTCAAAACAGCCTCCAAAAGCCCAGAGCTCAGCAAGCAAAAACCTCAGCTCCGAATCAACGCCTGCAGAATGCCTCATGCTGCAGAAGTGTTGGGCATCCTCAAAAGCAGCCCTGTCTTTGCCAGCCCAAAACGACACGTGGTCTCTGGAAGTCCATGGACCAGGGCCATCTATGTGCTTGTGCTGGTGTGAGTAGGGATGGTGGAGAAAGAAGGACTTAAGCAAGACTTCAGTTCATGGATGGGTTGCACAACACACCCATCAGGAGAGAACAGAAAACGTCCAGGCAGGTTGCAAGGGATAGAAACCAACTCACCCACCCAACACTCAGCCAAACTACCCATGAACGAACCATGAAAATCCTCAGGAGATGCTGCCGAGTCCTACAAAAGTGGGGTCTTTAAACCACTTATTCCAGCCCCTCTCTGCCCAGTTCACATGAAAAAATGTGGTCGTTCAGATGCTGAGTGCGCTGCATTAGCATCCCACACCATGGAAGCTGCTTTCAATAGCAACTAATTGCTAACACGCTCATTACAAGAAGAAAGCAGCAGGAGGATAACGCTGCAAAGCTCACAGCTGGGCCACCGAACGCGAGGACTAATCTCATTAAACCACGACAAAAATACTGACATCAACGGCAAGAAAACCACCTTTCACCGGAGCATAAACGTTCCCTCCTCAAAGTTCACCAGAACTTCCGCCGTTCGGAAAGTACTTCCAGTTGTTGCCCTCAGAAGCAGAGCCAAGAGGAAGGATTGGAGCTCAACTGTCGACACAAGGTGACCCTGCAGCACAAGCCCAAGGAGACACGGGGCTTTGGGTGCAAGGACAACGTGTCCTGCCTGGGGTCTCTTTTTGGAGTTCCCTTTGCTGTTTGCAGGTGTGTTGCTCACTCCAGGCTCCCAGGAACGTGGTGCTTCACCCACTGAAGCGACACGAGCCGGAGTTCGACAGTTCCCACCCGTGACCAAGTGCCTCCGTTCACAGACTCTTGTGGACCAGTGTTTGCCCTCGGTGGTCCAGCCTGGTCAATTGGGACAGCATCAAGCAGCTGCAGAGGAACCAAGGACAGATGAGATGCCGCCCAAGGTGGGCACAGCCTGGTCCTGTCCCCAGGCTATTTTTCTTTTACTCACTGTGGCTAAACTCGAGGTGGCTCCTGGTTTGGGTGGGTGGAGCAGGCACGCAGTTGGGAGGGTTTCTCTGCACCCTTCCTGGACATGCTCCATCAAGGCCCTTGGACACCTCCTGCCTGGGTGCTTAGGGACATGTATGACATATAGATAGAGAGATGCACATATACATATGCATCCCTCTGCAATCCCACAGCTTGGGGACGAGCCGGTGCCACGAGTCTCCAGGAGCACAAGCAAGGGGCACCGTGCAAGAGACTTCCACGGAAGTGCCAAATCCTTGGATAATTTCAAAATAATTGATGTCTAGAAGAAAGTGCTAAGGATAGATATGAAAATCCTTTTTTCCTCCCCTAGCTAGGTGCCTAATCCTTACACTTATAACGGGAGGCTTAAAAAATTAATCTCCAACAACTCCCAAGCCAGAAGGCAGAACACGAGTACATGAGCAAAACTAGAACCCTTCTCAAAACGGTATTCCTGTTAACCTGCAGCCGACCATGGAGCTCCATCCCCGAGGAACCCCTCGGCGCAGCTGCACCTACCCTGACACCCTCTCCCGTCACCATCTGCAGCACCACGACGTCCACCCTGCTCCTCTCCCGTCACGCCGTGCACCAGCCTGCGCGACGCGGAGCTGCCGACTCTCATCGGCACCGTTTCTGCACAGGGAATTTTATGTATTTCCCAAGATTGCAAAGCTCTAAGTCCTTCTAAACTGAACATCCTCAACTTCGGGAAGATGGGGTCGTAGGAGAGGGAAGGGACCTGCAATCACAGAAACGTCCCCCATGCTGCAACTCAGTAGCTGATAACGATGGCTTCAGCTGGTGAGAACGGCAGGGCCCTGGACCAAATCGTTGCTAAGTTGGCTCACTCCAAGCTGGTGAGAAGACACAGGGCCTCCTGCAGAGCCCAACGGCGGAGCTTCCTGAGCAGCAGGTCTTTGGAAAAGATCCTTATGGGACCGAAAACACRCGGCGTGCAGAACTCGGGGCAGTCCTCAGGCACCCCGCAGCCATAAATGCCCCACAGCCCATGCCAAGGAACGCCCGGGGCTGGGATGAAATGTGTCCAAGAGCAAGTCCTTCTGTCGCGGGTCACTATTGAATCGCTCACACCTCTCCAGCCAGGCAAGAACATTGCTCGAGAGCTGCCTCCAATTGCTTTGCTACCTAAGGGCCTTGGACATCTGAACCACGTAAAACACTCTTGCGTCACCTCTAATTTACTCAGGCAGCACCCAAGTGACCCGTGGGAGGTCCCTGAACCACTTCCAGAGCAGTATAAGCCACAGCTACTTTCATTTAATGCATAAAAATTAGAATTAAGCAAGGTTGACTGGAAAGGGAAGGTAGGGATGTAACACAGGGAATAAAGCACTGACTGCAGCAGTAGAACATCCAAGAGGGGCATCCCAGCCCATGGTGAACTCTCCATCGCCTGGAAAATCCAAGGCAGGTGACTTTTACCTTGTGTTAGTGCTCTGGCAAAAAGGCTGGAGTTCAATATCCTGGTAAAAACACAGAGGGCCAGAAGAGCAACGTGGGTTCAAATCCCACCATCAAGAACCAGCGCAGTTGGATGCCCATAAGCCAACATCTGGACACAGGCACGGGAACAAAATGATGGCAAATGAGGCCTAAAGAAGCGTGGGGATCCTGGGAAGGAGAGGGAGGGAGAAGGAAAGTCACCTGGGCCAGTGCAGAGCTTTGGAGGAGGGAAAGAAACTGCCAAGGTGGGAGCACCCGCCCGTCCAGCCTCTCTTCTCACTCCATTTGCCTGGCAATAAGTCGTGGAAAAGCCTTTACCCCCGTGACATGAAAACACATGATTTTCACGTCAGGAAGGTCATGCATTAACCATTGGAGATCGCACTTTAATTATTTAATGAGGGGAGAGCAAGCAGATTTCACAACAYGGAACCGGCCACCCGGGTGCAGCCAGAGGCCACTGGCGCATCAGGGACATCCCAGCGAAGGGAGCATCCGAGCAGGGGCCTGCAGCGACGCCCAGCGCTTCCAGCCCCAAAAGAGGTTCCCAAACCAGGACGGAGGGAGAATTAAGGCAACAAATCACAAGCACTTCTAGGGGCAGGAGAAAGGTGGCCAACATTGCAAATAAAATAAAATAAATAAAGCTTTTGGGAGAAGAACCGCAGTCAGCTTTGGATATATTGCTTGCTTCAACCTAACTTTCCTTCCTTGCCTCGTTGCTCCACTGAAATATGTTGTTGGATGCACCAGAGCAGGCACCTCTGCTGCTAAAAAAAAGCCCCAGATGCAGATTCCAGCAGCGGCTGCACGTGCGGCAATAAGTTATCCAAGGCCTGCAAGAGGTTCGGAGAGCAGCAGAACAGGCAAAAAGAGAGAGAATCTCCCTGTTCACAGGGCACTGGAGCTGATCTGGGAGAACTAACGGGAAAAACTTGCCCTGAAGGTGCACCAAAGGAGAGGAAAAAGCCCGGAGCGCTTGCAGCACAGTCATTTTACCCCTGGCAAGGCACTGAGGATCCAGCTTAATGAAATAAAACCTAACAGTGAAAGCATGCATGGAAAGCAGTGCTGGTTTGCAGCCTGCAAGGGGAAAAGCCTTTTATCTGACTCTTCCCCATGTTTGTTAAGGCAATAGGGTTTCAACTTTCCACTAGGAAAACAACAGGGTTTACATCCCTGTAAAGCCCAGATCCTTTTTAAGGGTAGCCCTAGCGCTGCTGCAGAGCTAAAGGCAAAGGCACGTTTTGCATTACATTCCCCTTGTCCCTTTAACGAATGTCCCTTTAACAGAGCAGTGGGAAAGGAGCACAGAGGGGGCTTCTCCTCTCCCATGCCCACAGGAAAAAGTTCTCAACCCACAAAACCTGCAGGAAACACAGGTAAAACCCTGGGATCAGCAGCCCTATGGAGCAAGTCCTTGAAGGGACCACGGAACTAACCCCGAGCCCAGCACGGGCGGGCGAGGTTTCACATGGAGACATCTCCAAGAAGCTCTTGAGACAGAGGAAAAGGTTGCCCAGACAGATTGGGACCCTTCTGCAAGAGCGGGAGGCACTGATGCATTAAGTCTAATAATGCTGCAGGAGGAGGTTATTTATTTTTGTCAGGAGCATACGCTGGGAGCACACCGAGATTTACGTGCCCCGCCACAAGCCACTTCTAATCATTGCGGGGATTTATTAGAAACCACCTCACCAACTCCCTCCCGCAGCTCGGCCTCCATTCCAGCTGTTGTAACCTCTTTAAAAAGCAACCAGGAAGGGGTTCAAAAAAACCCAAAACACAAACCCCAAACCCAAAAGGTTTCCATTCTTTCCAATTGTATTACGTACTTTTTTCCCCAAACACTGGCGACAGCAATTCCTGCTTGTGAATCACTGCTAATTATATTCTAATAGGCTATTCTTGATTTAATATACCGTGGGAAAAGCAAGTGTGTGAGCGAGCGTGGTCATGAGATTAGTAACAGCTCCAGTGCTTAATTTAAGTTCACCCTTGGTTATGGGGAAATTTAAAGCTCAAGGGCGTCCAGGAGAGGTTGTTTTGCCCCAGTTTGTTTGATTTCAGGAGTAAATTGCAAAACTTGGGGGGAGAGGAAGGGAGGGAAAACAAAAAATGAGATCACAAATAGCTGCTTCCACTGCATGAAATTGCAGCGCTTGGGGCTGTGATACTAAAAGAAAGAGAATTTCCTGACCTGTGTGAGAGGAACAAAGCAGCCTCCCCAGCGGGGAGCTGCCAGTGACGGGGACCTTGATTTGCACAAAGAAAGAGGAAAACCACAGCAAGGACCATAGCCTGAAACGGAGCAGATTCACCTGCGAACTCTGCTTAGGCTCCAGGAGAGCAGAAAGGGCTGGGAAAAGGAAACRAAATTCGCCGAAGGTTAAGAAAAAAACCCTCTGATTTCACCAGTCCCACTAGAAAACTAGCAAATGTTTCCAGAGGAATTGGGACCCCCCCAGGGCAAAGCCAGGAAGGGGCACCAGCAGCACCGGGATTTGGGCAGAACCGGCATTAGCTTGAACTGAATCCAGCGGCAAGTTAAAACCCCCCAGAGCCTCCCGGGAATGCCAAGACTCCCCGCGGCCGCTGTGGTTAAACCAACTCTTCACGTCCCCCTGGACGCGCACGGGATCCGAGCGATGCCGACGCGGCCCCGCGGATGCCTGGGCTCCCGCCACGTCCCGCTATCCCGCGCCGCTCGCTTGGCCGATGCCGTCACTATCATTCCTCCCATTCGGGACGTATTAGTAGACGGTTGGAGGATCTCAAAGCAGCTCGCAAATATTAATTAAGCCGTTGCAGAATCTTTGAGTGGAAGGTAGTGGTAATTATGTCCCTAATTATATCTAGCCCGCTGTAGGGCGGCAAGTAATTATTTGGAATCTATTATATGACCAAAACAAACCTAAGCTGATGATTACGTATTTAGCAGGCGACTAATAGTTACATTTCCTCCTCGCAGCCCCCTGTGATTGATGGCTTTGACATAAACGGAGAAAAATTATCTAAAAAAAAGGTTGATACACATCCAAGATGCCAAGCTGGACCTTCTCAAAGGCTTCCTCTGCTCCTGCAGGTTGATTTCCATCCTCCTAACGCCCTCCTCTCCCTCCTTGCTGCAAGCAGCAGGCCCTACACACTGCCAAGTGAGCCAAGCACTTTAGTCCATAGGTCCCATAGGACCACAAATTGGGAGGAACTTGGATGAACCACCATGGTAGGGAGAAAAAAAAATCCAAGTTGGGCAGGGAGGAAGCACTTCCCGACCTGATGGAGTTTTCCTGAGGGCTCCAAATATCTTTTCCTACAGTTTTCACCCCAAACACTTGCCCAGGTTAAGTTAAGGTCTATTAGTGACCACAAATGTGGTAGGTGCTTGCATCTAGCTGGCTTCCACGCAGGGCTGCAAGGCGCTCGGGAGCACATGGCACCAGRAGGCAGCTCTAATGCAGAGAGGTCTGGCCTCAATCACCCAGGGGAACCCCCAGCCCTGGCACAGAGGGCCAAAGCCAAGCCCAAAATGGAGCAGAGAGCAACCGGGTTTGGCCAAACCCGAAGGAGAAGCAGCCCAAAAGCAGCCTGCTACGCTGCAAAGACTCTCAGTCCTCCACGACAAGTCCCCGTGCACCTTCAAAACAAACACTGAGCGTCTGCAAAACCAGAAGGAAGATGCTTTGTATTTTATAAATCGATAGGGTTGAGCAATTCTCTTGGATGCCCCGATATCCTCCTCCTGCCCAGGCYGAGATCCCATGGGCAGCAAGAGCCCCAAGAACCCAGGTCTGAGTCAGCCTGAAATATTTCACCCCGGCCTCGCCTGTCGTGACATATTGATGGAGTCCAGGGACATTCCTGCTGACCCAGCAGCAAAGCTCATTCCTCAATGCAGTTTTATGCCAGCCCTTAAAACCCAAGGCCATTCTTCAAATAATAAAAAAAMCACATGGACATGTAACTTAAGCAGCATCAGGTTGGTCCAGCAAGGCTTTTCCAAGGCACTGAAGGACACGCTGTCCATGGCATATTCCGGATAACTCCAGCTGAAGACCAACTAGGCAAGGATCTCTCCTGCTTTCACTTGGGAATTTCTTCTTCAACATGGTATCGATCTGTCCCACCACAGCCCAAACAAATCCTCATCAGAAGCCACGTCAACAGACGTGCTTGGCTCCATCACAGAGTGTCCTTGGTCCTTTCCCGTGCATTGATCCCCAGTACCTCTTTTTCCTGCAGATTTCCCCTCATCCATCAATACTTTTTCATCGATACTTTTTGCCTTGCAAGGTGATGCTTCAAAGAGGGTGGAAATGCAGCTTCATTGCAGTTGTGCCTCGTCTTCCTCAACTCTGCTTCACGTTGTGTTGAAAAGCACAAGGAACGCCTCTAGCAAAGACACGGTCAAGTAAGAATAGTCCAAAAATGGGCCAAAAAAATACAGAAATACGGAAAAAAATGGAAAGAAATACAGAAATGGAAAGAAACTGAGAAATGCTGTAGGAAGTGACCCACACATTCTGCTTTGGCTTTAGGGCCTGCACTCGAGTGGAATATTGAAAAGTCAAGAAGACGACACTGAAACAAAGTATTTTTGACATGACAAAAAAGTCTTGAGATCAGAGCTGGGTGGAAAAAAAATAAATGAACAAAACCAACTCTCAGGCTCTCAAGAGGAGGCCTGAACTTCCACCAGAGCGAATCCCCATCCCCTTCAAAGACAGACACGGGGAGGTGGGCCGGCTCTTTCCGAAACACAACGTCCCACTTATCCGCGCCACGTGCCCACAAGTGTGCGGTGCTCTGGCAGCTGGTCATGCTGATGAAGACGAGAACATCAGTGGGCTGATGTCAACTGCAAAGCCCCATAAATAGCCCTGCAAAGAGGCAGCCCTCAGCACCCATGGTGGCCGCTGGCTCTGCTCGCTCCATGCCGACATGCCCATTATTTTAATTCCCACCTGCTCTCTGTCTTGCTTCCTCCTCGATGTCCCTCCACTCAACGTCAATGCAAGAAGGTCTCAGAAATCCAACAGAGGCCATGCAGTAGCATTTGCCAGCTGGTGTTCCATGACATGCCCCATCATTCTATGACAAGGCAAACTGGGCCAACAGAGGGAAAAATAATAAGAAAAGAGGCTTAGGTGCCTCCCTCAAGAATAGACCTGCTCTAGAAGGCCTCCTGAGCTGCTCAGCACCCAAGCTCACACCAAGCCAGGACCCAGAGCATAGGGTTCATCTCCAAGGCCATAGGAAGAGAGAGTGGAAGAAGCCACCACTTGAGAAGAGCCCGCCAGGTTGCGGGAGTCCAGGTCTACCCACTCCCTCCCTTGCACGGAGACCATGCCCATCTCTCAGAGCATCCCCTCACCAAGGCCATTCAGCTGGGTTTTAATTCCCTCCCACTTGCTACGGTCAGGAGCCTCACAAAGTCAGCACAAAAGCAACAGCACCCAACACAAGATCCTTAGTCCAAAATGCGGGCACTGGTTGACCCCAGCAGACCTCTGGACCACTTTTTGGAGCTAATCCCTCTTGCAAAGAATGGCTCCCTGGCTGCTGTCAGAGCAAAACCCTACGGGAACCCAGCACAGGAAACATCTCCTTGGATCGGTGTTGAGAGGCAGCTACAAGGGCAGACACAACAGGTTATTTGGTAGTGACACCAAGACCACCCACATCCTAGCACCTTTTAGCCACAGAAAAATACGTGTGTGTATATATACACACATATATATATAAAATAATTATTTTTTCTACAACAAAGCACTCAAGCTCTCTACCCACTTACTCTTCCATATGGCCCCTAACTCCAGAAATGGATGAAAACTACTCAAAAGAAACGTTGGCCATAGGAAAACACCAAAAGCTGTTGACTCCAAGGCAGCCCCATAAATCACAGTCTACCCATTGACAGCAGAGCCAGGAGGAAACCAAACGAGACCGTCYGCCCTCCTGTCCCCCTTGCAAAGGGCAAGTCGTGGGCTACTACTGCCCCTAGGCGTGGGTAACGTGACAAGGTTTATATGGGAAGTTCTTAAATCAGGATGAGGTAATAAGCCCGTAAATCCCTGACCTGTGGAACGCATTAATAACTTTACTGTATAAATAGGAAAAAAAAGAAAAAAAAATCAATAAGCACAGGACAGGACAACCAAGATATATACTTTAGAAACAAAGAGGGCTTTGTGAACTAAATCAAACACAGAGCTCAAGTGATTAAGAACGAAGCAATTGGACGCTTCATTGTGATATTCAGTGGGAAAGCAAAAATCTATCTTTAATCGTTAAAATAGCCCAGCTCAAGACATTTTTACTGTAGAAATCAGAAGGGGTTTCTGCTAGAGAGCTGCTGAGGCCACGGTCAAGCTCAAAGCGTCCGGATGCGACGTCCCAGCTCCTGGACCCCCGGGCCCGGAGACCGAGGGCAGCGCGACCCACGGGGACCCACGCGCCGGTGTCACCAGCTCACGCGGCCGTCGCACAAGCAACGCAACGTGCCCCAAAGGACAGCAAAGGCTGCCACCAATTCCGCAACCCAAACAAAACCCCTTGATATTTCCATCGGTTATTTCCATCCATTGAAAAGATGCAAACTCTATTTTTTCCCCCCTTTTTCTATGCTTGTTTTCAAGTCGCCCTTTGCTCTTTTGTGCTGGAGAAGTTCGGCAGCAGCAACAGACCGAGGGCTTAGGAAAAGCAAGGCTGAAAGGGAAAATAATCTTTTCTATGAGACGCACCAACAGTTGGGAGGGAAAAAAAAGAAAAGCCAGAGCCTTTTCTTCTCCTGCAGCCACAAAGCGGGGCTTGTTTGCCCAAAAATGCATCCCTTTTTATTTAAACCCCATAAAAGATATCAGTTCTCTCACTACCTCCCTCTTTCATTTTAACACAGAAAACCCCAACGCTCTCCAGAACACCCGAGCGCAAGAACTGCAGTTTGCTGCTTATTCCTTCACCCCTCCGGTTCACATCCGATTTTCCCTTCTCTCCCCCGTTTCCCTCCTGTGCCTGGGTTTGAACCACACAGTTTTTCCCCCTCCTCCTTGGGCCGATTCCCTCTGGTTTGGGGAGGAAACGCTGCAAGCGGCTGGAGCGCGAGGGATGCTGCGACGCTCCCTGCGCTCGGCTGGCCAAGCCCCGGAGCAGCAGGACGCAGAGCCCGGATCTGGTACCCAGAGCCTTCGGCCTCGCTGAACGGGGCTCCTCCTCGCAGGGGGGGAAGCTCCCGAGGACGATGCCGAGGTCGCTGCCTGCCTCGGAAGCGCAGGGGAGGACGGCGGAGGAGGAGGGAGCTGGCAGCGGCTCCCGTCTCACGCCGCTTTACAGGCGGCCGGGAAGCTGCTCCGCAAGYGGAGGGTGCAAATCCAACCGGAGAGACAGAGGGAGCCTGAAGCCTCCCACCTCCTCTCCTTTCTAAGCCTCATTTTGCCACCCCACTGCTGAAAGGTACCTTTTAGGGTGCATTTTTCTCCCCAAGGGCATCGTTTCTGCCCATCTCTCCAGCTGCCAAGCGAGTGCTCCGGGCTCCTCGCCTGCATCCCACAGGATTCTCCCTCCCCTCCTGCTTGCCAGGCAGGCAGCAGCGATGAGGTCGCTCACTCCGGCTTCCCAAGCAGCACTCGGAGAAGGGGGAAACTGGTTCCCCCCGGAGTGGCAACAGCTCYAACCAGCTCCGGTGCCTCCTGTGGAGGCTCCGATGGGTGACGAGCGCCCACCTGCCACTAAAGAGGCAGCTGCCCAAGCTGCACTCGCTGCCTAAGGAGCGACAGTCCCGGTTCATCTGGACCACCGGCGCTTCCCAGACCAGCCAAGGCTTCCAAGCAGCTCATCCTTTGYGAGCCCATGGAGCCCCATGGAGCCCCTTGGAAGCGCACCGCTGCAGGAAACTTGGCTTCCCGGTGGGAAAACCAACAGGAGATAAAGCAGGAGGAGAAAGCACAACCCGGGAACGCCGCTGGGGTTACCGTGCCCTGGGGAAGCCGCCGAGCTTGTGGCCGCACTCACCGCCGAGAAGTTGTGCGGCCCGCAGAGCTCGCCGCGGTACTTGCAGGAGAGCAGCATGTCCTCGAGCTGGTGGCCCAGGCGGTCCATGAAGGCGGCGCTGATGCCCTCGAAGTGGCGCGGCGGCAGGAAGAGGCGGAAGTCGGCGAGCTTGGCGAACCAGCGCAGCCGGGCCTCGTCGCCGCGCAGCAGCTCGGCGAGCAGCGGCCGCGCCGTGCGGTTGGGCAGCAGCAGGCCCAGCCAGTGGCCCGCGTAGTAGAGGTCGCCCTTGGAGAGGCGCGGGAAGCGCAGCGGGTTGTTGTTGCACAGCGTCACGGCCGGGAAGGGCAGCTGGCGGCTCCACTCGGTGCGCACCTGCGTGTGCGACGGGAAGGCGAGCCAGTGCAGCAGGCGGTTGGAGGACCAGGCGAGCAGCAGCCCGAGCGCCGTGCAGAAGGCGAGGAGCCAGAGCGCGCGCCGCGGCAGCGCCGCCCGCCGCGAGCACATGGGCCGCAGCCCGTGGAGCCGCGCGCGCAGCGGCGCCC
>PTEX01000180.1:1178584-1478050 GCA_003342815.1 Eudromia elegans | reverse complement strand
CCGCCGCCGCGCTCCGAGACGCCTGGTCCGGGAGCCGCTGCAGCCGCCGCGCTCCGACCCGCCTCGCTCCGGGAGCCTCCGCACCGGCACCCGCCGCGCTCCGACCCGCCTCGCTCCGGGAGCCTCCGCACCGGCACCCGCCGCGCTCCGACCCGCCTCGCTCCGGGAGCCGCTGCAGCCGCCGCGCTCCGAAGCCCAACTGGCTCCGGGAGCCGCTGCAGCCGCCGCGCTCCGACCCGCCCGGTCCGGGAGCCTCCGCACCGGGACCCGCTGCGGCCGCCGCGCTCCGAACCTTCCCCCCACCCCTAGTCCTGGAGCGGCCGCCGAGCTCCGACTCCCCTCGCCCCGGTCCTGGAACCGCCGCCGAGCTCCGACCCGCCCGGTTCGGAAGCCGCCGCTGCAGCCGCCGCGCTCCGACCCCCCTCCCCCGGTGCGGAGGCGCCGCTCAGCTCCGCGCTGCCACCCGCGTGTGGCTGCCACCGCCGCCCCCCCCCCCCCGCGGGAAAAGCCCCGTCCGCGGGCGAGGCAGAGCAGGAGGAGGAGGAGAAGGCGGAGGAAGCGGCGGGGGCGGCGGCGGCAGCGCGAGAGGAGGAGGAGGAGGAGGGAGGGAGGAAGCGCGGCCCCCCCCTCCGCCCCCGGCCCAGTCGCCGCCTCCTGCAGAACGGGGGGCTCCCCGGCCCCCGAGGCGGCCCGAGCCGAAGCGCTGGGAATAAAACCGGCCCCGGGGCTGCCGGGCTGCAGGTGCCGCGTTTCCGGGGGGAGCCGCCTTGGGGATCCCTTCTCCTTCCTTCGCTTCCCGTAGGGGACGAGAGCAACTGTCCCCAGCACAAAGCACCGCCCGGTGACACTGCACCCGACCCCAGCACCCGCTAGCATCCAGGGGGATGCCCAGCATCCCTGGGAGCCACATCCCACTCCCGGAGCCACATCTGGCACCCAAAGCGAGGGCCCTTCCCCAGCACCTCCAGCCTAGGAATCCATCCCGGCAGGATTGCTGGGGGGAACGGGATGTGTTCTCACCCCTGCGACGTGGCCCGCGAGCAGCTCTGAGCATCACTGAGCACCCACGTCCTTGTGGCCGCTTCAGCCCTGAGTGGCAACAGCAGCTTCGCATCCCCCTCGGATTTGATATTTTTTATTATTTTTTTTTGGCATCCAACTCATTTTTCCGGATGGATTTTCCTCTGTTGTGTCTTGCCACCCAATAGATGGAACTGCAAGAGCCCCAATCGCTCCCTCCGCTTTCAGAGACTTTCTTCTCCTTTCACTCATGGTTGGGAGCTGCAAACGTGCAGGTGTCCAGGCAGACGCAAAGCCGGCCCGGAATTCCCACACCTGGTGGGATCTCTGGGATCTGGGCATTCTCTGCTATAAAGCAGGTTTTGGACTGGCCAGAACAAGTCTATGGCCATGGATTTTACGAGCTGAGCAGCATGCTTTGGAGCAGCCCCTTTCCAACCTTAAGCATTCTATGATTCTATGATTCTTGGGGGGCATCRGGCTTTTCGGAATGCTGGGAATATCGCCATGTATTCCCGCAGGAACACATCAAGGTGAGCCCGAGGCTTTGCTGCCGTCGGCACCGAAACTCCCCCCCGAACTTTAGAGCAGCGGGTGGGATTTGTCCTGAGGGAGGGTCTCATTTCCATGGGAAGGGACAGGGTGCAAGAGGGGCCGCGCGGGCGCAGCGAGCGGCAGCTGCTCGCATCCCGTCGCATCCCATCGCATCCGGCAGCTCTTCCCGGTGCGTGTGGTTTCTATGCCGACGGGCACGGCGCGGGCTCCGGGCACGGCGCGGGCGGCTGCATCCCCTCCCCCGGTTCACGGGCTCCTTGCGGGTGCTGCCCRGGGCTCCCGCAGGGATGCGGGAATGGCGGGAGACGCAGGGATGCTGCCGGAGCAGCACGGATGCTGCTGCAGTGCCCGGGACGGCCGCATCCAGCTCACTGGAACCGAGTTAATAAAGCTCCAATAGCATCTGGTTTAAGTTGTATTCTATACACCCCTTCCTAATAGGATCCCACGGGACCACAGGGAGCCAAAGCATAGGAGCCCTTGGATGCGCAACACCAAAGAGGAACAACGATCGGATGCTGGAAACCTGCCCGCCTGCACGGAGCTCACCAGAAAGGCCCTTCCGTGGACAAATAAACAAGACAAAAAACGCAGAACTTCTCTTTTCCWTACTGCTGCTCCCAGTCTTAGCACCGAATCCTCCCCCATTCCCCCCTGGAGATAAGAGCACATTAGGTTTATCACATCTCGAAGGTGGCTGGGAGGGGACTGAGACGAGCAAAAGGAAAGGTGAACATGATCGTCCAGATGGGTGTTTTTCACAAAAATAGGATTTACCCTCCCATAAATGTACACTGGCATCACAGTATATAATAAATTCCTAGCAAACCGTTCACAAAATAATTGCCCAGGACAAATAATCAGTACTTGCAATTTGTTTGGCTTTCTCTGCTATTCTGGATGAAGCAATACGGCTTCTCTGCGGTAATGAGAAACACCTGATGCCAGCGTGGGACATACAGGAAGCTCTGGACACCAGCATTGTTAGTGCTGGGATTGTGCTCCAGCCCCTGCCGCAGAAATCCAGGCAAATCCCTGCTAAAATGAGCAGGAGAGGTTTGTAGAGGAGGGATAACCAGGGCTCCAAGAAGAGCTGCAGAGGGAGAGGTGCCTCCTCTGGTGCAGTGAGTCCTGGCCCCGGGTTGGGAATGGAGAGCAGAGCATGGGGAAGCATCACGGGATCTGTATGGGGAATCCCATCTGCCCCGGGTGCCCGGCCGCGCACCCAGGTCTCGCCTCAGCAACTCCAATAATTGCTAATAATTAATGTAATGAGGTGAGTCATCTCCTACGGAACCTGGAAGCGGCAGGAATCCTCCCCGGCCGGCGTGTGCAGCATTGGAGGTGTTACATAGACCACGCGTGCTGGATAGACGGGTGCTCTGCAGCTGCCGTTAAAGCTACACGATAATTAATTTCTTGGAAAGGTTGAGAATTAACTGCTTGTATTCAGTGCTATTTCCCGGCACGGTGGGTGCCAGGAGCACCCATCTCTACGTCTTGATCAGTAGGATGAGGACCTAGGAGCATCCCATCGCCTGCAGGGTTGGACCAACCTCCTCGGCTCTGCCCATGCAACCCCTGTAGCTTCAGCAGCAAAAATTCAGAGCCGCTGTCAGGAGAAACAGCTCAAAAGCTGTCGGGATGGGCAGAAGAGCTCCTGGTCCTGCTGGGGACTATCCCAGCCAGGCACCCACCACTGATGCCTCTGCAAAGAAATTGGGAATGCGTCATTCACCCAACGATGCCACTGACCCAATGGCTGCATATCCTAGGAGCCCCAGCAGGTAGACTCCAGGTGAGCATAGGAGCCTTGTGGTATTTGGTGAAGCACAAACGGGCAATTCTAGCTCCAAAATAGCAGTCGCGATAAAGCGCCGTCAGCAGCACGTGCTTAGCAGCCTTCTGCCCTTCCAGCCCCGTTTTGAGGCAAAAAGGAGGCAAAAAGGGGGTCAGGTCTGTGTGGCCACGTCCTTCTGGAGTGACGCGGCCCTCCAGGTGAGAGGGACGATGCTGTTGAGAGCGCAGGGGGAGCAGCAGCTCCCGCAACGGCGGCACATCCTTGCAACCCATCGGCATGATTCACGGTGTAATTAGGGGATAATACAGAGTAAACTGTTAGGAGAGGATCATAATCAGTCAGGACTGACTTGTTGTCTTTAAGACTTCAGGCTGCTCCTGGTTATTCAGTGTTTTTCCCAAGCTTCCCTTTTCTCCAACCTCCTACTGGAGCACCTGGCCTTTGCCGAGGTTCACCTGAGCCAATAACATAATAAAACCCATCAATCCAAAGGCCATGTTTGGGTACTGTGGGCCTCTTATTTCCATATTCAAGCTTAATTTTCATTTTTTTCCCTTCCAAGTAATCATTGAGTTCCTTGAAAAAAAAACACTTTGGCCTGAAAGTTTCTACCCTGGAAATCGCAAATAGAGGAATGAGATGACAGAGATTCCCCAGGCAGCCCTCTACACACCAACTCTCGTTGGGCTGGGTAACTTTACCTGCATGAACAATTTTCCTAGTGGCAAAGCTTAATCCAACACCCTCCATTGGCAGGTCTCATAGTTGCATTGCTGAGCTGGCTCGTGCTCAGAGACCCTCCGTTCCAGAAAGGCTTTTACGATGCTGAAGTTGTCTCCTGCCTTGGAGGTGCTGCTGGGGTGTTGGTGGTGGTGTTGGGGTGTTGGTTGTGTTGGTGCTGGGGTGTGCTGGTTGGTGCTGTGTTGGTGGTGTTGGTGCTGGGGTGTTGCTGGGGTGTTGGTCCCTTCCCGAGCCAAGGGAAGCCCCCTCACTTGGGCTTCTCCATCAGCACAGGGGAGCAAGCAGCAGGTACAACCATCCTTCTGCAGGGAGAAAAAGCAGCCCAGCTCTGTACAGGTGTATCAGCTCCTTAATCAACTCCTTAATTAGCTACTTGCTACCAGCAAGCACTTGCTGGTCATGACCTCCCAACATGCCCTTTCTAGATGGTTCATTGCTTTTATGCACAAATGAGGCAGATCTTCTTCCTTAGGGGGAAAATTGCTTCTGATTGATGTCCAATCCTTTCCCAATGTGGATCTGATRGAAGGGAAACTGAAAGGGAGATGGATACTGGTGACTGCTTCCAAGGACCTGAGAAGGAGGTTGCAGYGTGCACCTAGGAGAAACACTGCAACCCTTACAACCTTTCCTATGGGGTCTGTGCCTGAGAACCAGAGGCTCTGAAATGAGGAAAAGCTCCTGTCGTGGCCCATGTGTTACTCACTCGGTGATGGTATTTCTAGGAATATATCTCCAGGCAAGTATGCAGCGTCTATTCACAGCTGAATTCTTCGGTAGCAAGAGCAATGAGCGAAGATTTTTGTTCTCTGGGTTTTGATGCTCATAGCATTTCCATTTTTATGGCATTTGATTATGCATTAGACACTTAAGATGCATTTATAACATTAACCTCTGCAAAGAGGCCGGGCCTAAAGCAGCTCCAATTGCCTCTTTAAAACACAACGCTCATGGTTGTCTGTGGTTCAGGTGGTCCGAGCCGATGAATCAAAGACAGTGAAACAATCGATGTGAAAGCAAAATATACAGGAAATAAGAAGAACACAGGGGGAAAAACTCTCCTTTCCTAACAAATGACCTGTGGGGTGGCACTGGCCGCTCACTGATTYGTCACTGTGAGCCCCCCGCGTGCCAGGTCGTCACCATGATCCGCGTGGGCTGTTCCGCTCGGATGTGCAACCGCAATTACTTTGAATTGCTCCCTTCTCTTTTATTGTAATTCACTGGCTAATCGTCATTAAATAWTTTAAGGTAGTTGTTCCCATTAACCTTAAATGCATTATGAGGTAGACCATACTAATTTAATGGTGCTTTTCTTTTGCTTTTTGGTTTTGCTTTGCCCCCCAGTCACGTTTTTAGGCTCGTTGCTAACACGCGGGGAGCAGCCCTGCCCTGCGAAGCTGCCCAGAGCACAAGAGCTCCTTTATGCTTCACTATTTCGAGATGAAACATGAGAAAAAGGGCTGTGTTCGCGCCTGTGCCCCCGGCCTCAGAGTCGCGTGGCGATAAGCGCGGTGCCCTCCCGAAAGGGTCAGGGAAAAGAGGAGCTGGAGCCAAGAAACGCTCTGTCGGTGCCAAAACTTTGCTTCGGAGAGGGCTGAAGGCAGAGCAGATGTTTGATGGGGGGAACGTCACCATTTCAGATGTTCCTGATGCTCAAAACTGACACAAAAATGAGTAGTATTGCTCAGAAAATAATAAGCAATGATGGTATTTTCAATGAAGGGTTTACAGCAAGCCTTGGTTTTGATAACACGACGGCTTAAGCTCTGTTCTTGCAACGATTATGCTTTATTAGAGCTTTATGACAGTAAAGAACTTTGGCTGGAACTTTTTTTGCTAAAGACAAAGAACCAGCGGCCCCGGGATCCTGCAAAATAACAYGAATTCCATTGTGTTCTCCAGGATGTGCATTAAAATGTTATCATGTGTATTGTTTTATTAGGAAGATACCCTGGTGACAAACTCGGAGGGCAATTGTGTTTCCTCTCTCATTTTCCTATGAGATGTAAATCCCTTGGAGGATCTACCATATTCTCCTCCTCTGCCTTGGAGCCCTTGTCACACCCCTGCTCCCCTGGGGCCTTCGAGGCCTGATGCCTCCATGAACCCTTCATCCTCCTCCTCCTCACAGGACCCTTGCACAGCATGCAAACCCCTGCATAGACAGCGGGTGCCAGTGTCACCCCAGGACTTTTGCATTAAGATTTGGGGGGAATTCCCAAGGTTGGAGTGCAGGCATTCACAGTGCCCCCAAAACCCCTCATTTTCCACTCCGTTTTAGTCCTTTCTCTGCATTCCCACTACTCCTCGTGCTTGTCCTCGAGCCGCTCGCCCACGGCGTGCGTGTTTGTGCGCCTCTCCCCGCCGTGTTGAGGGATGCAGGGGTGTTATTTGACTCAGCTGCCGTCTCTGGCTACTCTCCGAAAGCAAGCAGGAATAAATGAGTCTACATCATGCTGTGCTAATTAGGGAGCGCTGTTGACAGCGTGTTTGGACGGCCTCATTTCGAGACAGCCCGAGACAAGGGCCTTCCACAGCTCCTGTCTATAATGGGAATCCACCAGGCCACAAGGCTTTGGTTAAAAATAGCTAGGCATAATTAAAAACAGCATTCAAGGCACAATTCGGCAGGATCACGGGGAGATGTGTCTCCTTGGAAAAACAATATTTAACTACCTAATAAACATGCAGAGTGCCTCCAAGAAAGAAGAAGTYAAGAGAAGGTCAGTCCTCCCGCTCCAAGTCGTGCAAGGAAGAAGAATGCTTTCAATCCACTCTCTATATGCCACATGTTTAAGCGGATTTGCATTTACCCGCGATATTTAACATAAATTGCTCTGCAAGAGGGCTGGCTGCATGGCCTTGGCCATATATATCTGCAGCAGCAGCGTCTTTGGGCCACCTCTGCCTCATATTTCTCTGAGATGTTCTTTGGAGGAGCTTTGTTGGGAGAAGATTAATGAAGTTTGAGGCTTGCCCATCACACCCGCGCTGAGGGAGGGGCGGGAGGTCTCCCAATAAATAGTTGATCATATACATGAATGATCACGCCTGCAGGGAAGAGCGTCGATATCTGTAACTACATGCTGTATATTAGAGGTGAATATTGTGGCTGCAGCCCTACCCAGGCTAAACGAGGACCAGCTTTCAGTGAGGGCTCCTCTGAGGTTGAAATCTCAGTTGCTAGTCCTCAAAAATGGGGGTGATGGACAAATTAGCCTGGGTTCCCCCTTGCTAAGAACCTCCCAGGTGTCCAAAAAGCCCAGGGCTGTTTTTTTCCCCTGATGTCTTACGGCATCTCCAGAGAAGGGATGGGAGGGGACAGGAGACCAAGGGCTCTGCAGCAGGTGGGAACCCTCAGCAGAAGGTTTCAGGTGGGTGGACGATTTGCTTCTGCATGTAGCTGGGCGCCGTGCGTGGAGCTACTCCTGCCGCTCCGACAGCGAGCGCACGCGGTCCGTAAGTGTCAGCCTGGAGCAAAGGCAGCAGCAAAAGCAGTGCTAGTAGATACCTTGGGACGTGGCTTCCTTTTTGGTTCTTGGCCTTGCTGTGTGGGCCTAGGGCAAGATATCTGGATGGCTGCACTAGGAGGGAGTCCTTCCCTAGCTGCAGCGCCCAGTCCTTTGCCTGGGGCTTGCCCCCGGCACTGGGGTGCAAGAGCTGAGGGCAGGGAGAGGTGATACTCTGCATTACCCCCGTTTCTTACCCAGGCTCTTCGTGGAGGTTCCTCTGCTCTGACTCATTAACAACTTGCACAGAGACTGATTCGGGTCGTGTTTGAAACCGGTGAGTCAGGGGAGATGCACGGAAGTCAGCAGAGCTACGTGGCCAGGAGCACACCCAGCCCCATCGTGCCCATGGTTACATGTCTCCATCAAAGCATTGTTTCTCAGCGCTCATGGACGGGACGGTTATTATCTAGCTGTCTGCTGCTAATGAACTTCACTGCAGCAAGCGAGATCCTTAGGTGGGCTTGACTAGTGCCATTCCTAGGATTTAAAAAGGCACCATAAATAACTTGAGCACCGGAGCATCTGCTCTGGCAGAGCGGCTCTGGGAGGGTGGCCCCCAGCGTGTTTTCCATGGGATGGCCCTGGTGCTGTCACTTATCCCAGCAAAGGTTAACCCAGGAGGATAGTGCAGGGCAGGCTCAGAAGCTGAGACTCATCAGCTAAGAAAGCTGCACAGGAAAACCCAGTGAGGGGCCCCTGAGTCACAGCTGAGACGAGCGGCACCGGGTCAGAGGGACATCGTAAGTACTGAGCAGATCTTGTAGCTGGAATGATGCAGAGATGGCTCCATCCTCTGCGGGTTTCTCTTTTCTCTCTTTTCATTGCCCTCTGGAAGCAGGAATTGACATTCCGTCATCACGTCCGCATGTTTCCCCAACCCGTCAGGGTCAGCAAAGGCTCAGGGAAGGAATAAGAGCCGCTGTGCTTTCTCTGGCTAGTCTGAGCCTCATCCTTGCAGGAGCAGGTCTGCTTTGGTGCGGGGCTGCTCTGGAGGCATCCCAGGGAAGCAAAGYGACCCCCAGAGCAGCCACAGGACCTCCAGGAGGCCAGGAGGGCACCTGGAATGTGCCCTGCATATCCAAAATTGTCTCAAACACCTACATGAGAGCTACTGCATCATGCCCAGTTCATTAGGACACACGTGCCCTGCCCCAGACATGAGGGAGCGGGAAGAAAGTTTCAAAACCAGAGTCCTCGAGATGTGCATTTGCTTTGTAAAACCAAGCATGGGAACTTGATGCTGCTGGACCAGCCAGGACCAGGTGCTTGGAGGATGTTGGCCAACACCAGCAGGAGAAGAATCTCTCATTATAGCACCAGAGTCCTTCAGAAACCACCACTCCAGACCTCTTTACAATCCCAAAGAGGGTAATATCTCGAAAAGCACTACTGGGTCCCACTGCTGCCCCACTGCCATCGCACAGAGAGGAGAGAAATAAAACATGACATTCATGGGGTTCCTCCATATCACAACTGCCGTCTTCTCCAAGGGGACAGGACTGACTTGCCATTCTTTACTCCTACCAAGAGGTGGCAATAGGCAGTTCTGTATTGGCCTCAGCACATAAGAGAGCCTCAGTTTTCATTTCTCCCGGAGAGACTCTTGGCACACACGTAGTGTCTCCAGTGGGTAGAGCGGGAGCGGAGCTCCTGGTCTGGAAGGGGGAGGAGGAGGAGGAGTGCTGCGATAAAAGCAAATAAGGGCTTGCAAAGCAAAACCGACGTTGATTTCAAAGAGCAAGAGCAAAACTGCCATTTGCAAAGAGCAGAGCATCTCCAGGGAGAATTGGGGAGCACTATCAATAGAGAGATAGTCTGGAAGGAGCACAAAATGAGAAAACTGTTTAATAATGAGACATGGAATGCTCAATTAGGGAGTGATATAACACCCCCCGTAGGCAACTGCAGACTATACAGACGTGGCAAAGCCGAACACAAGAGTTAGAGGATGGTGAGTGGGCTCCCTTTCCCCTTTCCATCAGCAGTTATACTGCCCAGATGCTGCAGTACCATCTCAGAGCTGCTATTTCTTCTTCATTTGGGCAGGGCAATTGCCTGAGTGGGATGAGAAACCTTCTTCAGCTGAATCCCAGCTGGATTCAGTTGAATCCCTGCCTGGAGGAGATGTCTCCACCCAAGGTGCAGTTTGGCACAGAGCATTAATTATCACTGTCGATAAAACCTCTGCAAACAGGGAATAAAGACATATATGTGCATCCTGGAAAACTGGACTGCGATGATACAGGAGATTATTGCCTTATAGGTGGCCGCTGGATGGGATGGATGTGAGTGTTCCTGATGCGGAGAATCAACCAGATCAATTAAACCACTGTTGAAATGGTCAGAACTAGTCTGTGTTGCTTCCCGCTGGCTTCCACAAAGTCGGTCTCCAAAAGTCCTCAAGCTGCATATAACTATAATATTAGCACTTCTGTACACCCGCCCTCTGCTTACGCACCTCCCTTAGGCATCCCCTAAAGAGGATTATCAGAGAGAGGATCCAGGCTTGGGACGCATCCGGTTTATTCCACGTGAGCCTTAATCTGATTTACTGCGCTTATTTGTACGTTGCTGGAAAAGCCACAAGCAATTACAGAATCACAAGGGGCAGGAGCACGAGACCAGACGAGGTATCATGCTAAACCACCGAGCGCGGTACCTTCCTCATCCTCACCGGCAACATCCCCATCATCCAGCCTTCGCAGCAGACGTCCATGGGCCCGAGCAGCAGCCAGCCAAGCAAATTGCTTATCACACGTGTAAATGATTGATTTTTTTGCCTCAAACAAATAGATAGACAAAAAAATTGCTTTRGGTCAACTTGAAATTGAAATCCCTGATTTTTTTTTTTTTGGTCAGTTGGAAAGTTGGAAAAAATAAATGTTGGGTTAAGCAGACCACTTAGGTTGCCTTTATATAAAGCATTCCATTTTGAAGCCGAACATTTTCTTAAAAATCGAGGGGGAAATACAACTGGAAGGGGCTTTTCACCAAAGAGGGGTCTGGTTTGTCACATGTTGGCTTTTTCTAAGGTTGGGCGTGTGTATGTGCCAATGGGCAAGGCTGTAACTGACCTACAGAACAGATTGCTGCTGCTGAATGGCTGTATCTTCATCAGGCAAAAACCACACTACTCCAGTCCGGGGAAGTTATTAACTCTTCAGCAACTTTTCTCTTATGTTCTTAAATCACCTTTTCCTGCTATAGACTTGTTTTTCCCACCTCTGAGCACAGTATGTGACGTTTACCCTGCACAGAGGGCCAGCACAAGAGCTCTCTGTGGACTAGGCTGGGACAGAGGTGATGGGAGCCTCCTCTTCCTCTTGCAGGAGGAAGATTTTGTGCAGTTTCAGTCCCACAAATACAGTTCTTGAAGAACCTGAGTCCATTTCCTCCCGTGACACTCTACAACTGAAGCTCCTTGGGCTCCTTCTTGCCTCTGTAGCTCCCTATTTGGGGTAGAAAGTACCCCAAATACGTAGTGCTGGTGTCCCCAATCCTTCCCCCAACCTCATGACATGGGACGTGGTCAAGTTGATCTTGTTCAAGGCCACGCACAGAGCTGCTGGTGGAGTTGCTAAGTGAAGCCAGGAGACCTGCCTGGTTACATGATGCTTAGKAATAACATTTCTCTCGTTAACTGTAATAGGGGAACGCTGCTACACCAGCCTCCCTTCCTAGGCACTAGATAGAAATCTTTCCCACAGCAACAAACAGCAGAGATTAGAAGAAACAGAAAATTCAGATGTAAGAGAGCAGCTGACAGCTCAAAATGAAGCAAATCCTCATTCTTTGTGTCTTGGCACGTTTGTATCATTCTAAATTGAGCCTATGTAAGCCTGAAATGAGCAGATCCTATCAAAGCACGCAACGATATCTCACACAACGCAAAGTTGCCATCCAGTAAAACCACTTTCGAACCCGGTACGACAGCAGCCCAGCTAATTGCGTCGCAGATTAATGATTTTTTCGCTAAAGCCCTAATTGCATAATGAGAAGCTTAACAGTTTGCTTTTAACTAGCGAACCGTATCCAAATTAACCAGGCACCGCATATGCAGCCAGGGCAACCTGTAGTCGGGTTAATTTGCATGCAGTAATTACAAGCATTTCTCTCTGCAAGTGGCTCTCTGCGTCCCCATGCAGAGCATGGGTTTCTGCTCCAGCAAACCGGGTGCCTCAACCTGTGCATTAGGGGCAAATCAGGAGTGGCCAAAAGACCAATCTTGGGTTGAACTTCCTTCCTGTTGGATGACAGAGCTATCCCATGCCACAACCGTTCCTCACCAGGCCTCTGTGGATAAAACCATGCTCGATTCTTGCTTATTTAAAGGTGGCAAGTCCTATTCTCCAGGACTCCAAGACTGAAGCTTCTACCTAGGAAAAAGGAGTCTTTTGACTCCTTTCCTAAAGGACCCTGAGGTGCAACGACCTTCCTCTTTCGGTGCATCTAGGCCATATTCAAGCCCTTGACTTGCACGGATTTTGGTTGAGGGCCCTGGTAGAGCAATGGACCTGGGACAAGGCTGTGGGGCTGGACCAGGAAACTGCCAGGAGGGCTGCACATCTTGCTGCTCATTTTGTCAGTCATGACAGCGCAGGGAAGGGAAACCAAGGGAAACCCAATGACAATAATGACATTTCACTCTCCTGCCTTGTCTTGCTCCAGCCTCTCTTCCCACCTACATTTTTTCCATTCTTGGTGGACAAGGGACAACATTGCTGCCCCTTCGCGTTCCCCAGATCTCATTCCAGCCAGGAGCAAATTCCTCTCTCATCCTTTGGAATCACAAGGTTCAACTCATTCCAGAGTAGTTCTTTTGGCTTCTCTCAGCTGCTCCCTCTCCATTGCCCGTTGCTAGGGCTGATTGATTCTGTTTTTCTCTTAGCCTGAATTCCTGTCCTGTCAATAGGGAAAAGGCACTTTATGTCACAGCGAAAGAGCTCAGGTTTGCTCCCTACACCACTGTCTAGGTTATAACATGAAGGACTCCCTGCTTTAAAGAGAAGTGAATTGTTTATTCTGAAGCCCCTGAGGGACACTGCAATGGAAGACAACCCTGCAGACCTCTCCGGATCCTCTTGGTCACAGCCTCCTGATGCACCAGGATCTCATCCTGCTCCTAGGATAACCTCTCATCACTAACACCCCATCTTCAACTTATCTCTGTGATCAAATCCCTGGCCCAGCAGGACCCTTACATCCTCACGGGGAGGTGAGAGCTGGAAATTCAGTCTCCCCACAGAAAACAACGCGGGACATTGACACATACAGGAGCAGCACATGAAGCTTCRGGGGTTACAAAGAATAAATGCTGCTGATGCAACAAGCATTGCACACCCAATGCTCCAGCTCCATTTTGCATTTGTATATTCATATTTTTAATGATAAGCTTAGCACTAGGTGGGGGTCCTTAGCCCTCTTCTTGTAGGGGAAACCTGCAAACACATAAGATGTATTTTTGCCCTGCTAGATCCCGGCGTCTCTTTGCTCCCCTTGCAGTGCAGAAGCCGGGTTCCTCCTCCAGCTCCTGCAGGCGCAGCAAGGCTGCAAGGCAGCAAAGACTCAGCTGAAATCTGCTTATTCTCTGAGCCAGGGCATATGTTGCTACATATACGTATACATCATGCATACACCGATGCTTTGAATGCAGAGGTTTAAGGGAAGAGTCAGGCTCAAACCTCTCAGCCTGCAGGAGTCCAAACCTGGAAGTGTTTTTTTCTTGCAACTCGCTCCTTATCTCTCGCTCTGTCCCAGGGGGGACTTGCCCCCCTTCTGCGCAGGCTCCAGCAACATTACGACGAATAAAACCCGTCATTCATTCTTCGCAGCCACAGCTTGGCACTTGTATCCCAGGGGAGGCGTATTTGCCTTTGTATACATCAAGACGAGACTCAAACACCTTTGGATTTCTGCCTGTTGGAAAAACAGCGTTTTGTCTGCTTGGTGAGCGATTAGGATAAAACTCATCCGCCTTCAGGAACGTCTTTGTAGCACAGAGATCTCACTAGCAAAACAATGCGCTTCCCCTCTAAGGGGGCTTTAAGTTTGCTCTCCTGGGTTTATGCTCGCTGCATCAGTTCTGCCTGATCCGTTTTCTCCCATGCAAAACCCAATTGTTGCTGGGTTTTAATGTGGGGCTAGCAGCAACTTCTAATAGATGCTCGGGAGGCAGAAATCCTGCCAGGAGTCCATATAGCAACCAGGGGCATCAGGTCACCCCAGCATGACTCAAGGTACTCCTCGCCTAGCGTCAGTCTGTACCTGAAGCCACGTTTTTGGGACAACAAAATAGTCCCCAAGGCCCCCAATTTCCTGCACGGTGCTGGTGTCTGCCTGTCCCCTCCATGGAGCTAGAAAAAAGGCTCTCACTGCCACTGCTTCCAGCCTGCCTGGCACAGGACAACACAAGATTTCCCTTGCAGCAGGCAGGTGYTGCTGCTGAAGCTGCACCTCTCACTTCCAACCCAGTCCCTCTCCTCATTACTAAAAATGAGGCTTTTTTAAATCACGTACAGGAGACCACACACAGCCTAAGCCCTCGTTGTAAAAGGTCCCGCACTTGGGCAAAGGAAGGGATAACCCCAAGTACAAGGAAGATGAAGCCCCTTCATTAATCCATGTTCAAATCAAGACATCATTTAGCACTAAGTGATTACAACTGGGTGGCGAGTAACCTCATGAAATTCAACCAGGGCAAGGGCAGGGTCCTGCACCTGGAGAGGAATAAACCCAGGCACCAGTACAGGCTGGGGACCGACCTCCTGGAGAGCAGCCCCGCAGAGAGGGACCTGGGCGTCATGGTGGACGRCAAGTTGACCATGAGGCAGCAGTGTGCCCTCGTGGCCAAGAAGGCCAATGGGGTCCTGGGGTGCATTAAGCAGAGCGTCTCCAGCAGGTCGAGGGAGGTGATTCTGCCCCTCTACTCAGCCCTGGTGAGGCCGCACCTCGAGTMCTGGGTGCAGTTCTGGGCTCCCCAGTGCAGGAGGGAYGTGGAGCTGCTGGAGAGAGTCCAGCGYAGGGCYAYRARGATGATTAGGGGYCTGGAACATCTGCSCTATGAGCAAAGGCTGAGAGAGCTGGGCCTCTTCAGCSTGGAGAAGAGAAGACTGAGAKGGGACCTGATTAATGTATATAAATATCTCAAGAMAGGGAGTGAGGAGGAGGGRGCTGGCCTCTTCTCAGTGGTGGCCAGTGATAGAACTAGAGGAAACGGCCACAAATYGAGGCACCAAAAGTTCCACAGGAACTTGAGRAAGAATTTCTTACCAGTGAGGGTGACAGAGCCCTGGAACAGGCTGCCCAGAGAGGTGGTGGAGTCTCCTTCTCTGAAGAGCTTCAAAACCCGCCTGGACACCACCCTGTGCCACRTGCTCTAGGGGACCCTGCGTGTGCAGGGGGTTGGACTAGATGACCTCTGGAGGTCCCTTCCAACCTTAGCCATTCTATGATTCTATGATTAAACGCCTCCTTAAACAACTTTCTTTCCATTTCACTGCAATTCAGACCTCCTTTGATCAGCAGAGACAGCCCAGGGTAATCTCTCTAATCTACAGAGCGATTAACCGCTCCGAGAAAAGAAGCAGCCAAAAGGGTGTCCGAGCCAAAACATCCACCCATTCCCCCAGCTCCAGGACCCGGGGCGGAATGCAGACGTGGCACGATGCAATCGAGCACCGGGGAAGCACAAAATCCTGGGAAAAGGCAGTGTCCCATGCAGGCTAGAGCTCCCRGGGAGCTAAGATCTGGAAGCAGTGCTGCTTCCCTCCTCCTATTTTTTCCACTCACTTCTCCCATATGTTTCTCCCCCTCCTCCAAATTTCCTGCTCTCAGCTTGGCACTGTTCTGATGCCTTCCCCATCCTCCTCATCCCCCTTTGCCTGGAACCCACCCCACAAGCTCCTTGGACCAGGAGATCCACGGCAGAAGGGGCAGGAGCTGCTTGTTTGTTCACCGGGGCTTGGGACAGGAGCCAGAACGCAGCCAGGAGGCCGTCACCACCCAGGGGCTGCCCTCCCCGCGAGGCTGATGCAAGGAGGCTCTGATTGCATTAGCAGGCATTTTATTGCAGAACATCATCCCCCAGCGCGGCACGCCTGGCTATATTAGGAAGAGCATTTATTAAGATGATAAACTTCCATCAGGCTCWGCAGTATTAGCATGTTTAGAGCTGAAAGGGCTTCATCAGGGGCAAGATGAGCATCCTGCATGCTGTCCTGAGCACCTGCACTTCACAGTCACAAGTTTAGGGGGGGAAAGGGAACGTTTATGCAGTTGCCAAACCATTTAGTGTTTTGCTCTTCACCCTGTCAAGATCTAGTGGTGCTGGCTGAAAACTCCAAATGCAAAGTCTTACCACAAAGCTGAGGGTGCCCTGCTCCAAGCCCTGGCTCAACCACAGCAAACACACCTGAACTGAGATTTCTTTTCAAAAATTGCATGCAAGACTCAAGAGGGTTTTTTTTCCTTAGTGCAACCCAGGTATTTCCACCAGGAAGGGAAATAGCAGCAGCGCACTCAGTGCATCAGAATTTCCCAATAAAGAGAGAAATGCCAAATCCTCCCACCGTGGTTCATGGCCTGTCAGGGCATCTGCCCCATGCTGGCAGTGCAAAATTGCTTCCAATGCTGCACGGCTGCGCTTGCTCTCGGCTCCTTCACAGCAGCTCAAGGGAGGGAGTTGTGACTGTTTCCTGAAAGAAATTAATTTTGGGAAACATCTCAGTGTCGGGCAATTCTCCCCAGTGTTCGCTGCAGAGACGCCTTCCCTCGGCATTATTGCATTAGCCCCAATTACAGCTCTGAATTAGCTCTCCGCTCCCTCCTTGCTGCGTGCGCACTTTGCATACTTATTAAAAAATTAGCACTGTAATCTAGTTGCAACAGAGCATATCCTTTAAGCAGGAGACTCCATTGCTCAGGCTTTTTAGCGATTCACAACAATTATTTGTGGTTCCTCATGCAACACGTGAAGGCTTACATGGAGCCACGCTGATCTTTGCAACCCTATTACCACAGGGATCTTCCCAAGGTTTAATTCTCATCATTAGAGTGGCCCTGGCTCAATATCATGTGAACCTGAACAACAAGGGATTGCCTGACCAGTTTCAGTTTAAGTAAAGGGTATTTTCCACCCGACAACTGCATCACCCCATAACCCCCTTGAGCAATTCCTCTCTTCCAAAAATACAGTGGCCAAACCCCTCATTGTGTCTAGTGGCATTTAGGAAGAATAGAAGAGATAATCGGACGCCGATATATTCCTGCTTAATGGAAAGAGTTCGCAATTACTATAACTCTGCGCTTGGCAGGGCTGAAAATATGTCACTTCTCCGAGCTCTTACCGGCTCCATCCCTCCGAAAGGTTGGAAAGGCCCTGAGGGGAACCCAGTCTGTTGTGCACACACCACTCAAATGTGTTTTTATAGGAGCAGATTGCGGTTTTGTTTATTTAGAGCTGCTTTCTCCTTGCATATGCTTTACTATTTTGGGCTGGTTGGAGAAATATTCCTGCCTCCAGACACTGGCTGCTGCATCAGCACTATCTATGGGAAACGCACGTGCTCCAAGGAGCCTTACAGGAGAGCAGCCCATCCAGACCCACAGCAGAAGATGCACAAGCCAGGTAGGAAGGAACTATCACCACCTCCAGCTTTAGTTTCCACCGTTTTGAGCACCAGAAGCACTTCAGCATGGAAAAGTCAAGCAGCCACCACAACTTCTTGGGGGTTTGGASCAAATTTCCTGCTTTTAATAGGCAGATGGAACACAAAAAGGATCAAATGCTGCAGCAGTAGAGCAACAAGTTGCCCTGCGGTGGAAGGAAGTGTTTTACTAGAAAGCAAGCAACTCTCAAAGCAAACACAGGATGATACGTTGGCTCCGAGACTTCAACGAACTAAATCCTAATTAAATCCCAGCAAAATCAAATTTGCAGATGTGCCCTGTGTCTAAAGCAAAAACTCTTATTATTATGCATTATTATGCACCTATCCACGGTGAGCGTAATGCTATGAAAGCCTTCACTCGCACAAAGATTGAAAGGACTCTCTGGAAATTGAGACCTGATTGAAAGCAAACAACAGAATCTGCCAAGCGAGTCCAGCCCCAGCCCCTCACGCTGATCTCTCCCATTCAGCAATAAAGCTCTTGACTCCAAGTGATCAACGCTAGCTGCTGCCGACAACTCGTCTAATTACCACTCTCCAAAAAGGACATATTATTTTTAATGAGAATGCTTTTTCCTCTCTTCTCTTGTGCTTGCTCACAACAAGGTCAGAAAGGCTCTTTCATGTTCAGGTTGCCTTAACCTACAAAAAAAAGCCCTGATGCAGCCTTAAAAATAAGTGCCAAAACAGCTTATTTAGAAGTTTCCTCACAAACCCTCATGGACCTAGAATCACTGTTCCCCCCCAAGTTGTTCCTGAAGGTTTCTTAGAAGTAGCTGTCATTGAGTTGCATGGAAAGGAATTAAGTCAATGTCTGTTTTCTTTCTAATAGTAAATTGGAATTCAGAGAATAATCTTCCTTCCTCGGTCCTGCACTGTAATGGGCATCATCACAGTGTCTAAGAGCCTCTCCTGCCTGTTTTCTGGTGTGTTTCTCTGGTGGTAGAGCTATTAAACCCTGCCCTTGCAGGAAGGGTTGATTTGGCTGATGACATCTGCCTCGCTCTGTTTCTCAGCTCATGTTCAGGGAGAGTTTTCAAGAGATTGATCAGTTGTTTCTTAAGGAGGCGGAATTCTGGGTTGCTTTAAAGCTTCTCCATCACTTGCTGGTGGAAAGGGAATAAAGAGGCCTTGATGAGGCTGAAGGTCTGACGATGGTCAACCAGGAAGCTCCCGAGCTGCTGATAACAACGGAGTTGAGGACTGAGCAGGAATAGGGGAAAAAGGACCCTCAAGTCCAGTAGCACAGGGCAGGGTTGTCTTAGGGGAAAAATGGTTTTTTTGAGAGGGAAAAAAAGCACCATTTTCTCTCTGCTTTTCTCCATTTCCCTTCTTTTACACGACTGAGGCAGCAACCTGGGGCACACAGCATTAGCAAGCCCAGCTCCTGACGTTAAAGCTTGCAAAGGAAGAGATTTGCTACCGCGAGCAGATTAATTGTGAGTCATCCAACTCTAAATTGAGATGCAGGGAAAGGATTGAAGAGAGAACATGGCTGTGAACGAGATTATGAAAAAGGAGTCTATGGCACACTCCCTCCAAGGTAGGAAGCACACGCTTAATTCTTATTTAACAGCATCACTCCTTATGGCAATGGCCGAGTTAAAGATAAAAAAAGGTGCCCTGGTCATCTGCATGCTGCAAAAAAAGTTCTTGTTCTTTAGGGTAACTTATATAGACACTAATAAACAAATGTTTAATTTTGCCTCTAACCCTTTTTAGAGAAGAAACCAGGTCCTACTTTCTAAAGGAGTCTGCAGGTAACTAGGCACTTGTGCATAATAACGCTGACTTCTCTGCCAGTGAGCAGGCTCCTCTACAGCAGCAGCATGGCATATCCTGCATCTACAAAAGAAAAAGCCAGACACCATGTCACAGCAGGCTTGAACCCCAGCAAGTGCTCCCAGTTTTCAGATCAGATGCCCGTGGAAGTGTTAGATTTCCTGACGGATGAGGCTCAGGGTCTCTCAGCAGGTTCTGCAGAGTGGCAGGATTCAAGCTTTGCCTTGGCAGCCCCATCGTGAGTGACACTTCCCTGCGTGTCCCCAAAGCTGCTTCCCAACACGCCCGCACCTGCGTTTCTACATATGTTTTACCATTTCTCTTCCCTCTCTGCCAGCTGCCTTTGTTCAAAGCCCTCAAGAACAAGACTGCTGCAGCTCTGAACCCATGGCTGCCTTGGGGACGGGGAGCAGAACCCAAGGACTGYTCCATTTCATGCTGAAATCCACCCTCCCTGCAGTGAAGCAGCACAGAAGGTCCTTTCTGAAGCCCTGACACTGCCTCTTGCTCGACAGCATTAGGAAAGGATCCTAGAAGACCCCCCACAGACCCAGAGGAGATTCCCAGCCCCAGCTGGGCTTCAGTGGAGAGTTCCCAGGAGAGCATCCTGTGTGGGACCCTCACACTTAGGTGCTCAGTCTTGCCAGATCATAAAAACCCCTAAGCACTACAGATAGGAAAGTGCTGGATGGTCGTGTAGGTATTTTCTATACACTAACAAGTTTCTTTTTCCCATCTGGTTTCAACTCTTTTCTAGCCCCCTCACTCCTGCTATGCAAGTGCACCRTAATCTGGCAGCTGGGCAGAGGGGTCTCAACTTAGTGCAACACTACGAGACCCCATCTGAGATCTCAGAGCTTGATCTTCCTAAGTTCAGATCATGCAAAATGTGTCACTGAAGTCGCAGGATGCTCCAAAGCTCTAAAAGCAGTTACTTTCCCAGCCGTCATTTCAAGAGATCCAAAAGAGGGTGGAAAATAGGAGCACCAGGCGAGTGATCCATTGTGGAAACCCTGCCAGTCCCTTGGACACACACACAGCATTCCAGACAAAAGAGCCGGGACCATCTCCGTGCTCCCAGGCTGCATGCAAATACAAGGGTATTTGGAGTACAGAGTTGCATGGCTGCTACTGCAGCCCATTACAAAATGCTCTAAACTAATTGATGACAAAGATGTCACTTCTTCAGTGACAGTGATAGACCCATCCCCAGCTCTATCTACACACCAAAACTAGGCAAGAAATACCCAGGCTGAGTGTTTCTGTTGAAAAAAAATGTATTTCGCTGGAATGTGTTGTGGAAAGGGGTTATTATATCTCAAGCTTGTTTTTTAAAAAGGGAAGGCAGCGTGCTTTGATGATGTCGAAACATTTTGACATTATCAGAGTGCAACAGTGCAGTTTTTCCCACTCTTAACACTCTTATTTTGCTATGCCGTCTTGCAAATAGACACAGCTAAAAGAATATGGTTAACAATAAACATCAGCAGGAAATTTCCTAAGTTTATGGAATTAAATCACTCTGCGAAACTACCTTCAAAATGTGTTTTCTCAAGATTCCTTTTTAAAAAGACTTTTTTTTTTTTCTAAATTTAGGTATTATTCACAGTTGGGCCTTTTTCTTATTGCAGGTTTTTGATGCAAGGAGCTGTCTTGGGCTTCGTCTCCAAGCATTGCGAGTGCTGCTACCTGGGCAGGGACCACAAAGGAGACCCTGCCCTGCCCAGCCATGGGAGAGGCACCGATGCTGTGCCAAGCAGCACTGCCTGTCCCCTGTATCTTTAAACACTGTCACTTAACCACCAAGGGAAAACCTCCCTCATCTCCCTTCGCTGTCCCCAGCATTTCCAGGGGGCATTTCCCCAAGCCTAGAGACCTCATGAGAGGCCATAGGACCCCTAGGAGCCGTCTACCTCTCCATCTTCTCCCAATTTAAGACRCCTGATTTGAAGCAAGGGGAGGCCCCCACCCAGCTCTGCTGCCTCATTGAAGTTCCACACTCCACATCCAACTTGGAGGCTCAAASCCCCCTTCCTTGCAGGGCCATCGCCAGCTCTTCGGCTCTTTGCACAGTCTGGATGAACAGACACCCCGTCCGTTTGTCCCTTCGCCTTTGGATGGTCAGTTCCGACAGCCCCAGCATCCAACAGCCTCTCCCCTTGCCATCAAGTCTCCCAGCAGCAGCAATACCAAGCCTCAGTGAAGTGCATAACCGCTGGAAACGGCCCATAATTTCCTTGAGACCTGCTGTGCAGAAGACAATAAGAACCAGCCTTTCTGCTGCTGCCTGTGAATGCCCAGCTGAAATTCCCCACCCACTCCCCGGCACTTTGCTGCCTAAAGAGCCATGCCTGGCATTAAATTCCCATCTCCCTGGAGCCAGCAGTGGCCGTTTTGCACCATCTATTGTGCCAGAGCATCTTGTGGCTGTGCTTACCCCATGTGTGACAGGGTAATGAGCCAATTCGATGTGTCTATGACCAGAACAGCTTCTTTAGGGAAGCTGTTTCTGGCTGTTCAGAAAACATGGGGGGCTTGGAAGCCCTCGGGGGAACAGAGAGAACTCCCTCTGCTACCTTCTGGGGACACCAACTGCATCCTCCTGTGTGGCCCTTTCTAGAGGGGGTTGATTGCTCCTCCTTGTGCTTCTCCTGCAGTTCCTCTGCCTCCCAAGCGGGTCAGACATCCCTTCTGCAAGATCAAGGCTAGATGGCTGGTTTGCACTGCTCATTGCCACGCTCTGCCAGARGGTCCCTGTTCCTGAAATCATCTTGTCACCAGCTGCTGATTAAAAGGTGTCCAATAGACAAGTAACATGCCAAGAAAGAGATCACGAGGCTGCACCGGTCGCTCAGGACACTCTTGCTGCAGCAGAATCATTCAGGTGAACACGGCGGGTACTCGTATTTCTCACATGCTGCCGTTTGCAGAGATTTCATCTTGTGCCTGTCACAAGAACTGCTGCTTCATCCCTCTGTGGAGGTGTCAGAGCCACTTGCAGGCCATGTTCTGCTCCCACTTGATGGATGGGAAGCATTAAACCCRAAACTTTAACACCCAACTTGAGCACTTGTAGATTTCTGTCTTGGGATGAATTTAGGCATTTCAGTTGTGTCCCAGGGAATTGAAACTGGAGRGTTCTATTTTGCTTTGAAATAACTTCGATAGGCTGTTCCACAATTTGAATATGTCAGATGTCACTATATCAGATGAAATATTCTGCCATTTCTGAAGCAAATGAGGATGAATCCCTGGTTCCAGCTACATTCCCTACAGAGCTTGCATAGTTTAAGCCACAATTCCTTCTTTCAGACAGGATGAACCATCCTAGGAGCAGGTTCAGCGCATGTGCATGCATGGGAAGCATGCAACCCAGCTCCCTGGGCATGCTGTCCCTGAGACTTTGCATTATTTCTGCAGAGGAGCCCAGCCCAGTGAGGATGGGCAGAGGGAGCCAGGCAGGAGATGCCGAGCTCGGGAAGAGCTCCATGGAGCACGGAGCGAGCATGAGCTCACTGAGGCTGCTTAAGAACTGGACACTTAATCCTAACAAGCAGAGAAGATAATCCCGTGCTCACCATGACCTAGATTTGCAGAGTCCTCTGGTTATAAACAACTCGAGCACAAGCAGACTTCTAAGCAGCAGGACAACACGGGGGTGCCTAACAGCTTCTGCACTGCAGAAGCATCTGAATTACTTGCAGTGACTAGGAGCAAAGTGCTGTTAAAGGCACTACTAGGAGTGGGACACAGCAAAATAATCAACATTTCCCCTTCTACCGTGTTCCCCCTCCCAAAAAGGGAGGCCCTTCAGGCATTAGCCAGACAAATCCCACCTGCAAAAGGCACCGAAGTGTTTTACTTTTGAAAAACAGGAAGGAGGGTGAACAGGAACGGCCAACACGGAGCTGAAAGGCACCACTACTGTGAAGTGACCACAGAATATGCATATGAAAACACAGCCCTGCTGTGCTCCTGCATGAACATGCCTAGGGACCTTTCACGTAGACATATTCTGACTCAGGTGATGGCTTGGCAGGAGTTCAGTCTTTCTTATACCAAAATTATCCCTACGGAGCAACCTTTTAGCTGTCAGAGTCCTCATGCCACAGCCAGGACACCTGCAGGTAATTCACATATTGCAATTCATGAACATTTAGGGGAAAAAAAATAAAGTTTTTACCTCCAAAATAGGAGGTCTCTATGCAGGACACCTGGGGAGGTACAACAGCAGTGGCCAGAACATCAGCTCCACCTCCCATCCTGCAGTCTCAGGCCCAGCTGCTCTCCAGATGCTTCCTGGAGCAAACTGCAGAGAGCAGCATCCCAGAGCATCTCCTTAGGAGCTGGCCTTTGCTCATGGGAAGCAACAGCTCCCAGTCTGGGCCTTGGATGATTCCCAGAGAGGGAAAAGCAAACAGAAGGCTGAGGAGGGAACAAGGTGGGAGGCAAGGAATCAAGGAGAAACAGGAGGGATACAGTGAAGAAAGGAGAGCCTTGTTGTCCCTTATGAAGGGATTCACCACCTTGGGAATCTTCTTTTGGGAAGTAGCTTTACTTTCCAGAAYGAAGCCATCCCCTATGGGCCTCCTGAATTCTGATACAAGCCCTTCCAATGCAAGGACACCAGCAGTATGACCATGGAAGCACGTTAGCACTGTAAATATAAGCTGGGGTGAAATATCCACTGCACAAAGACATTGCAAAGGCAAGACCAAATTCTACAGAAAAAAAAATCTGACTTTGCAATTTGCTACTCACCCTCATTACACTTAATGATTTATTCCTCATAATTGCCATAAATGGGCAAGAATCCCCGAATCTTGTTAATTCCCAGGATGCCAGAAGTAAATTTTAACATCCTAAGCAAAAATTAAATGGCCATAAAATGCATGCTTCCCTCCCAAGAGACTGTTCCGGTTTCAACATGACAGCTTAATTAAAAGCCAAGGAGATTGGTCACAACAACTCTCAATAAAGAGTCTTCAGCAAGAAGATGCCCAATAGCCCTGGTGCCTGTGAAGCACTAAGAGTAAATGAGGGTCCCCTCATTTGGATGGGCTCTTGAGCAGGGTGGAGAACAGCCCTGCACTTGATATTAGCTGTAGCGCTGAACCTGCTTGCAATTACTTCTTTGCTTGACTTTTCCTTTAATTTAGGGGGGAAGAAGAGGAGCTGCCTCCAGGCTGCTGCTTCCCACAGCATTAAGGGGCTCGGTGCAAGGTGCACGTCAGGTTGGTAGCCCGAGTCCTTTGCCCACCCCACGGCCTGAGCAGCTGGAGCTGAGGGCCAAGCAGGTGCCCTGGGAAGCTGGATTGTCCCCTCAGACCCATGATGGGACTGGGAGCCCTGCTGGGATTCCTGCCAGGAGCCGCTCACCTTTGAGGCATCTCCCACCTCCACCTGGCAGCAACGCTCAGGTTACAAATCCCCACTCAATGACAGCCTTTTTTCCAAATCCGTTCTATTAAAAGTCTCTTTTCTCTCTTCCCAACATCCTTGTAGAAACCAGACTCATCAGACCCAAAAACTTCCAGACTTCCTGCCTCTATTTTATTTGCAAAAACTAATGCAGAATTAGCTTGTCCATTTGGGGCCAATCTTTTAGCCTGGAGCTTGTAAAGTTTTAGTCATATGGGGCTTTGAAGTTCCTTTTATGATCTGYTCCACATTAGATAGGACCCATCCCACCGTTACACATCTGAGGACTTGATCCATGCAGCACAGAATCCATCACCTCCCCTCAGCCAAGCAGCTCTCACATAGGAGCAAATTAAACATTTAAACTTAACAAAACTAGTTGATGTTAAGCTACATTCAACACTAAGTACAACCTAACATGTTATAAGAGGGAGATAAAATTTTATTTTAGGGTTTTACTAAAACTGGCAGCCTGATCAAATTAATTTAGCTTAGTTTAATTAGTCCATTTAGTAGATCAGCAGTCTCCATGGCACTGAGGTTCAGATTCAAGTATTCTGAATGAGGCCCTCTGAAAAAGGACCCTTTCATTTTGACCAAATGAACACAAACCACCCCAAACAACTCGAGGCTGAAGCTTCCAAAGGATGGAATGTTCCTTGGACATCCAATACCAACCAAGGGGATGTAAATTTACAAAGATAAAGGACTTTTTTGGTCCTCCCAAGCTTCAATACCAGTTTTAGTTTGATGGTCTGGCTGCTTTTCCTATTGCTATGCAGCATTTGCCAGATTTTTTCATCGTTAATGGTGGTTTCTGTGAGCATTACTGGTCTCCTGAGGCTGAAGAACTTGATCTTCCCAGTAGCTGCCCACTTCAGTGGAGGTCATTACTGCCTGCCAAGCAGTCAAGCCAACTGATTTAGATGGGGAAAACCAGGAACAAACGGATGCAATTTTTTGTGAAAGAGATTTTACATACCTGAATTTCACTTTGGATCTGGCAAAAAGTCAAAAAGCAGAAAGGAAAAAGTATAGCAGATCCTAATCTCAACAGCTGAGCATTAGGAAGCCCTGGCATTCATAGGGAAATCTTACATTAAGTTAAAGAATTCTACAAGTTCATAAAGAATCTCCCCCATACCATCAAGTGCTTTTCTAGCCATAAAATACTGAGCTCCTTTAAAAGGAAACAGTGCATTTAATTAAAAGGTCTATTAAGGACCATTGCTATGGACCTGGATATATTCAGGCTACAGCTGGATCCTCTCTCCAGCCTCCCATGTAATCCAGGGCAGGGAATTTTCTCCTGCATTTAGCCTGCCCATCTGTAAACATGAAGTCTCCTGTGAGCGCCAACTATCCAGAGAGAAGCTATTTCAGCTACGATTTATGAACCCCATACAACACCATCAGGATCAGCTTGCAAATGATTTAGCAAACAAAAATGGGTCCGAGTCCAGAATGGATGTGACTCAAAACAAGAAGTTTGACTAACGTGATGTATTACAGCTATCGGTCATAAAAGGCACTTGCTGTAATGCAGAGAAGATACAAATGTCAAATATATAATTTTTCTGATTTTTTCCCTGCATGCCAAGTTGTGCTTATGAATTCTCAGCTGGTGCCACTGTGATAGATGACAGACTAGCTGAGGGCTTGGCTAAAAACAACGGTGGGTACGTGTGTCATGGGGTACAGTTGCCTCCAACAAATAGTTTGGGGTCTATCAAAGGCACCTGTGATTTGGGGCGACCAAGCACCCATCCCCTACTCCCCTTGGGGTTTTTGCAAGGACGAGTTACATCCGCAGTGGGTTCTCCCCTCCTAAACCACCGACTGCCAGGATCCAGGAAGGGACACTGTGGGAGCAAGTCACTGACTCCTCTGTACCCCTGCTTCTCATCAGAAGTCTCAGCTTGGACCAACACAAGCACCAGTGCCATTTTGCTCCAGGAAACGTTGTCACAGACTACACTTGATAACACGTCTCCAGCTCAGATCCCAGCCCTCCAAGATCAAAAGCGGAGGCTGCTCCGAATACGATGCTAATTAGCCGATAATCTGGAACAGCCAAAGGAAAATGAGTGCGACTTGCTGTCATTAAGGCAGGTTTGAAAGCCCTTATATACTATAAGGCACATTACAATGATTTCATGATCCATCATGCCATATGGCTTCGGTGGCATGAAAGAGGAATTGCTGGCAATCACAAAGCACACAATGACTGTCATTTAGCCCTGTCACTAACTGCAGCTGCGAGCGAATAAAGAACAACTTGCTTTCATTTTTAATACTTAATAGCTTGCTTTGTCCAGGCTCCAGGGGCCACCTTGTACAGCCACCTCCGTTTGCACGGGACAGCTAAATGGACTCCTCCTGTGCTCCTGAGGAATGTCTTTTCCAGCAAGGATGGTGCAAAGCAGCCCCAGACCATTGCACAAGGACCTGTGGTTGCTGCCCATCCCTGGGCAAGGGCTGCACCCACAGGCGCTGCCCCATCCCTGCGCCCATCTTGGCCTCATCCTGCCCACAAACCCTCTCGGAGCTGCTTCGACCCAGTTTTACCTCCCCATCCCACTGCCATTCAGGTCCACGCAGTACCGGAGCGCGTGCCAAGCTTTGGAGACCGCCTTTGATAACTCGATGCCGAGAACCCTCAGCGAGAAGAATCTCCTTTTGGACTGCAAGTACAAAAAAGTCTCCATGGACAGAGAGACAGGGAAAAGCTAAAAAGGGAAAAGCAGACAAGAGAGAAAGGTCAGTGTTTTCTGAAAGAGATCCTGCAGGCAACATAGATCCCCCTGCTCTCCAACACCAGCTGTAAACTTGGCGTTCATTCACTGGTCGCAAAGCACTATGAGAAGATCCCTCTGCAAGGGGCGGTCAGCTTAAATATATCCGGAATTTTGCCTGATCAGGGCAGTTACTGGTGTAAACAGAGCCTCGGAGACAGAGTGCTCTCGGCAGACACCATGCACGCCAACCAATGCTGCAGGGGCTCCCACCACTCTTTTTGCAGCTGAAACTGCTTAAAAAAACCACACCCTGTTAAGCTGCTGGTCCAGACAGGCTGGTTGGTGCTCCTGCTGCAGGGTAACGCTGCCCACACCAGCCGGGGGTTCTGTTTGCTACCCTACAAGCAAACCCAGCCCAGGGAGCAAGAGCTATAGGACCCAGCCACAGCACGAGGCCGTTTTTGCTACACGGGGATTTGTCCTGATTTGAGGAGCCCTAGAAAAGCTGCAATAACCCACAGCTACCCCATGTACATCCTTGCTCTGGCTGCCACCTTCTAGGGCCTAGTTTGGTGCCACGCCAGCAAGCAGGAGCCACCCTCCCCATGACCAGCCCAGGGACAGACCCACAGAGCAGCCTCCAGTAGCCTCTCACAGCTCCTGGACTTCAGAGCAATCCAACAAGTACCACAAGGTCAGGAATGCTTTTCCACAGTCCTATTTTCCCTTTATTATACCATTTAGGCCTATTAAAATGTTCCAGCAAAGCTTTTAATGAAGGCACTAGCAAAACTAAGCCCAGCCCTTTCATAGCCCTTCACCTCTAATGACGCCTCCAAAGTCCTTGCTAAGCAGGAGGATCAGTCCGCTGCCCTTTCACTTATTCCTATGCAAACACAATAAACCCCACAGCCCAAATGATACAAATAAAAACAGGAGGGGGGTAATTAAGCTACATAAAAAAAAAAAGGCAAGGAAGCGCTGGAGAGTGAGCAGATGCTCCCCATCACCCAGTGACACCACCGAGCTGGTTTCACAGATCCTTTCAAGAGGTGTTTTGCAGACTCCCAAATGCAGGAGGTGTGGGGTGACAAGGGGATTCATTGTGGGGCCTGTGGTGGTGCAAATGGTGCCATAAGCTGATTTGGCTGCAGGACAGATTAAAGAATAAGAATTGCAGCTGGGGGTCTGGCTGAGGCTGCACAGCTTCGGGCAGGTGCCTCTCCCAAACCTTAGACACCTTCAAGGATGTTCTCACTCTGCAGCAGCTTTGAAGATCTGCCCCGAAGCCTCCAAGCAAGGGACACCAGAAACGGGAGTGGAAAACCCGTTCCTTCCGCAGGGGATAGGAGAAAAAAATCATCCTGCATTGGCTTCGCTCCTCAGAGCAAGCGTGGGAGGGCAAGCCCGGAGGGTGGCAGGGCTGGCCGGGGTGGAAACGTGGGTGGAACACGTTGCCCGCAGCCTCCGGATCACAGGGATTAATGGCTCCAAATTAAACCTCTGCTCAGGCAGAAGAGCAGCCCTGGCAGGATGCTGCTCTCCTAGCAGGCATTTGTGCATGGGGGCTGCTGGTGGCGGAATCCCTGGGAACGGGGCTGAATCATCCCTGCCTGGCTGTGGTAACGTTTCTCCTAGCTGGACATTAGGGCTGAGCTCCGCTGGCTCCCCCCAGGCTGGAGGAAACTCAGTGAAGACGCAAAGATCAAGTGGTGCCTCTGTCAGGCTCTCCCCGAGCGCCCATCAGCTCTACCCACGCAAGGATTAGACCACGTGGATCTTGGAGGGCTGGTTCTAGGTGCCAAGACGCTTGAGAGCCTCTTTCTATACAGCTCACAGCAGCAACTGGTCCTAATCTGGCCTTGTTGAGCCAGTTGAGCCCTCCTGCCTGCAAACCCATCAGCTTCTTTCCCCAGTATCCCCAGCAGAAGGTACCTGTGGCTCCTGTGAGCTGGGACGGGGTGTTTAGAAGGAGCGGTGGAGCATTCCCAAGCACCTTGCAGCTCCCATCCGAGAGGTGGGAGCACCTCTCTGAGCAGCCAGCACTTGGAGGAGGAAAGAAGGAGCTCTTGCTTTTCTAGGGCTGGCACTCCAAAGAGGAAAAGCAACCACGGGCTCCCTTGCCTGGGAAGAAAATATCCAAGAAGAAAAAATGCACGTGGTCATTTGGACCCCAGCAAGAGGCTCCTGGCAAGGATGGGAATAGGAACCACGGCCGAGTGGTAYCCGATAATAGTCACATTGCGCTTCCAGCTAGTGCTTCCCATGACACCACGGAACCCCGGAGCCGAGTTCCCCGGATGGCGCCTGGCTGGGCAGTTGCCTTGTGATCCCTGAATCCCTGGGCGGCTCCTCTCTGCTCCTGGAGGTTTGTTTGCTTGGGGAACGTTTGCTGCTTTGGAAGCTCGGGGACGAGCGGCCTTGGTTTGTTTGCTTGGGCTGCTTTTAGTCTTTTTTTTTTCCTCTTTCTTTCTTTACCGATTTTGTCGCTCAGATTTACCGGTCTCCCCAGTGACGGGTCTCTCTTTCCATCAAAAGGGATTTGGGAATTTACACACGCTCCATCTATTGCCTCGCAATAGCTGGGCTGTGGAGGTCACCCTAATTTTTTCTCTCCTTTTCCTCTTGAAGCATGAGGCAGAATGAGATAAAACTCAAACATTTATTTTAGATCCCAGCGATCTGACACAGACACGTCACATTTACCAAGGGTTTTCAAAAGCCTTCTAAATAAACTCCTAGATATTTCCTTTTTTATTATTTTACTTTTTTTGTTGTTTTTTATTTTTTTTCCAACGTTGTATTTGGAAAAACAGAGGAACTTGTAATCCCTTTTACCCAGGCACTTCTAAGCTTTTTGCTCTCCCTGCCATGTTTCTCAGCACGGAGAGCGTTACCAAAACTCCTTCCCTCACCTTCCGCTCTTCCGTCCCCCTTCCTTGCATCCCACCTTCCCTTTCATTGGAGATGCCACCCTACAACCCACGTATGTGTTTAGAGGCTCTGGGCCATAAAACCCAGACCCAGTAACACTGCGGTGGAAATGTGGAGCTTTCCTCGCTGCTCCAAAATGGGGGTTTTTAGGGGTAATTGATGGGAAGACGCAGGCGTCTGTTTGCAGCGCAGAGATTGAGCAGTTGGGTGTGCAGGGAAAACGTGGCCGTTGCATCCGCCCTGCAGCAGCACCCAGGCTCTACGGGGGAAAACGATGCTCCCAAACTCATCGTTTCTCTCCATATCATCCTGTGCATCCTCGCATGGCCTGCACACAGGACCCGATCCAACCCCGCCGGAGCCCACGGGAGTCATTGCTGCCAATCTGGCACAGATGTGTGAAACATTTAGAGGCAGAAATGCTGAAAAATGTAGGTGTCTGGGGAGGAGCTTGGAGAAATTTATACCCTCAAATGCAAAAATGCAATTAGGAGATGCCAGGTGTTCGGCTTCATTCTCAACGTGCGGCACCGTGATGGTCCTTGGGCACCTAATGTTGTAGCTCTCTGCTCCCAATCTCAGTGTCGTGCTCTATCCAGTCCCACCTCAGTATGGGCAGGAAAATAAAGCTGGATCCTCTCTTTTGGGGTATCCTACTGCCAGGAACACCTGCAGAGGTGGATTCAAGAGCAATTCTGCAGGGAAACCATACTGCATTTCCTACCAGAACCAACAGGGCAGAGGATATTTACCCCATCTCCCTTTTCACTAAATTCATACACTGGTGCAGAAAAAGCGTTTAATAGAATGAGACCAGAGGAAGGCAGAGAGCAAGATTTTACTGCTGCTGCTCATTTAAGGTTACAGTCGAAACAAACCAAAAATAGGGAAAAAAGGTAACAGTTACTATTGCAAATCATGGCACTTGCCAGGGCAAATCCGATGGGCAGCTGGATGGTAAAAGCTCTGCAGTGTTTGGGGCCCAGATTACGTGTGCGGGGATTTTCTTTTAAAGACTTCCAGAAGTTTGGAGCTGCTAGATTTCCAATGAACAAAGGAGWTAAATGAAATCTCTTCAACCTGCTTTTGTCCTCTGATAAATATTGCCCTTGAATCTCATGCTTTGCTCTCCACGAGGAAGCAGCTCATGACCCAAGATGTAAACGTTTTATTTGCTGCCTCCAAAGCTACGTGCAGGTTTAACCCTCACCCAGCAAGCATCAGGAGCTGTCGGGGGAGCTTTTACCAGTGTCAAGGGTAAGATCCCGGCGCTGCTGGAGTCGGCGGGACTTTTGTCATTGCCTGGGATATTTTTTGGGGGAAAAAAAAGGAAAGAAAATTGTCAGTAAATCCTGTGAGCACAGTAGAGGCAGGTTGGCTGCAAGGCACGCGTGTTGTCTGGAGAGGCGTCCTCAACATATAGAAACAGTCGATAGTCTTAATAGCAATTAATTAATTAATCGCCACCGCAAGTAGATTCCTTCAGTTGGACAGATGATTCACATCCTATATCCCACTTGCTGCAATGGCAGCTGTGGGTGACTAACTGAGATCTAAGGCCCTTCATTATAGACATATAAGGCTATGTAAGATGAATCAGACCCTTCATGCTGGGAAAAAATAATAAAATGTAAATGTTCCGTTCATCAGAGGAATTACAAGCAGTTTCTCTCTTTTTACTTTTTTCCCTTGTTTCCCTCTTTTTTCCCCCTCTGTAGCCAGTTCCTTTTGTGTCTTGCCCACAGCCGCCGCTGGGGCTGTGCCAAGGGTCAGCAACCAGCTGCTTGGAGGAACATTCCCTGCCCTTGGCCGGAGGGTGCAGCCCTTAGTGCAGCCCTGAACACAACGTGGTGCTGTGGCCTCCACCCTTTCGTGGCTGTGGAGGCTTCTCGCCATGCCGGAGATCCCAAGCACACCCAGCAGCTTCTGCATCTTCTCTTGGGGAAGTCTGAGGATGAAAAATGAGCAGCTAAACCAGTTAATTTAGTCCCAATCATCATTAATAGGAGCAAGGGTAAATATATCCTCATTTAATATAAGCCATGGTTTGCCTAATGCTTCTGGTTGTGGCGCCAAGGCGACCGTTGATTATTCGTAATAAGTGCAGGGTCATTGTGAACCTGAAGGCTTCCTTGCCAAGTGTGCAACTTCCACCTCGAGCGTTGAGCTCCTCTCTGCCATTTCTGCTTATCCGGGTTGCTTTAAATGATGCAGCCCAACTCTCGATTGAGCAGCAATTTGTTTTTGTTTATTTGGCCTATTAGGGTCAAGTTAATGAAGCATCCGGTGGAAAACCGTAACTCTTGTTATGTTGCCACAGCAGCAATTACAGTTCTCTTGAAAAAAGGGTAAGGAATTAATTGCAGTGGGTCTTTTGATATAAAAAGAAATAAGGAGAGGTTCTGTCTAAGCTGGTTTGAGGAACTCTCTGAGCCTTCTGTTATGCTGGGAAACATTTAATGCCAACACTGTGGAGTCCAGTCATTCCTGGCCCAAACCTTGCTGCTGTTTGAGGAAGGATGCATGGCTGGAAGGCGAAGTTGAGCAGTGCTGGTAAACCCATGGGCATGCTTGGTGGAGCTGCTGGCTGTTGCCTGCCTACATCTCACTGAGCATGAAAAAGAAAAGCCTCAAAACCAGGTCGACGGTCAAGGTGATGGTCAAGAAGAGCAAACCCGGGCAGAGCGGTTTGGGGAGCTCAGCTTCATCCCTGCTGCCTGTGAGTCCTGCAGCTCGGCTGGCCGCAGGGCAGAGCCGGGCTTCCTTCCTACGGAGCTCAGAGGCTGTTGGAATTTCACTGCCCGGACCAAATGTGCTGGGACACGTGAGGCTGAGCGAGGAGGCTCCGGGTGAACCACTCTTGTGGGAGCATTTTCAGTAGTGAAAAAAACGAGACATTCCTCGTAGCCCTGGAAGTCCTAATGCAAGAGAATGTGCTTCATGCTGAAGCCCTCTTGCAGGCGGCTGCAGGGCCCATTTGGAGGGCAGGAAGCAGGCAATGGGGCAGCAAGAGGAAGGCTGGAGCCTGGCACACTGGGCTCTGATGACTTCAGGAAGCAGCATCAYAGCAGGATCTCTAAAAGTTGCTTAAATGTACCAAAAAATAAAGACGAAAAAGGCCATTTGAAATAGGGCAGTATTTACGAATAACTGTGCACTCCATTCCCCTCCTGCTTTCTCCTGCCACTCGCTCCGCTATAAATGCCCCTCCTCTGCTGAATGGGTGATGAAAGCCACCAAAGTCCTCCTGGAACTACTGGTCTGAGGGCTCTGCTTTATCTGACAGATTTAATTTTTCAGAGATGAGTGGGAAGGAAATTGTTTTTATAACAAATATATAAATAGACATTGCTGAGTTGGGATCAAAAGCTGTGAAAAGGAGGATTTGTGCAGCGTGACCACGGAGATGACCTTAGTCGTTCCTTCTGTCCTCTCTATCTCTTGCTACCTGAGGTTTTGTGTGTTAAACATCCATAGACATTTCTGGGGTAACCTTGATGGCCTGCACTGCATTAGTCATCTGCAAAAGGGACCAACACAAGGAAACTGCAGAGGTGAATGTGCCCTTTTGGTTTTCTCCTCCTCTCTCCCCAAGGAATAAACCTTCTGGGTAATTTTAATAATCATCATATTCTGCTGGAAAATGTTATTTAAATAACATTTCAACATGCTTCACAAAACATTTATCAGCGCTGATGATTATCTCCAGGACCACAGCATTTCTTAAACCAAATGTGCATTTGGTTTTGGTTTCTCTTGTCCGTTCTCATTCGGCTCTGAAGGGAAACGGTTCTCGGAGCAAAAATGAAGCGTTGGGGCTGGTCCCACCTGCAGACCCTGCTCCTGTCACCGAACTGCCCCTTCTGCCGTGAAGGGACCCCTTGACCACAGGCCTCACCTTCTGGCTCTGCTGACTCAGTGTGCTCTGATCCCACAGCCGGCTCGGATCCCACAGGAGAAATGGTGGGATTCCTTATGCTCCTTGGGGTGGACTTGGTGCTGACAGAGCTCAAGAGTTGGGAGCTTCTAATGGAGAGGAGCAGCTCCCAAGCAGAGTGCAGGAGGATGGGGAGGGAAGAAGGTAATGCCAAGATAGAGGAACACGAGGATTGCAATTCCAGGCTATCCACAAAGAGAGTATCACAGGGCACTATTTGCCAATTGGCATCCAGCCTGAGCACCCCCTCGTAGTTCCCACTTTAGGGCATGGTGCACGTGCTCTGGAAGAGAGGCTGTGGATGGCAGGACCTCGTCTCAGCCACCAAAACCACGCAGGGAAACGTACTGGCCCTGACCCTTCCCTGAAGGCCCCGCTCAGCGGGGATGAGCTTAGGCTATTTGCAGAAGAGCAAAGAGGAGCGCTGGAAGGAGAAATATCTGAGCAAAAATTCCCCAGGAGCTGTTGGAACAGACTGGAGTAACACACAAAAAAAGCCGTTTTCCCTGCCAGGAATGACTCCCCCATACCGTCCACAGGAATGTTCATGTGTGAAACACACCCTGGTTGGAAACTGAGACAGTTTTAGGAGAAGTCTGTGGTTTTCAAGGGAAAAAATGTTCACTATGGGGTTTTAAAAATATGTTGGAAACAGAAATGTTTACCTGATAACGCAAGAAAAAGAGGGGAAAATGCATATTTTGTGTTTTATTTTAATACAAATGCAGCATGTTTTCTTTAGAGAATGTACTTCTGGCTGCAGAAAAGCCCAGTCTTCCTCCAGCCCTCCTTGTCCCTAGGGGCTGGGCAAAAGTCCTGCTGATCTCCAAGGAGCTTTGTCCCACCTGGCTAAGGAGGGAAGCTGGGAGGTCTCCGTGTCTGCTCCTCAGGAAGGGCTACAGAACCACCACTGACCACTGACCCTCTGCCTCTGCAACGTGCTCTTCCCCACGTGTAGTGCGGAACGTCGGGTCCGGTGCCACTTCTCACCATTCAGCATTCCCTTTTCCCCATTTCGCTCCATGGAGCTGCAGTCCAGGAGCTGAAACTCTGACCTCTTCCTGCTGCCATTTTACGTTCCCATCTGTTTACACCGTGTTTTGATCATAACGGCTCGAGAGACGAGGAGAGGAGCTAATCAGACCTAGTTCCCTTCCAAAATCCGCCGAAACACTCCAGCAAGTCTGGCAAATTTGAAGCGTGGCTTTTGGAAGGAGCGTGCCGAGCTGTTGGCATGGAACGTGCTGGCGATGCTGAGCGTGCTTCAAAGCCAGTGCATGGGAAATGGGGAGCGGGACACGGCTGGGAGCAGTGGGGAAGCGGTGACCACCAGATCCACCCTTGGAAAGAGCTGCAGGCTGCGGGGTCAGGTGCAAATGTCTTCATCAAGAGACAGGACGGCGGGAAGGGCACGAAAGTGGGCTCGGAGGCAGCTGTGATCAGCAGACAGGGACAGCGACTGCAACTTGTTGCCTTGAACGTAGAATGGGTGGTCCTGTCTTCAATGGGGAGATGTACAGAAGGGCAGCAGTATCCGAACACTGTCTCCCTGCAAGCTAGTCCATACCTGAAAAACTCTGACATTCCAAATCCGTTTGGATGAGCGGTTTCCATTAGGACAGAAGCTGCTGTTTGGACATTTAGAATATCGCTCGTTTGAGACAGATTTTATGCAGACCCTTTTCTTGGCTCCTTCAAGAAGTGCGCTATGGCAGCCAGCGCCGAAGCAGGTCCATGAGCTCGTCATGTTTTTGAGCAGAGAGGCATAAGTTGGAGAAGGCTAAAAAGCAAATTTGTAAGAAATTCTATTTTTTTCTCCCTATCGATTTTGGTCCAAATTGAACCGAAACCAATACTACTTTTTAAATCTATCACAAGTAGAAACTCCCACGGTTTTGCAGCTGCTCCCATGAAACCACCCTCCAGCTCAGCTTCCCTGTGGATGGAAATGAGAAGGGCTGTGAGCAGACCTGAAAGCCCCATCAGGAAGGTCCTGCATGGCCTGTCCCAGGCCAGCCCTGCTGGTGGGCTCTGAGCTCCCCACATCCCCGGCCGTGCAGCTACAGTCTGCAATTCCCTCTGTTCCCAGCCTTGGATCCACTGAGCTCTTGTTGGGGTCTACAGGACACGCTCCAGATCATGAGGGTCTGTGGGGGACAAATGCATCTCAAGATCCTTGAAGACAGAGGATCAGCTAATGATAAGGATCAGTCCATAAGCATTTCCAAGCATTCCCAAGCGAAACATCAAGCTCAATTTTTCATTTGATGGAAATTTCTCCATTCCCTTCAGGTCACCTGGACCTCAGCTGGGCAGGAGCCCCTGGTCCTGCTCATCTTCCCAGCAGCGCTGCAGCTACTCCGCTCATTAAACTGCAATAGAGCCGAACACAAAGAGGATGTGTGCATCATTAGAGCTAAATATGTTTTTCTGCTTTGGTTTTGTTTTCTGAGGGATATGTTTGGGGACTTGGATAACAAGGAGCTCGTTGTTAGGGTGGTTAGAGAGCTAAAGGCAATGAGGCAAAGCCACATAGAGGGAAGGGATCGGCGAGCAATATCCTTTATAGGAATCCAGTGCTGTCTCATCACACATAGGAATCACAGTCATAAAAGGTCACAACCATCTGTCTTGCTTAGGTGGCCCCAACACTATCGTGTCCAAGCATCTCCTGATCTTTCATGTAGTGATTTTGCCCCTTAGATCTCATGATACCGAAACACCCTGGTCTTGAGCCAAGGCAAAACCATTCATGAATTGAACAAGCCCAATACAATTCCCCTTTCCTTGTTGTGTATGAGGAGAGGAATCGAGCAAGGGTCAATGGAAATGTCATGGTGCGCATCCTTAATTTCTTTTTCTACTCTCAATGAAGCAAAATGAACTAAAATTTCAAAGCAGAAAGTCCCTGTTTCGCTAGCCTGAGACTTGTTATTTTTGAAAAACTGGAACATGTGGCCTATGTCAGCATTTTTCTCAAGCCATACTTCAAGTCAGGCAAGGTTTCAAATATGCCTCTTTTGGCTTTGACAACTTGGCATTTTTCCGTTACGACAAGAGCCACTTTGCCAACCACCTCCCTGCAGAAAGCCCATCGCAAAGCAAACTCTGAAGCTCTGCTGCTTGAATCATTAAGGAAATGCATAATAATAATAGCAAAATCCTAAGCACTGCCACGTCTTCACGTCGTCCCCTTTTTGCCTGGCACGGTGCTTCACGCTACCAGCCGCCCTTGGTCATTTGTGAGTGAAATTCCTATTTAGAAGGATGGAAAGAGGTGCACAATGAGCTGGAGCAGTGCTGGCAGTTCCCACAGTGGGGGTTATTCTGTGCCCAAGCAGAACTCTGCAGAACAAGCGGTGGCAACAAAAAAATTGGATTGATGCATCACACTGTAAAACTTAATCTCCCATATAGATACTTAGTCTACCGTAAAAAAAAAACCAGTGCCGGAGGACGTAAGAAAACACGAGACCCTTGGGATGATTTAATGTCCTAAAGACATAAAGACGTAATCCACAGCAAAACAAAAATGAGCTCAGGAACACAGAGGCTATTATATTTCAATTGGTTATGTGTACTCTACATAAAATACTATCAAAACACTTGTTTTTAAAGGATGCAAATGCCTTTCTCAGGCTGAGCAGAAGGAGAGTTACCGATCCAGAATCTTAAATAGTTTTTTAGCTTTTAAACTTGAGGGATGCTCTCTCCGTTCTGCCAAATTGCCCAGGGAATCTCGAAAGGACCAGGCGAACTTTGTTACAGCAGCTTAGCCAAAAAGCAGGGGAATTCTCAGCTAGTGACTTTGTGGGCGGGTTGGGAGAACTCACTGAGTCACTGRCTGCGTGTTTATGGACTTGGCTGGTTGTGTAGGACTGTGTCCTGAGTGACTCTYGGTTGTCCCCCGTGCAGACATGCATTATCGCACCTGGATGGAGGCAATCTCCAGGCATGGAGGTGGCCAAGACCATCATTAGGGAGGCTGGGGACCTCCTCCATTTGACACAGCCCTGCAGCAGCTCCTGCCTTCATCCTGCTCAGTGTATTTGATGCTTCAGGTGGGACTGTCTGGGATGCTGAAGACGACCCAAGGAAGACGAGCCATTATGCTGCTTCAGTATTACGAGAGTGAAATATTTCCAGAAGGATCTTAAGATGTTTCTAAAATGAAATTTCCCCTCGGTGCAATTTTTCCCATTTCAAATCGCCACAAATGCGGAGAGCCCACGATGCCCTTCTGAGGACCTCCAAAAACCTGCCTCTATAGACCTCTGCTTGGATTCCCTTCAGATTTTTGCTTCTGCATGATTTCGATAGAAAGATTAGCCAAATTCAGGCTCAGCTGAGAAGGGATTGTTGACACTGAGAAGCTCACGGAGGTTAAAATCAGAGGGATGTGGAGGTCAGCAGCAACCCCCCTCTCACTGCTCCAGCACCAGCTTTTTGCTCCCAGTGTGTCAACCCCATCACATACCTTGTTTTTCATCATTTTACTCCAGGAAGCTCCAGGAAGATCAATTCCTTTCCAGCCATGGCCTCAAAAGATCACCCCTGCAGCTAATAGATTCATTTACTCAGAAAGAAGAAATACTGATAGAATTGAGCAATGTCACCTCCGGCTTCGGGGGACAGTGAAGAATGTGGCTGGACTATCACAGGAGATGCTTTTAGATGCTTTACATTCTTCCCTGAATAGACGAGTTATCCAAGTTGAGGATTATTTAATTGAGTAAAATTACCGATCTGTTTGCAGGACCTCGCTCCGGTCTGCAGGACCCAAGCCATCATTTCTGGAAAGAAAGGCTCTTTGTAAACTGTTCCCTCTTCCTGATTTACGTCAAGCAAATATTTGATTTCCTTCTTTTTCAGATGTAACAAAATGCATTAGTGCTTGTGGGAGCAGATACAGGCTGACTACAATGGAAGAGCAAATAGATGTGCGGCGCTCCGAGAATGGGAATGACAAAGCTGCATGTAAGAGCTAATATAGATCCAGGTCGTGCTGGAAGAGAGCTGTGTTGTGTTGATCTCTTTTTTTCCTGGGTGTTTTACACAATTTTGGAAAGTTTTATATTCATGACTTTCCCTTTATGCCCCACAACTTTGCAAGCAATTGAGTATCATGAAGAAAGAGTGAAAAACAAGTCACACATTAATTTGAGATTTTAGTTTTCCATACTCCTAAGTGCAGGAATTAGAAACCAATCCTTCTCTTTTCAAGCTTGAGGGCAGGCTCTGATTTAGGATATTTTGTAAGTTTTTTCTTGAGAGAAAAAGTGACATTTCATGAATTTCTAGACCCAAGAACGTGCTGCTGAATATTGTCAATTTGTGACAATCAGGGTGCCAYAATCTTCATCCTCATTTTCTTAGAGCAGCAACATCTTTTCACTCCTGTGCTTTGGTTGATTTTTTTTTTCCGGAGGCAAACAGCAGAAAGAATTTGCTGTCTTGCTATTAATCATGTTTATTATAAGAACGCATAAGGATCAGCCAGGATTAAGTCCCTGTTAAAGTCCACTGCACAAAAAGCTTCTCGTGCYGGGTCGGCGTTGCTGAACGTTATGTAGCCCCTGTGGCCCATCGTGTGTAAATGAGCTTGGAGGCAGGACAAGGAGCAACGGGCTTAATTTCCACCAAGGGAGAGCTTGGTTAGACACTGGGGAAACTTGTTTCAGTGATGAGGCCAATTAAATACTGAAATAAATTGCCTGGATGAGGTGTAGCATTGCCAGTACTGAAGCTGCTCAGGACGGATGCAGGATGCATCCGTCAGGAAGAAGTAACTTGGATACTCTTCCCTTTGATAGTGACCACCTGAGGTCCCTCCCGAGCACGACTTTTCTACAATCCTTAATAACTGTGTTGATCAGCAAATGTTCTTGCCCTCTATCTCGCATCCTGCCCTTGCTTCCAAGGGCAAAGCCAGCTTGGCTGACCAGGCACAGCAGGACTGTCTCCGATGTCCTCTTGGAGCAACAAACCATGCGGGCTTGGCATGACTTTCCGGAGAGACACAATTCCCTTGATGATGAAAAATGTTCCCTTACTCTCTGCATTCGTATATACGGAAGAGGCATCCTGGCCTCCTCACTGGACAAAGACAGATCTACCTGTCAGCATAGCACAAATCTCCACGTTTTGGGGAAAATAATCTGTGTTGGCAGCTCTCGCTTGTGGTCTGAACTCTGCGGGGATGCTCTGGTATTTGCACTACAGCCACAGGAAAGAGATTAATCCTCTGGAATTGCGGTAAGGAGCAGGGTGGTTTTAAAATGCCCCATTTCTGATCTCAGGTCAAAGAAACAAGGTTGTAGAAAAGACCACTGGGCCGGTATTTACTACAGTTAATGAGCTGGTGCATTCACAGGATTGCAGAACCTGGACTGAGCAAGTGCCTAACGCCAAGCAAGTAAAAAGGACCACAGAATATGAACAGTTCACAACATCAGCAAGGCTGTGGGACGGGCCCGACCTTCCTTTTCCAGACAACAGCATCTAGCACCTCCAATACACCTGCAGATCACTGTCAGTTATGGAAAAACCAGCCAACTGCTTAATGTCTTTTAATACTTCCCCTGCTTTGCCAACGTGCTGATCCATCACACCACCGAGCCAGCATTTCTGCTCTAAACCTTTGTTGTCACTTGCTTCAAACAGTCATGCTAGAAATATCTTTATAGGTTTGACATTTCTCAGATGTTTTCTGGATTTCGGAAGAATTTAATCATCTCTCCCTGAGTTATGGGATCATAAAAAAAAAAATCTATGGCCCTTAATTTTTTTTTTCACGTCCTTTTTGTGATCAAGGAGCTAAAAAAAGAGACCCAAAACTTTGTTTGGAATAGAGGTGCTTGTAAAACATTTCCTCCTACCCCTTCCTTCGCTGTGGAATTTTATCTCTTGTTTAAGACTTATTTGGGTTTTGACTTGAGGACTTTTGATAAATATTCAAAACTGTAAGAGAAGCAGGCCCTTCTTCCAAAAATACGTAGGAAAAATATAAAGGAAAATCCCAGATTTGATTTTCATGTTTCAGGTGTTCCTAAGCTACAAATAATTTCAAGGCTCCTTAAAAATGCATTCCTAAAAAGCCTGTTTCTTCCACATGAAAAGTACCAAAACTCCCCTCTTTGCACATGGAGTCTGGACAGACACGTGTGTTGCAGGGTCCCAACCGGACCAAGACTTGGGAGACCGGAGGAGACTTCCCATAAGGAAGCCAGAAACGCCCAAGTTCTGAGCACCCCTTCTGGTGCCTAAAAATGTTCCCTGGCCCCGTTATTTGCCCCCCTAAACGCCCAAGGTCCTATGAATTCCTAGTGACTAAAGGTACGAGGATGCTCAAGGTGGATCAGAGAGCGACTGCCTCGGGAGAAAGCAGAATTTAGCAAAGCCCCTTCGGGCAGCCTGTCATTAAACGTCCTGTCACTTGGGTCCTGTCACAGCGGACAGCCTGAAATCGGGCAAAAAAATGAGAGAAGAAAGGAAGGAAAGTGCTCGGGATCCCCTGCCAGGAGCAATCACACACCTCTGGGAGAGCTTCATGATTAAAGAGCCCTTCCCAGCCTCTTTCTTCCACCACCGCAAGGTCAGGACCTTGTACGGGCTAACAACATGCAGACGCTATGACCGCGACTCAAAGGAAACGGCGAGGATTATGCATTTGATTAAACTTTCCATTAAGGACTTAAAGGGCAGGATCTGTCGTTCCTCCCTGCCTGGAGAGCCCTGGCTACTATCTGAGAATGATAGCTTTTTTTTTTTTCTCCCTGCTTGTTAAATTCCCATTAACAAAAAAAGTGCAAGAAACTCTGCAAACGGCTCTGCTTTTTCATACACTTAATCCCCTGGTGCAACGGCTTCGAAATCCCCTATCTTGGTAGCGCTGTTGAAGGCGTCGCCTCTACCAGTTGCAAGACCAAGGCCGGCCCGCGAAAGAGACTGCTGAGTTTCCCTACGGCCTTTTATTACCTTTAATACAAATATGCTCGTCATGTAAAAGAAGCTCTCTGGCAAACGAGAGCAGCATATAAAATAACCCAATTTCTCACTGCGAGACTGCTCCGCGCCCAAGTGTCCCCGTGGGACAACTGCGGGTGATAAATGAACTGGCTCTGGTGAACGGAGCTGTGCGGAGGGTCTGGTCCTGCTCAGGCCCATCCTATCGGGGCAGATTAAATCCAAGCTTAAAGATCAGCTAAAGAAAGCAGGTTAGCAAAATATGAAGCACCCACCTCTCAGGTTCCTGAGCACAGCATCAGCCAAAATAGGCTCAGTTTTTTTGCTCAGTTAGCAAGGAAGTCCTGGTTTATTCTAAGGGCACTTTCACACCCATCCATCCTTCCATTCCCTCTCTTATATTTTTTGGATAAGAGTGGGTGAGAATGGGAGCCCTCCACGGAGCAGCAACAAGATGCTAGATCTCAGCCTAACTCAGCAAACGTCACCTGCTCGTTTTTCTACACTGGAGCTTGTCAAATAATACTCAATACCCAACTCGTATTTGGCCTATTATGAGCTTAACCCTATTGATCCACAGATGTAATTTGTAGGGTGTTGGAGGGAAAAAAAAAATCATATGATGTCCAATAAAATCTTCGCAAATAATGGTTAGTGCCTTTGTCTTATCTGTCATCTTCCTCTCATGTGGCCCATTCACGATTCAATAGCTTAAGCTCTTTAAGAGGAGGAAAAAAATAAGAGAGAAAAGGCATTTCTCAATTCTTCTCCGCATACAAAGCCTACACACAACAAAAATCCAGCTGCATTTCTTTATATCGATTGCAAAGGTATTTACTTCGAGCACTGAACAAATGTCTCTGCAAACATCAATATTGGTATTAGACTCATAAATGTCATCTACATTTCATAACGTGAGATCCAATGGCTTTTGGGAATGGTCGGACCCTTCATTTCATTCCATCTTGTTATTCATTTTTTTCCTTCCTTTCTTTGAAAGGAGGCTGCAGGGCTGAGATATATTTAGTCCCACACTTCTGAGTTTGCTGCCAGAGAACGTAGCAGTTGGCTCAACCCCGAGCAGAGCCCGTTTCAGGAAATAGATGGGGATTTTAAGAGTTCTAGTGCAGTTTTGGCTTGGCATCCGGTACAGAGTGTATGGACGCTACGGAATAGCCATCGTCATCCTGGGATCTTCCTCACCTTCAACTCTGGGACAACGCCTGGGAATCTTTACTGCAGCATCCCAAAGCAAGGAAGCGCTCATGCATTATTTCCAGTTTACAAAAGAAAAAGAGGCGCTAAAATGTAGGCAGGTAAATGCATCAGCCACCAAGGACCTGGAGCTGAAGGCAAGAGCTCCTCTCACGGGGCAGTTGTTGTCAGCCAGGAATGAAGGTTATTTTTTTGGGCCATAAAATCATCTTTTGGGCCATGAAAGGAAAAATATATATGTTAATTTAAAAAAAAAAAAAAAAAAAAGGATTCTGGTTTATTTCTTGCATTGCCTCAAGAGAGAAATGCCATCTTTCATATTCTTTTTCTCCTTCTTATCTTGGTATTTATTTGTCCTCCTTTCCTCTCAGTTTTTAAGCAATAGAAATAGTGATGTGTCCCAGGGGAATAGAGACAACAGGCGACCATCCAGTCCTGGGACATAGAGGCCACACCAGGACATGAGCACGGGGACACGAGCAGGGCTACGGGGTCAGCTGCTGTAGCAAATGCTCCATGGGGCGAAGGCCACGGGTGTTGGCATCTTGATGCCAGGCCAGGCATCAAGGCTCATAAATGAATCAGCTTATTACAGAGATCCAACAAACCCCCCGAAAATGGGCAAGATCCCACTTTGGCTTGGCTGCTTTTGGCTGCAAGATCCCACAGGATGGAGTTCGAACCAACTCATGGTCCCACCCAGGGACAAAGCGAAGACTTTCTCTCTCCCCAGCTGTGATCATCCTTTTGTAGAGTAATGTACAGCTGCAGAGGGGGCTTTTAAGGAGCTTTTGATATCTGCAAAGTGCTTTCAAATCCTCATATGAAAGGAGCTCAGCAAGTGCAAAGTATTATTTTGACAAGGTGTTTGGAGAATGAGCATCAAACATGCAAGCCGAATGGCAAGGCCCCACGCATCAATGCACGCTGCTCTGGAGCTCGAAGGCTTTCTCACTGATGTCCATAGATTTTTGCACAGATTTTGGGGACTCTGGGATGTCTGTGTCCGTAGATGTGAGAGAGGAAGGTAGCATTTTATTCAAAGGACAATCAGCACATCAAAACGCATTAAGTTTGGGTGTCTTGTTGCCATCCCCAACCCTGTTGCTAGCTGGCTGGAAAAACCTGCGGAGCTATTTGCTTCACTTTCCCTGCAGAAACATCAAGATGATACCATCTTTCTTTGTAATGTACTTTTTATTCCATCCTGAGAGGCTTCCGCAAGCCCTGCGATCGCCCTTGCCACTTTGCATCTCTTCAGTTTTGTGCAGGAGCATCCTAGGACACCGGAGCATCCCTCGTGCAGAGAGTCAGGAAATGGCAGCTTTCTAAAACTGTGTCACAGTCCTTACACTTGCAGCCCTTTAAATTCCATATAAAAGGAGTAAAAGGATTAAATGACCAACAAACAAACCCAAAATCTCAGTATTATCCACTATTCAATTCATTAGTGTTGCCCCTTGCATCCAGAGGACCTTCCTGCAGGCAGAACCACAACAGTTAAGGATTTAGGAGCTGGCTGCCTCTGTTGATTCATGTAGTCAGAGATCATCTCCCCTAGTTTCCCTGGGAGCTGTGGAGTAGCTGTGTTTTTATTAAAGTTTCAGGACTCAAAAGCATGTGATGAGATTCAGCTTTCAGCTCAGTAACTTCCAGGGCTGCTGATGAAAAAGCAGCAACTTAAAAATATCACCTTCCCTCCAGCTTCAAGCCTCACAAAATAGGTTAAAAAAATGAGGATCTGACTTTGTTTCCTCTAAAAAGAAAATCACGTGCTTCAAAAGACGAGATTTTTTGGAAGGTGAGTTCAGGTGTCTGAATGCTACGAGGTTGCAAGACTTTACGGATGGTTTTGGCTGAGAGATTTCAGTGCCCATTTTCCTGGGCAGCACGGGGTGAACCTAAGGAGATCCTTGGGACAAAGTGCTTCAAGGAACGCCCGCTCCTGTTATGTGCTCCTTCCAGGGAATGCCTGTGTGAGGTAGGTGGAGCTGCCTGAGCAGTTTGGGAATACTGGAGAGCAATGGGGTTACAGCACAACTTGGTTTGTCCACCCTGGGCATTCCCTCTTCCGCTCCATGGTGTTTCAATAGCTCTCCCATTCTCCATCACCAAARGATGGAGGCAATTCAGCTCCTCAGAAGAAGGTCACGTGAAAGATACCTGAGAAGACCCTAAGTCTGGCTCTGAACATCCATAGCATGAGGAAGCAGAGAAGATTCCTGCAGGAAATGGCACATGAACTCCCTGGGCCAGGACCTGCAGCTTACAGAAATGTTCTAGTCTTCAGTACTGCAAAAACTCAAGGCYTTGGTACCTCACTTTGCTTTTTCAGTGAGCAAATACTGGTATTTCGGCTCACAGAGGACAAAGGGACAAAATTAAAACCACTCTCTTGAGGGTGAGACGTGTTTTGTCTTTAGCAAAGATGAGAAACTCTTAGCACTTAGGTAGTAAAATAAAGTGGCGTGGAAAGCCCACTGCTCTGCTGTGTTTCTAAATCCAAACCCAAATGAAACCCTTTCCTGCTGACTGAAGCTTGCAGAAGGAGAGTCCTGGACAGGTTTGCCTATGCTGTGGCTCAGAGGAAAGAAAGACAATCCTCATTCCAAATGGATGGAACAATTCTTCGGGATTTTTGTAATTCACACAGCAGACAAAGCTGGAGTGGGGCTGGCATAAATTGGGGTCAAAAAGAGCAGGCCCTCTGGATATTTCATGGCCTAGAAATAAGTTTTGTGACCTCAAGAACCTCCGCAAGGACCTCGTCTAGTTAGACCATGTGTCTAGTGAGGAGGTGGTGCCTGGGAGATGACTTGGAGGATGCTCCAAGAGACATTCCCAAGGAGACATTCCCAGCATACAGCTCCACTGCAGCTGGAGCCAAGAGGCTGTCCTGGCACCTGAGGAATCGCCTGGGAAAGGCTCCTGTCCAGCCCTAAAGCTCAGAATAAATTCATCAGAGGAACTACAGATGCTCAAGTATTTGGTGTAAAAAAACCCACCACAACCACCACAATATTTGGCATTGTTTGATATAGAATAATGGCAATAATTATGATCTAACAATCACTTCTATAAGTATGAACAACTACAGATGTCCAACCTTTTGTCTGAATAAAACAGTAATAATATTAATATTTATTATTGGTTAAGCTAATGGAGTATATATGTACATGCAATAATGAGCAATTAACAAAACCTGTGGGTTTTTAATGTCTGTTACTGTCACTTCTTATCACGGGAGGAACATTTCAGAAACATCCGTTTTTCAGAATGACTCAGGACCTTCTTTAGGGACATTTGTTTGGTTCAAGCAACCAAGGAACCACAGTATCCTCCAGCTAGCAGGACATGCCAGGATCAAGCCAGGAACAAGCCAGGATCAAGCCAGGATCAAGCCGGAATCAAGTCAGGATCTCGTAAGGAGAGCCAGGAGCAGCACTGGCTTCTCGCACTCCTCTCCTTGACCTGATCACCTGCCAGCAGAGCACGAGCAAGACAGAAAAGTACCTGGAGGTGTCACCCAGCAGCCAGCAGAGCCGGGAGTCCTGGCCGCAGGAGGAGGCGATGGGGAGAATGTAAAAAGAGAACAGGTTTTGTGGCAGGTTAATTAACCGGGGAGGTCTTTGGTACCGTGGCTGAGCTGTCTCCAACAGCTCATTAAGCGATTTTTGACAAATTGATTCCACTTTTGTCCTTCGTTTCTTCACAGAATGGGAGGAAATGGCTCCTGTCCATAGAATGAGCTGTGCCCCAGAGGCCTGATCAGCCCCAAGCCTTGCCTGGAGCTCTCCAGAAGATCAGGGAGGGCCCTGTAAAGCTCTTGGGGCTCATCAGCGGGAAGGAGAAGAAAGGACTCGGATGCGAGGAAAGTAAACGGGCTGGTCATTAACAGCTCTGCTTCCTAATGAAGAGCTGAGGGAGAGACTCATGCAAGTTTGATGTACATGGATGTCCGGATGCCTCTCCCAGCCTCTTCTTGCAAATTCCTCTCCCTGGAGAGGAGTTGGAGCTTGCGGCTCCCCTCACCTCCGGGCCCATCTGCTTTCTGTAGGGTGCCGGGGCCGGTCAGCACTGCCATGGTCTTCTTCACCAGCAGGGAGAATTGATTTTGGTTCTTGTTCTCCGTTTGCTGGTGCTGCCCTTCTCAGATGGATCCTGGGCACTCTGCCCGTTTACTTATTTTCTACTTGATGAGTGGTTATGAAGGTTTTTTGCCCTTAAACTCTGCAATTACTGTTCTCACCTGCCACAGCTATAGACGCAATATAAATAACAGCAAGATATTATAATATAATATAATGCTCAATAATTCACACCCTGCCACTTTCTTCCTCTCTCCCTGCCCTCCTCTCTTTGGTGTGATGCTCCAGGTGGGTGGTGGGACTCGAGAGGGACCAATAGACCTTGGGACCATCAGATCAGTGAGATTCCAGAGGGAACAACAGACCTCTCGGTGCTCTAAGCCCCTTCCCAGCAGGTCGCTCGGACACCCTGCAGGCAGCAGCCGAGCTGGGGCAGAGGAGCCAAAGGCAGCTGCATTTCCTTGCTGCGCCTGGCGAGTTGTCACATCTCTAGCAGTAAAAACCTCTTTCCTGAACCTCATAAAACGGCCACAGACCTAGCAATGCAGCAAAGGGGAGGAAAAAAGTGATGGAGAACCAGAGCTGAACTTASAGTGACACAGGAGACAGCAATTTAATGAAATCGGTTCATGTGGCTTTGCAGCCTTTCAAATTCTGCTGGCCCAGACTGGATCATTCACACTCCTGTCCTTTCACTCTTACTTCTTTTTAATGAACTCCGTGCTAATCAATGGGAGGAGGATGAGGGGAATATCACCTCTCTACGGTTCAAGTAACACCACACGTTAATGCTGCTTGGAAGTTATTTGATGGCCAAGTTTCTGGGTGAGAAAATACGCAGAAACCAGAGGGCTTCCCAGAATTGCAGCTGGACCAAAGGGACATTATAATTAAACCGTAATTTTGTGGCGGGGCTCTCCACTCTGTTGGCCCAGAGGGACGTGGCATCTGTGACCCAGGCAAAGAAAACCTCAAGCAAACACTGAACCTACGTGTCCCGGAGCCCAGAGCAAGGAGTCCCGAACCCAGAGAACGGAGGGAGGTTCTTCCCTGAGCAGAGGCAGCCCAGGAGCTCCCAGCAGAGCTGAGGAACCCAAAGGCAATTATTGGTTTTTTGTGCTAAATACAAAAGAACAAACCAGGCTGTTTTCCTTTGCAGACACATGATTTCGGTTTTCCACTTATTTCTTTGAGAAAACACTTATTTTTCACCCCAGGAGAAAGCCATTGTGGTAAACATCGAATTCAACCCTTCCCCTAACGAGCCCTGGATCAGCCCTGAGACTCCGAACCACGGAGCATTGCCTTCTCCCTGCCAGCTCCCAGCCTTTCTGCTGCAGTCTGAAAGCCCCAATCCTGAAAAAAAATCTCTCTCCCGTGTCATTTATCACATCTTATTGCTGCTGCTTTCTTCCCCTCCTTTTATTATAACACACGGTTTGCAGATTACACTGGGACATGCTAGAAGAGGGACCGCAGGGGAGCCGGGGAGGGGTTTGCTTCTTACAGGAGCAGCGAGCAGGTGGTTTTATGGGTGGCTCAAAGAAACTTGAGTGGTTTTTCTTTCCTGGGAAGGGGCATCTTAGCAATTAGCACCGGGTTTGATAAGAACGCCCTAAGTCGCACGCGGGGCTGGCTGAGGTCCTGCAGCCTTGTCGACAGAAACGATCTTGTTTCAAGCTCCCGGAGGATTGCTTTAGGGGGACAGAAAAATCAAATGGAAATATTTCCGTTTGTTTGTTTGTTTTCCATTGTTTCGCAAGTGCCACCACCTCCAAACAAACAAATTAGGAGATTGCAGAGTTTGCAGCCAATCACGGTTGGAGGATTTCCAAACTCAAGTTATTTTGAAGGGAAAAAGAAATCCAAAGCTTTGGAATTTGCTGCTTCAAACCCTCTTGAAGCGCTTCTTAACTCTGGGCAGGCTTAAACTTCCAGTTCCTTGCGGGCAGAATAATTTTGTAGTTCTAAATCMAATCATTTTCATAAAGGCAACAACATGCTCCTCTCCAGGGCAATGCTTTTATATTTAAGTAACATAATTTCAAAACACTCTAATTGAAGGGGTAATGAGCAAAATAATTGTGCCAAAGTATGCACAATAGTGATAAGCTATCCGCATGTCATACGGCGTTTCCAAGGATTGCTCGAGTTCCGTGGAAGCATCACTTGCCACCGGCCATGGGAAGAGCTTTTTCCCTGGCCATGAGTGGCCTCCAGCAGCCTCCACACCGCAGGGTCCCCACGCGAGCAAGTACCATTAGGATGGGAACCTAAATGCATGGGATCTGTGATCCCTTCCCAGCTGCAGACGGGACCTGCCTCACGGGTCCCGGCTCCTTTTGCCTGCTCCAGCCATCCCATCTCAGCTAGTCTCTCCACTTCCACCTTCACATCTCCCGTGGGCACCTGAACCCCTAAATCACTGGGAAAGAAACACCACCCCATCGGCTCTTCTCATTGTTTTCCAATAAGGATTTCCAGCAGCTGCACCGAGCTCTCCCTGCAAGAATATAACATCAAAAACTATTTAAACCCTAGAAGGAAAAAAACCCTTACACTCGGAAAGAGCTTTCTATAACTCAGTGCTGATTTTATGCCTATAATCTTTACACGTATCCATACATCTCAATTCATTGCCACTAAAAGCCTTTCAAAAAAAAAAAAAAAAAGGAAAAACAGATTAAGTCATTACAGTCTCTTTGTCTATTTTTTGATAACTGCATGAGCATATACATTAGCAAAAATTACAGTTTAAAATGATTTTAATTGAAATATGATTGTCCAATTGTTTAAAGAGATAAAAATAATTCTCATTCATTTTAATTAGCCTTCCTCTTGGCATGCACGGAGCGCTTCTCCCATGCAGCAGCCCTTGAACACTGCTTTAATTCCTCCTGCCTCTCCGGTCCCTGCAGCTCCCTCTTGCCTCCYCTCGGTACGTGGGTGCAGGAAGGAGACAGAAGCCGATCAGGAACCGGTTGGACTGTAAGAGGGTGTTTTAGCCATTGGAGCGTCACAGCTTGAGGGTGTGCAAAGGAGCCGAGCAAACCCAAGGGATGTGTAGGAGGCATCTCAGAGGGTTCCGGGTATCCTCCCATGCAGGGCCCAAGGCTCGAGGCTGTTTCCATTCCCCACTGATGCCCAAGCTCTTGGTTTGGCTTCCCAGCTCTGCCCTGGCAATAGGTTCTGCAGGGGGGATCTGTGTTTGTCTCAAACAGAGAATCAAGATTTGAGCATCCAAAGGTTTTGACTGACTTCCAGGGCAAAAATTCACCGTTACAAACTGCATCCCGTGATGGAAGATACAGGATGAGAACAACTGGAGTCTTCCTCCTCACAGCAAATATTTGCTGGTTGGTAACAGCCGAGGTTTGAACCCAGTGAACTTGTTCACTGCAAATAAACTGACCAACTCTTTGCCTCTTCTTTTAATCGCTGTGTCCCAAACAACCCCCAGTTTGTCTTTTTTTCCCCAGATTTACTCTCTGCTCCCGCTTAGGAACCAGGACACGCGAGCACAGAGGAGCCGCTCACTTATTTGCCGCTCGTGGGCCGCTTGGCATTCAGCTCCGGGGCTCTCAATTTGATGTCTCCAACTTCTCCTCAACGTAAGAAGGGCAGGTGACTGCTGGTAAGTAATAAGCAATTAAGCCAGATTGCCCTTGTTTCCCACAAGTGACTTTGTGCTTTAGCCAGAGTCTTTACTGTGGCCGCAGCGAGACAGGGATCGGCAGCGGCTTTTCACATCCGTGGGTGGGTTCTGCCGTCTTGGAGCCCCATTGAGACCCACAAGGGGATTTGAGGGCACGTGGGGAGCTTGTGGGGCTCTGGTGTGGGTCCAACTGAAGACCCTTCAGGATGTCGCTCTCTTGGGGGGACCTCTGTTAGCTTGGAGGAAGAAAGGCCTGTTTGAGGGGTGCCTCAAAGCACAAACGCTCCTTGGCCAGTCTTTTATTATAACTAAGGTTACATGGGGACAAAAAGCACGAACAAGTGTGGCTGAGCTTCTGAAAAGACCAGGGGCTGGTAGAAATCACAGGGAGCCATGGGGAACCCTCTCCCGGTTTGCAGAGTGACCAGAGAAACCCTTGCAATATCAGGTGCATTTTATAATTAGAGCAATAAGAGCCTGCAAAGCAAGACCTGGGCCCATCAAGAGCTGCCATTTGCTTTAGCTACACTTGCTTCTGAAGGCATCATCTATAAAAGACAGGAAGGTCTCGTCTCCCATCATCTTCCCCTCTCTTCTGCTGCTGCGGTCAGACAAGGTCTCTCCCGGACAGAAGCTGTTCGTGGCTCCTCCTGGAGCAGGGCCAGACGTTTCCTCATGGTGCTGGAGGTGCCTGAACTTGCTCCTTCTCACCCAGTCGTCCTCAGTGCTTCTTGGGCAGGCAGCCCACCCTGGAGCAAGGTGGTGCAGGCCACAGGGTCCCCAACACATGGGGAGAAGGGGATGGGGTTCACACCAAACTCGGACCAGCTGGAGGCAGAATGGGTGTGATGAAAGAAATGGGAAAACACAAGACAGAACCCGGCCAGTCGTTGTTTATCTCCATCACCGTGTGCTGAATACTGACTTTGCCTCCAGGCTGAGAGCAGGGCCACCATGGGACTGGAGAGACTGGATCAATATTGGCTAAAGGTGTTGGCTGAAGGAAAGCAAACAAACAGATTGGGAAACATGGTCTGTTGTTTCAGTTAATGAAACTCTCCAGGATTTGCTTTGCAATGATCGGATTTGAAACTCAAACCCACACTGAAAATAAGCTCTTGTGCCTCTCTTTGAGGATTACTGTAACTCCGTCTGCCACAATGCTCCCAAGGATCAACTGGAAAGGGGAACGAGCTAGGAAACCTGCGGGAATTAGAAACCATGAAGCCTTGTGGGAAGGAGGATCCGGACAGTCTTCCTCATAATGACCATTGGATTCATGGGGAGGCGGCAGGACGGTGTCACCTCGTGCAAAGGCCCCTGGTCACCTCCTGGTTTTCAGTGGCCGGTCACTGACAGCTCTTTCAGGTTTCTTTGGAGAGGGCAGCACAGAAACCTCAGTCACCTCCCTGTTAGAAGCGACATTGAAATGTTTGTCCCAATCTGTCAAACCAGCCAAGGTTTGTTAATTATCCGTATTAGGGCCTGCTCTCCATCACACACTCGGGCCACTGAGCTGAGCCAGAGTCTGGCTAATGAAGCCTTACAAGCCCTCGCCTTCTGTCAGGGAATAATTTACCTTCGGATTTTGATAATTACCGGAGTTCAGACTGACTGGGCTGGCTCTGCCCCAGGGCAAACCCTCTCTCCAGCACCGTAACCATGACGGGGAGCAGGATAAGCTCCAACCAGACCGGGGGAACATCTGCACGGATGACCTGCGGGCCTGGTCCATGATGGGGATGTAAAGCAAGCAACAAGTGCCCTTGTCCATGCCGGAGAGCTCGAGGGCTGGTGTGGGGATGTCCCCTTCTTTCCCGAAAGGCCCTTTCCCAGCTCTCCAAGGATTTCTGGCACCTCCCTGTGCTTCGGTTTCCCTGTGTGCAAAACGAGCCTTGGGGACGCTGCCTTCGCCCTTGTTCTCCCGGGGATGCTCGAGGTGCCGCCGGGAAAGGGCGGCCCCGAAGTGGAGCTGCTCTTTGCAGCACTCGGGGATTTTTCCATTTCTGCTGGAAAACCCCAGGTACAAACTGCGCTTGTTTTGTTTCCGCAGGCAACCGTGTGCTCTGGCAATGGATAATGGGCACTTGCAGCCGTGGATCAGCAATGATACTTGGGGCTTACGGGCGCAATCACAGCTCAGCAGCAGAGCTCTGCTCTTGAATACTGCTGACTTCCAAACACAGCTCTAACCTAAGGAGGGAATGAACTGGAGCAAATTAGGGTTCAGAGCAAATTTCAGCTCCTGGAGAAATTATTGGCTGAGAATTAGGCATCATCCCTGACGGATCTGCAAAACCTAAGTGCTCTGTGCTGCCTGGGAGAAAGCATCCAGCAAATAACACAGCATTTCTCAGTGTTCCTGCAAACAGTCCGGGCTTTCATCCCCTGTTTTTGTCACCTGCCAGTTGAATTACGGCCTAAGCAGGAGTCGCCTATGCCTGGCAATCAATGAAGGAGCAATGCAGCTGCAAACATCTGGGCTGGAATCCCTCCCTCGACAGCACCTTCATCCCCGGAGTCCATCAGCCCCTTGCACACCTCAACCCRCAGCCACTGCTGCCTGCACGACCCATCGAAGTGACCTTCTCCTGCCCGCATGTGGCTCCTCAGCAAGTCCTGCCAGCAGCACCGGTCATGTTCTGATCTGCAAACAGGGCATCAATGTGGATTGTCCACTCGTCTTTTTATCATCGGTCCCCTAACAGATCGATACTGAGCTCTGCGCACAGACCCGAACCGCGTGCCAATAATCCATAGGAATTAGCCTGTGTCCCCGGCCGCACACTGGGTTGTCTCAGCCCCTCTCTGCCTCCACAGGGGTGACCTGCAGGACGCTGCCTGTGTCTTACCGGATAAAACACACTTTAAAAACAGGAGTGAATTAGTTTTCCTACCGTGGGCTCAGTGCAATGCGCCTGCCCTGACTGTTAAGCAGCCCTGAGGCCTGTGTGCGCTCCCAGGTCCGGGCAGGAGACGAGGATCAATAGACTTGCCTCGGGAATCAGACTGAGGACAACATCCYGCAGCGCAACGTGGGCCCTGCCGAGCTTCCCCTGCAGGAAACAACAGCTTTGACAAGGACCTCGAGTACAGAGAGATACTCGGGTCAAAGACTGGTTGGGTTCCCTTTGCAAAGCCCAAGCTGCCTTGTTTCTGGCCCAAGACACTTTATATGGTGCCAAGGAAATGCTACTTTTGGGGCATGGTACAAACAAGTGCCACCTCGTGTCACGCTATCCTCTCACCCGCTTGCTCTCCAGCAGCCAACTCACCCAATTTCCCTCTGCTTTTCCTTGGATAAATCACAAACATCCTACCTTCCTCCCACAAGAGGAAGCTCTCTGGTAGCAATAGTCTGCAGAGCAGGAGCAGTGTGATTCAGCCCTGCCTAGCGATATATTTAAGGTCTTGTTATTGTTATTTATTACTGGATCTTGCAAACATTCCCTGTGCGGAGCTACTGTTTTATGGGCCTGGGATTGAGGGTGAATATTCCCTTTCCAATGGCGCGTGCAGCCTGCATCCAAACCTTGCCCAACGTGAGATATTGGGCTTGAGAATTGCATTATAATGTGGCAGCTACTTTAGATCACTTTTAATTCTCCCCATTTATCACTTCCAAGTTTTTCTCTCCTCTCCGGACCCACGGAGCTGCACTAGCTCTGGGAAGCCTCGCTGAGCTTGCAGGAAGGCAAAAAAGTAGTTAAAAAGCATAAACAACGAAGTCCCACCAGCCCTAAAACATTTGATGTTTGACTTCAGGAAAGGATGTAATATAAGTAAAATGTGAGCCTGGGAAGACTCTATTATCTCTCATGGGRAAATGACTTTTAACCATCATTACTATGACTTGTATGAAGGGCCTGATCTGTACGTGGCCAGTGAGACTAACCATAATTTTAACAGTTAATAGTAAAAATGGGTATCAGAATTCACAGTAAAGGACATACTCCATGGCTCAAATCAGTTCGCACTTTTAAAGGATGAAGAAAGTGGGAAACAGATTATTTCCCATCCAGCTCTTGGGTTTAACCTGACAGTTCTCACATGCGCAAGCGGGATCCCCTGGCCCCACGTTGGGAAGAGCCTCCTCTCACCCCTGGGGACTCTTTCTGCCATCTCGGTCTCTGTTTGGGCACGGCTGCTGCTCCAGCATCCGTTCTGAGCCTCCCTGCATGGTGGGGAGAGGCTGGCACCAGCTATGGGGGACACCGAGCAACTAAAAAGCATCTCCCGAGTTTAATTCGTGGTGGTTGTGAAGGTCCTTTCTTGGTCACTTTGTTTTTTCCCCTTTCCAGAACCGGGAAAATGCACTTATTCCAATACATGAATTTTTTAAATCGTTGCTTCTACTACACCTTCACCTGCCTGCTTTTAAGCAGCATCTCAGGCAGGCAGGAAGACCCACACTCTAAAAATGAACTATTTATCAGAACCGCATGTCTAAAAGCCATGTGTTAAACTCATGAATTAACATTAAATACCCAAACTGTGAGAGCTCCCGGCACATCTGATGGTACAAGAGATCTCCACGGTACCATGTCAACCTGAGACTTCCATAACCCATTGGGAGTCCTTGTTCTAGCAGCAATGTGCTGGGAGAACGGGGACGAGGGGCGTTCAATGTCTCAGTTTCCTCATTAGCCTTAATGCTAATGCATTCATTTTGCTAACTCCCACGAGAAGCAACTTGTGGTTGTTGGACTGTGTCCTGGAGAATAAAAGGTTATGCTATTACTGCATATTGATAGAATTAATATGATATAATTAATATAATTAATATAATAGCTGCATATATAACAGCTATTGCTGTTACTGCAAAGTAACATAGTGATTTTTTTTTGTTGTTACTGAAGAYCAAACCAGTCTAGAAAGATGCAGTAGCCACGTATGGGGTGATGAGCAGGAGAGAAGGAATATTGTGTGTAAAATCAGTATAATTATTGGAGAGGAAAGAGAACATGGTTTATTCAACCCCGGTACTGCTACCAGTTCTGCACCTGAGAGGAAGGGACAGATGGATTGGATGCTGGGACTTCAGAAAGGAATCRCCTCAAAGTATTACTTCAAACAAATAATTTTCATCTGCTGTGAACAAGGCAGTGGCAAAATGCACAGCTTAATTTCCCCTGAGAGATGGGGAGGAAAAAAAGTCTTARAAACACTTCTGTTCTTTTTAAGCTTAAAGAAAAAAAAAACCTCATCCTGTTGGAACCACTCTTTGTTTTACGGCTTCCCATCACAGCCAAAAAACATCTGCGTGGGCTCCAGCTTCATCCCTTGCTTCTGTGTCTAGCTAAACTCTGCCCTTCCCAAGAGCAGTGCTTGTATCACCTGCCTGGGCTTGCTGCAACCCTCCACAGCACCACTAAAAACCTGATTAACTGACTTCCTGCCAGTGGGATCTATTGAATGCTCTAATTTAAAAAGAAATTGCTATCGCAGGAGCTCCCTCTCAATCAATCGCTCTTGCTAATGTTGGTTACTTATTGCTGTGGCCAAAATCAGAATGAACCAAAGACCAGCAAGAAGAAAGAAAATCCACCGATTATTGTAAGAATAAATACAAGGAAATGGGAAATGCAACAAGTTCAGCAGAAATTTTGTAAAAGGATATTAAAAAGTTGGGAGATGTAATGAGAGCCAAGCCCCTGGTGAGGACCACATGTCTCCAAACCATCCGTCTCTCCTGGGGTCTCCCAGGTCCATGTGGACCTGGGTCCTGCCAAGATGTAGAAAATTCCTCAGTTCCAACACGCTCCTGACAACCTAGCCCAGGTTCTAGGGCCAGAAAGGGGACTGCCTTGCTCAGTACTGAGGCATCTACTAGCTGCTCTCCACTGACTCTGTGGGGTGTCCGGAGCTACCAGGTCACTGCAGGAGGCCTGGGTGCCTTGAGACTTTGGATCTCCTCTGTTGTGTGGCCTGGACTTGTAGAAGACTGAATGCTGCAACCTTAAATACACCCCCAATTTAGCCTTTCCTCAGCACGCAGACAATGACAAGTGCTACATCCACGGGCAGAGCAGCCCAAAGGCACCCAAGTTGGGACAGAAGGTACCTACAACCCCTCTTGAGCCTGCAYGGGATCGAGTGACAGGGACAGCGCATAGGGAGGCCCCGCTTCACCCTGTCTATCAAGCTCCGTGGTCCCAAGGTGGGCAATCAAGGAGGGGTCTCAAGAGGACACAGACAAGTGCTGTGCTGGGCAGAGCTCGGGAGAGGCACCGGAACGGGCCATTTCCTCGCTTGCCAGAGGTTCTTTGAAGGGTGTCACGCTTTTTCCGCTGTGTCCCTTGCAAAGAACTTCTTAGCTTTGTGATTTTTGCTGATACGTGYTAACTGGGGCTTATGTGTGATGTCCTGCGGTCAGGGCTATTTGGAAATGCCCATAGGGGTGGAGTGAGATGAGRTGCTGGGTCCCACCGCCAGCTTCGCCCCACCAGGGACTTAGTTGGGTTGTGGTGCATCTTATGCTCAGAAGGCTGGTCGGATGTGATGAGGCACTAAACTCATGGCTTTTCTTTACACCTGCAGCGTGCAAACAGTTAATTTGGTCAAATGGACCTGCGGGTGCATCGCGAGACCAGATCCAGCTCCCTTACCCAGCGTGGCCTGCAGAACTTGCATGSAGCCCCCACCAATTTACACTGCTATAAACCGAAAAAAAGGCTTCAGCTACTGCAAAAGATTCAGTAAATATTCATGGCCTTGCAAGGGCTGGGGACCAATTAACTCTTGGAAGCGAAATGTTTTGGAAAGGAACCCAGCAGCCTCCAGCCTTGGGGGGTTGAGCTTTCCGAACGGATCTCCTTTGCTTAATCTCTGCTCGAGCACCCAGGGAATCAGAGCGAGCTGCTGACAAACGGCTCCGTGGAGTTTTCGGCCCCTCCATCGATTCCGAAGGCACCATTCGAAGTGCTATTTAGGCTTAATTAAATTGTGCCACTTTCTGAATGAGGGGGAATTGACTCTTCAGTGCGTTTCCCTGATTCATTATTTCTCTAGCAATCAGGCAACAAACATACAGACTGTGCGTCCGTTCCTTCTCCATTAGCGACGGGGCTGGGAATTTCCCTGCCTACTCCTGGGTCCTTCAGCAACAGGAGATAAGGAGCTATAAGCAAAAGCAAAAGGGCCAAATTGCTCCTAACAAGTTTCCTTTGTGGAAAATCCCATTTACTGACAGAGCCCAGCCCTTCTAGAATAAAACCAAGGATCTGGGATGGGCCAAGAATTTTCCATGGGGTGGTTTTGCTGGTGGAAAATGCTCGTTTGATGCAATCGGTATTTTCCATGGCCATTTCTTGGAGGATCTTCTAAGAAGAAGATGTGAGCCCAGGGAAAGGTTTCAGAAAGGGAAGAGTTTTTGAGCTGGAAGGAGAAAAAAAAGGGCAAAAAATGCAGCATTTCAAAGTGGCCTAATCTTAAAAGTTCTCCTTCCTAAAGGTCACATTAATGCATTTTCTTCACTTGTCACGGAGACACACTGAATAAAACTCACTGTCCAACGCAGTTACTAAGAGCAAAGAGGATCTACAAAGGCAAGTGAAAGGGTTCATGAAAAGAAGTCCCAATCCAGCTGTACCCACCCAGCTCCAGCTCCAACTGCAACGAGCAGGAGGACAAAGCCCAGACCCACGTCCCTTCAGCCGAGGCTTTAAGGGAAGTTTATTCCTAGGATCACTCGCAGATGGAGATGTGCGAGCCCCTCCAGAAGCCAAGTCCTCCTTCCTGCAACCACTTCCAACCCTTTGCCTAAAAMCCACATTTGAATCCATGGACACAGCACCAGACACGATGATGATAATTCTTGTTTTATATAGGGTTTTTCCCATGTGGTGCTTTGCTGCTGATGAAGACTTGGTGGCTCGTCCTTGCAAACCCAAACCAAAGGGGATTCTCTCACCTTCCTGCGCGCAGGAAAACACCAAAGTAACCACAAAATGGAAACCATTGGATGCTTTTTATGGGAAGACTCGGCACCAGCAAAAATCAACAGCCCGCAACGCATTAAAGGACAAGCTAAGAAACATATTTTTCCATGAAACAAGAGTGAAAGCAGTTCCAAAACTGAACTAAAATTAAGAAGTCTCTCCCTTTCTTCAAAGTTTCCCTCTGCTGTGAACAATACAAGTAATGACCCTCCCATGCATGTTCAGAAACCTGCCRTTTCCACGCGTTAAATTTACCATTTGCTTCTTTGGATGCCATACTACAAAATAGTATTTTGAGTCCCAGAAATAGCCCCATTTGGAAACCCTCCCCACACAGTGTTGCCTTGTGGGCACAACCTACACCCAGAAGCTGGTGCTCTTTGGGGGCTGGTGTCTGGGCTGGCCGGGTGAGGAGCATCCCGGGTTTCCTGCACGCACAAAGACTTTGATTCCTGCTACAGACCGAGGGCTTTTAAATCCGTGTTGGGTGCTAAGGCTGCAGGGATGAGAGTTGGCTGGAGCTCCCTGCTGCCCTTGCAGATCTTTAGGAGCAGAGCCCTCTCCCTGGCTGCATTTCCATGGGCTCCACATGACCCGGTGCTTCTGCAGGAGAATTGATGGCAACGYGGGACCGTATTTCACGGCCCCCTATTACTTCACTCACAGTATTTACTTCRCTTCTAGTGAATTAATGGCATATGAGAGCTGAGACCAGAGAGCTCCATATTTCAAAGGGCTGCTCAGTACCGATGATGCCGTCAGAGCCTTGAGGTGCCCCCTCCCAGCAAGACCCTTGTCCCATTCTGCAAGTGGAGACTGGCTCAGGGCCCACTGCAGCAGCTGCCTACAGAACATGGACTAAATTAGAAGGACTTGAAGCAACGGGAGCAGCAGCACGTTAGACAGATCTTTGCAATGGTTCTTGGTAACCTCTGGATTTAAGCATGAGAAGAATATGCCCAGTTTTAGACATATCTCACTTTTGGGAAGGATCTGAAGATCCTCCTGCACTAAGGGCAAGAGGCACAGGGGCTGCCTGGACTGCGGGATGGCGCTGGCCGTGCTCTGAGTCTTCTCTAAGCTGGCAGTCAGTGTTGCCACATCTCATTACCCAACCTTCATCCTCCAGGAGTGTTTTGACAGCTCCGTGGCAGCATTTGTTTGCAGACATCTTGTGTGATTCCTAAGAAGGATGAAATATTGTTGCTGGCAGCGTCCAAAGGCCAGAACGAGGAGTCTTTCATCCGCAGCGCACGGTGCTGGAGGGAAAAGGTTCGTGACCTGGCTCTGTGCCCTTCGATGAGCACCAACCCCGACCTGGCTTGTGGGGCTTTCCTGGCCACACGTGGCACTGGGCCCCTCTAGTTAGGTTTTCATGCCACCCTCACCGCTGAATGCGAGCACTCCCTCCCTGCTGCCTTCAGCAATGTACCCAACACGTCTGGAAGCAAACCGAGACGAGTTCTGCTTTGGTGAATACCAAACATTGTCTCTTCCCGGCAGAGAATCCGCTGGGTTGAAACTGTGACCTCTTAATTAGCAGTTTCACGGTCCGGTCACACACTTGTGACCGGGCACGGTGATGTGCTCAGGCACGTGCCGACCTGCGCTGTGCACCATGGAGCAACTACAGCAGGAGGAAAGGGATCAGAGGAGCAGGAGCAGACAGGATTGCAAAAATCCCTCCTCCTCCCCTACCAATGTTGATTTTACCTAATTGCCGAGCGTAACCCACAGATACCTCTAAAACACCCAAGAGTCACTCTGTTCTTATGCCGAATTGCAGCGGGGCCACAGAAAATCCGGGAAGCTGCTGCTGAGAACAGAAGGTGGCTACAGCATCATCAACACACCTGGATATGAACTAGTTCCCAGGTGTGGAGCATCCCCACCACGCTGGGGGCTCTGGGGACTCCATCAACTCCAGCTGCCCCCATTGCGCAGGGAGGAGAGCAGGGAAYGGGCTGCAGACGGCACAAGAACTCGGCTGGCTTTGCATGCCCCGATGGAATATTTTCCAATGAAATCATTTTTGGCAGAAAATTTGGCTCATAATTAAATACTGGGGGCKGAGAGAGGCAGTTTCTCCAGAAAAAAAGAGTTTAGTGGTTTTTATTTGTTGTTGCTGCAGAGCAGTGCAATGCCAGCAATTAAAGCTATTTCAGTGGCAACCAGAGCAGGCCAGTGTAGAAAGATCTGCAAGTACCTGATGAGAGCTTCAATCTGGGCCTCCCCATGTCTCTAGTCTATATCCTGGGGTCTGCTGTGAAGCAGCAAGACCAGGAAGCCCATGATGAGTGTCCTTCTCTTGAGGCAGAGGAGAACGATGTGTCATGGGAGACGCAAGGTGCAATATGAAATGGATGAACGAGGCACTATATAATTCTTACGTGACACCAAAGTAATAGTTTCTAAGAAGAAAATATTTCAGCAAATCGTATGCCGAAGGGTGCGGGATATTTTCTCTGCAATTATTGTATTCACGCTGTATTCATCATCCTCGCTTGCATGAGGGCAACAAAACGTTGGYGATATTGTGCAGAAGCAATCCCGTTGGCAGGAATTCCTCAGAAGCTGGAGCTGCGAGTCTGCACCGGAGTCCCAGCCGGAATTATTCAGCGAGCTCTGTTGTCCCCTGACAAGGAACCACCTTCTCTGGGTTCTCCTTGGGAGAGGACAGGCTGCTCCCACACCTCAGGCTAAAGCTGGACACTTGGCAGCTTCAGTGGCCACCAGATCCCAACGGAGCTGCTGGAAATGCTCTCTTCCCTTTGACGCACGCAGGGAACTCAGCTCCTTTTCTGCAACATTTGGACATGTCTGAGTGGTGGGTGACCAAGCCGGAGGTCTCTGTCCTCCAGCAATGGCCAACGCTGCCCTCCCTGAGCGTGTAAGGAGTCACCAACAGGACAGAGACCTTGGAGGAGGCTGCAAAGCTAAAGTGACAGAGAGACCTTAAGCAGAGAGCTAACCTGCTACAAGACATTTTAGCAAACAGTTTTAAGAAGGACAATTTTTGCCTGGAAGGCCAATTAAAAATATTGCTGGCTCCTGCTTTACTCGTTCTGCTTGCTTTTAGGAGCTAATGAAATGCAAAGCATTGCTCCATGTTTTCATCTGTAGGAGAGTTCATTACYGTGCCTTCTTGCACTGCATGAAGCCAAGCGCTCAGAAAGAGAATAAGTTAAATCTCAGTAATTGAAGACCAACATTTTTTTTTGGCTGCAAACTGATTTTGGAAATGAAATGCTTAAAAAAAAAAAAAAAAAAGAGGGAAATTTGAGGTCTGTACTTAAAAAGAAATGCTGTGCTTTTGGTTCCAGAAAGGAAAAATGAGCATTTACAAGKCAGGCAGGCACTTTCAGCCAAAAATGTTTGGCCAGTCCTTCAACAGGTACTATGGGTGGAAAATTTTGGTTTTCTCTATTTTTCAACTTTCCTCTTGAGGATCCCAAAATTCACCCACTGAAGGAGTGGATGCTTAGTGAACAGCACAGTTAACTCTCAAGCTAATTCTTAAGCTAAATTTATAATATATAAGTGAGCAAATCTTGCCACGGCCAATGGGTTGACAAGTCAATGAGTAGGACCCAAGTATTGCAGTTGGGTCCTACTACAGGCAAAAGGCAAAGCCCAGATACGTGAGAATAGTGGAGAAACTTCCTAAAAACTGGTAGAAAAGTCCCTCAAAGCTCCTGATATTCAAGCTGCCATCTGTAAAAGCCTGGGTCTCTTGTGGTTGGTGGAAGTCGTATGTGTTAATATATGCACAGGAGGTATACATGTCCACGCCTCTGCTCGGCACAAACAGTGAGACTTTGCTCTTATTAGCAGCATCTTCTATCATATTTGGTGCTTCTGTTGCACTTTCAGCTGGGATTTTTTTTTTTCTTCATTACTTCCTTTATAAGGCCACAATCTGTATGTGATAACACAGATTTTTGCAGCACTTCCAATTAATGACAAATAGAAGCAGCCAAACAGATCACAGCCTCCTTGGAGCCTGCAATTTAGCCCTGTTCCTGAGGAAGAAGAGTCCAGGGAAAAAAAAAAGAAAAAGAAAAAAAGCTGAATTTTCTAAATTTGTCGTCTAAAAACAGTGTTGCCAACAAATATTGCAGTTTACGTATCACTCTTGAACTGGGCACCCTGAGTTCTCTATAGGCATAAGAGAGCATATGCCTCCGTCATCATCTGCTGTTATTTTTCTCATTGTGCGACCTCACCAGACTTGAAAATCTATAGAAATACGAACAGAATTGCACTAAGRCAACAAATCCAGAAAGGCTGGAGAGTGTCAGATCTGCAAAGGCAGAAATAAGGGTGTCGGAGATCTTCAGTTTGGTTTCCATGCTTGCAGACTCTGAGCTGCCGTGAAAGTCCAAGCAAAGCGAACTTCCCGGAGCGCTACGTGTTAGCTCCATTCRTTCCTGCAGCCTCCTCCCAAAGCGCTTTTAGCCCAAGTTACTGCTTTTGTATTTCCTGTTGAGAGGCACAGCAAGGTGGGATGAGACATCAGAGAAGCAGCAAGGAACAACTTGCATGAGTTGTTGAAATGCGCCTGCTGTTACCGGGTCAGGAGGAGCAGGAGGAGGAGGAGGAGGAGGAGGAGGAGGAGGCTGCACAGAGCTGCCTCTGCTCATCAGCTGAGCCCTCTGATGGGCAACAAGCTTCCTTTCTTCAGCAGAGGCAGAAGAAGCTCTCAGCCCATGACTTACGTCTCACCAGCTACAGGTGAAGCTCCACAACGGGGCCGAGACACAATGATCTCAATGCTCAACCCTCTGTAGTTGACCACTGATCCAGTGGCCAGAGGGGGAGAAGGGGACGGGCACATTCMAAGAGAAGATGCTACTGGGAGGAGATTAACCCTCTGCAACAGGGTTGGCAAGGGAATCAAGCTCCTAGCAGGCCCTTCTGCAAYGCCTTGACTAAAGGATGCATCAAATATTGGCACCCGGTTGACCACTGTCATCTGGGAGACTTGCCAGCTCGTCCCCAAATCCCCTGGAATTTGCTGGGATGGGAAACAGGCTGCAAGAGGCGGCTGTGGGCTGCAAACATGAGCCCTGCAGCTGGGACCGTACTCGGGGACAGCATCGCTCCAGCCTCTCCTCATCTCGCTGTGACTTGGCACAAGCCACCAGACCACGAGCAGGGCAGTGAGTCACACGGGCTGCTGCTTCCTCCGCGCCACCGTTCTCCTGGGCACAAACCTCTCTGCCAACGACGGCAGGGCTCATGAAAGCAAATGGAAAGGAAGATGAGACAAAGTTCTCCTGATGGATTCTTCTCCCTTTCTCCAAATGCTACCAGAGTCATTTTTCAGGCGCTGGAAGGGATCACGATGACATCATCTCTTTTAAATCACCAGCTACTAATGATTTCAAACCTGAATGGGAATCTTGTAATTGTTGACAAGGACAGACAGCTAGCAGAGAACAAACTCTGCTAGGAAATGTCCCAGTCTTGCTTTTCCGTGGAGCACAGGAGTCATCCAAGTCTTTTAATAGAACTTTGTAGCTCCACTGTTCCTGCCAGCCCGAGCAGGAGACTCCTAAGCACGCKAAGCGCTGCAGAAGCAAAAGAAGGCTCCTACCTGCCTGCCTTTAGCTGGCATCCTGCACATGCCAAGAGCCCAGAGGAGAGGTTTCAACTGCTGCCCGTGGCACCATGTCCTCGAGGAGCTTTGATGCTGGCAGAGGTCTGTGCTTCTCCTGAGGGTACGTTTGGAGGTCCAATGTACTGCTKCAGCCATATGGAGATCAAGTATCTCTCTGTGGCCGTCGTGCTTTCAAGAGCTTGGCTTTGTTCTCTGACTGTTCTCCGGCCAGATTTGGCCTAAAAAACCCCTCTGCACCTGCCCAGATGGATCTGTGTGCACAGCGTGACACTGGCTAATGAAGCCTCTTCACGCAACCGTTTCCCACCCCTTGACATCCAGCTCGGAGCCCAGACTGGTACSACATCCGTGGAGCGGGCTGTCCTCCACAGGAACCTTCTGCCACCGTGTTGTGCTGGTGCAGAATCGCCGAGCGGGACCTCTGAACCCCGCTTTGCTGCATTGTTTGTCGCCCCCCAAGGCATTTCCAAGCTTTTATCCTCAACTCTGACTATATCTCTAGCTGTTCCCCTTCCAGAGACGTTCACTCCCGCTCCTGCTCTTCACCTCCGCTGTCAACGCTGTCAGCTCGTCTCCCAAACTCTTGCTTGTACTTGTAGCAGAAAGAGCTCCCTGGAATCACAGTGAACAAGATCCCATTTTCCCTCGAGAGCCCCATCGTCACTGGCAGGACGAGCAGAACATCAGTCACGCGCCACCACGCTGGAGGGACGAGAGGCTTTTGCCTGTCACCATCAGCTGCTTTATCTCTAACCAAGGGCTCCTGTCACCATGGACGAGTGTGGGACAGGGCCCATCGGGGCACAGGCATCGTCCTTTCCTGCAGGCAACACTCAAGCAAATCCCTGTGCCTCTGCTTCCCTGCACTAAGTACTTGCTAAGTTACTAAACTATGGCAAAATACAGTGGGAACAGAAGCCTGTAACATACTCCTGGGTCTGCTGGCTCCTTGCCTCCTCCTGAAATCATTCTGGAGGTCTATTTATTTGTGTGTATACATATATTCACTTCAGTGTGCTTGGCGGTGGGAATATGCGTGGAAGGGATGGGAAATGAGCACATGTGTTGAATAATGCATTAGGGAAACGGCAGATTACAATGCTTTTTCTAAAATAACTAATAGCAGCAATAAAGCAAATGCCTCAAAGGGCTGTCATCCCATTTGTCCGCTTTGAGACAGACTTTTCCGGCCTGGACCTGAAACTCCCTCTTTGCAGCCCACAAATAAATCACTGTCTCACCTCCCTCACCTTCATCTTCCTCCCCACTTCCAGCTTGTGGTTTGCTGATCTGCACCTCAGACCTGGCTTTCCTGCCTCACCTGGAGCAGAATTTCTGTCCCTATCCTGCAGGGCTGGGTCTCCTTTGGGAGCCGCACCCCTGGCCATGCTGTTGGAAAGGAAAACGCAGGTGGATTCTCCAAAGCAGAAGACCTGGGGCCTCCCGAGGGTTACACACAAAGACAATRGGGCCGACTGTGAGATGGAGGGATGGGAGTAACTGGAAGGATGGCTTAGAGTGCAAATTAGGATTCCCCTCGTGCATATTTCATTAAAAATTAATGACTGATTAATAGATCAAGCCGCAGTCACGGAAGTTCAGGAGGAAATATGTCAGAAATGCATTCGTGCCAACAGATGGAACCAGGGAGCGTGAGAAGAGCAAGAGCTCCGGGGTCAGGCGGCACTCGCACACAGCAGGGCTGGCAATTCAGAGACCAACTGATCAGAGGTGAAAATGGGCACGGCTCTGCCCTGGTGCTTCGTGACCAGACTCACGGAGGCTCCATAGCAGGGGCTCTGTCCCCTGCGCTCTCTGTGCCATATGTGGATGGTCCTAAAACTCCTGATCTGGATTTTGCTTTAGCAAAAGGTCTGCTCCCCGGACAACGCCGATTTATTGAAGCCAAAATATCTGTGGAAAAGGATCAATTTGACAAATCTGCTGCTAGAGGGGAGAAGAATGCTGAAGACCTGTTGAAAGCCCATTTTGCCATCTTCCTCCAGAACAATATTTTTTGTCTGGGATAACTTTTAGCTTAGAAATGTAGCTCAGTTTACACTACAAATGATTTTTAAAGGTCAGATGGAAATAAACAGCTTGACGACCCAATGTTTTGACTGATCCAAGTTTTTCATTCCTCAGCTGGTGATGAAGAAATTGAGATTTTTGAATGCTGCTTCTAGTTCAAAATAGGGGAATTATTTAAAGGGGTGAGAGAGTCCCCACGTGAGCCAGTTTCCCTGTCATTTCTGTTTCAAGGAAAAGCAGAACACAAGGAAGGAAGGACGACGGAACATGCCAAGCACCATGGTCTGGAGAGCAGAGTCCTTGCAAACTTTATCCTCCTTCTCTCAGCCTGTTGTCCCTCCAGTCTGTCCCACGGGTGATTATTTTGGTCCTCGGAGATGGGAGATTTCAGCCTGAACTTCTCGTAGCGCAGAATCCCTTTACAATGGCAAGAAGCCAGATGGGGACTAGAAGATGCTTGAAATATTAATGGCAAGAACACAAATGGAGATTCATTTATTCATTAACCACTGCCACTGTCACAGAAAGCCTCGGCTACAAAGTCCTGTGCTAATTACCCGCAAGCAGACAGAAATACAGTGGCATTAGATCTATCCTTGGCACTCACAGGCTGCTTCCCTTTCCGAGGTCTTCCCTGTTGCCGGTGCCCAGAGCTGCCCTCCAAGGGGGTGTTTCCTCCCTTGTCCTTGGACACTTATGGAGGGGGACAGCTCGGCCAGGCTGGCCGCTCTCCAGGTGGCCACCCGGGTCCTGGCGACAGGATCTCCCATTTCACCTCTCATTGCCTAGAAGCCTCCACCTCTGCCTAGGGCGGAAAGGGGTTTTATTTCCTCCAGATTTCAGGGAATTATTTTCAGGAGAGCACAGGCAACACCAAAGGAATCCATAGGAAGAGGTGGAGTGTCCACACTGGTGTTGGAGAAAGCACCTCCTATTGCCCAATTAAGAGAAGCTTTAGCAACCTCAATTAAAGAGGACGTATAAAAACACCACTATTTCCAAACCCAAGCCAGGGCTTTTCACTTAGGGTAAGTATGGAAGGTTTGCAGCTTTGTTTGCTTTCTATAAAACGGCACAGGAAGATCTTAGCCCAGAAACGCTCTGCTGGCCGCTGGGCTCAACTATTCTGATACAGAATCTAATGCATTTATTTGCCTGGAGAGAAATTCAATAGCGGGGAGGCTGCGATCGATATCCGAGCGGGTGCTGGACCAGCGTGCGCAGACATCTGTGCTCAGCAAGAAGGAGGCCCAAAGCGGTGAGGCCCCGAGCTTCCAAAGAGCCAGAAAAGCAGCTTGCAGCCTATTATAATCACTACTTATTTACGTGATCGTAAGCTCCGCACGTGGTGGTGCCGGCCACTGTGCACATCAGAAGAGCTGGGGATGGGTCTTTCTACACCTCCATCTTCCTCCTCGCCCCCTCTGGTCCTCATCTGTTTATGGGTGATTTGATCCATCTCAGACTAAAAACTGACGGGGATGTCTGCCTTTTAATACAGATTTAATATCACGCAAACACAGCAGGGTTTTTTTTTCCTTATGTCTAAGAAAATGCTCCCTCCTTCCCAATGCCTTCAAGTTCCATACAGGTAAAATACAGAGCACGAGAGAAAAATCTATACAGCCTCTAAAGGAATCACTTTGCTGCTACACAGAGCAGAAGGCAATGAATAAATAAATAAATGCTGGGCTCTCCGGTGCCCCAGGTATCCTTATTTCCAGCAAGACTGGGGTGCAGCACGGTTGGAGTGAGAAGGGGGTGCAAAATCAGAACTAAGGACTGCCCATCAGGACTGAGGCGCAGAGCAGTGACCAGAGAAGGCTGCATGCTTCCTCCAGGGCTCTTTCCTTGCTATTTTTTGCTGTCCTCTATTTTCTGGTGATTTCACTCCTGCTTTTCGGATGGGGCAGGAGGAAGACGCCTTGCGTTAAGCCGCATGGAAATGCTGTTTGTGCTGCCTCTGAGATCGGATACGCAGCTTCAGCACAGATGAATGTATAAATTGCTTTCTGCAGCAATTTGCAAGGCACTAAAAAGACTTCACAAATGGGAACAAGACCCTCACCTGGTAGTTCAGTCACAGCCATGTGCTTTTCTTGCAGCTAGAGGAGATGGGCATGCACTAGAAGTCCGCATCCTGGGACTGCACAGATGTGTTTCCAAATGGTTCTGCTCCATCCAAGTTGCCTGCGCTGGCAACACATCGTTCATTTAGGAGCTACACTAAACAAGTGTTGCTCGATAACCAGCTTTTTATCAGAGCTCTCCTCTCGGATCGGCGTTTTCAACCCCACACACTTGATCCTCGGGAGTTTGGGGCACACGAGTACAGTTCAAGACCCCAACCTTAGTGACCTCCTGGCAGAGCTCTGCTCTTCCTACACAGGCACTTCCCCTGTCCATGACCTGCTGTATGAGCAGATTGGATCTGGATCAGTAAAGAAGCCTCTTTGACATTTTACAGCTCTCTGCTTCGTTGCCTGCATTTGTACCCAGATATGAAACTACAGGTTCAGCTCCTCCTTCTTTCTTTTGTTACTTACTTTTTCAAACACTAAATACCAATCAAGATCCTGCAGGGAGCTTTGGGCAACACAGCATTGCAAAATATACCCTTATTCCTTCGATTTTCCTTACTCCTGATTGCTGCGCTTCTCACTGGCTGTATCTGCATGAAAATAAAGTCTTTATTGCTGGTCCCTGGGCATGCTATTGCATTTGGAAACCACCAAGGTTACAAAAACTCATCTCATGGAAGTAAAATCCGGCTGGGTTTTACATGGCAGATCCTATAACTTCAGGCCTCTCTGCCCTGTCCCAGCGTATCGGGAGCTCGGGAGTTGTTTGTGAGCAGGACTCAGTTCCTCCTCGTGCGGCTCCTTTCCATGCTGGCTTTGTGTACCCATTCATCCAAGCTCAGGGTTCAGCTGTTAAATCCTAATGCCCCAAATCCCAGGGTTTGCGACCGCAGCCGCGTCGTGAGCGGTGTGTCTGTCTGCATACAAACACCGTGCCCTCCGGTGCAGCCTCCCTCTGATTAATGCCGCTCTCCTCGTTGCCTGTCTCAGTTGCTGATGAGCATATTGGAAATGCCTTGATCGATATAGATTACAGGCCTCAAGTCTTCATCTTCTTTCCAATATCTGATCTATAATGGGCTTCCTCTGCTTTGATTGCGCATTTAAACAGCGCCCGCCTCTTTCCCTCCGCTTTAATTATTTACATCCCTAACATCATTAGCTCCAGAGTATGTTTTGGAGAGCGTTGTCTGTGTTGCAAGACAGACTAAACCAGCATTGATTTTTTATGTCCCCTCTTCCCTTGCAAGTAACCGTACCTACGTTTTACAGTGTTAAAGATACAGAATTTGATTTTCAGTACATAGACACAGCTCTCCGGTTCCTCCTTGCTGCTGGCTTTAGAGGAAGGGGATCTGGGATATGAAACTTTTGTCCCACTTTTCCACTTTTAGCCATTTACAGACTCTACCTTGGAGATAGATCTGTGAGAGACCCTGGGTACAAGACATATTAGCACTAATTGCTTCCCAGGGTAAAATGAAACATCTAGATCACTAGAACGTCCTGCTCTGTTTTCATAATAGTCATTTAATTCAGTGGACAGAAGTGCTGAGGACTTTCCCAGGGAAAGCTAATACATGTAAATTGAAACATGTAATGGGAGATTGGGACACATTTATACGCAGCAGGTCTGCCAGATGTGATTAAACTTAGTCCCTTTACAAAAGGATAGAAGGGCTCATTGTAGATCAGCAGAATAAATTCTGCAAGTGTTCTTACGTTAACAGCAAAACGAGTCAACGTGATGGTTTTGGCCACATCGAAATTAACTTTTCTTAGCAATGCCAACTGAGACACTAGAGCGAAAAGGAAACACATCCACTGCTTGAAGTGGAGCACAGTGAATCCAAGGTTCTATCTCCTTATGGATGCTATTCTGGACCTCCTCCTAGCAGCTCCTGCAAGAARCTGCCTGGGAAAACAGATTGCAGAGCCAGAAGATAGAGCCCAGGGTGCCTGCGGAGCTGCCAGGGCTCCTGTTGCAACTGCTGCAAMTGAGTTTGCCCCTTGGCTGCTTTCAAACCCTGCACTAAGCGTGACAAACACTGGAGTGGGAACGCAGCACAAGGAGCAGTGCGGTGCCCCCGAGGCCAATCTCTTCCCCATTTGTTTCCTTTCCATGGGCAGCTCTGCACAATCAAATAATGTGGGGCTCGCTAATGACCCAGCATAATCTCTCCCACCGATCCCGACAGCAGCAAACACTGTTTTCTGGAATCAGGCTAAATCCCCTTGACTGCTTCGCTCCAGCCTCTCACCTCCAGGCTGGATGCAGAGCCAAGGGCAGGGGGAGGAGGATGTCGGTGTGAAATCCTCAACACTGTGATTCTGTATTTGGCGTTTTTCCCTTCTGTATACACAGCCCTGACAAAGCCCATAGAGACCATAGTGGTCTCTCCCAGGCGGTTGCTGTGAGGTGGATGAGCAGCTTGGAGCACTCGGGCACTTGGTAGGTGCAGGACACAGGCAGGACGGTGCCTCTCCAAGCACCCAGCCTTGCGCCACCCTTTCCTGCCCTGCTATTATGGGGAGCTCATTTTCCAGGTCTTAACATAAAAACGGTGCCGTTTCCTCTGCCCTCTGTCCTGCCAGGGGACATGTCGCAGCTCCTGGGAGGGAGCAGAGCTGCAAACACTTTTCACCCAGCTCCTGAACCCCAAGCACTATCCGGTGCTCTGTGCTCAGCCCAGGGGAAGCGGCTGCTGATGGGGACTCAGGCCAGCTCCAGAGATGATAATCACACGTGAAATTCAAAGACCTGTAAGGTTCCTGCCACCAGATTTACAGCTGAAGAAGAGAGGTAGAGTGGAAGAAAGTGCAAGAACCGAGTATTTCCAGGAACATTTCAACAGCAGCAAGTTTAATTCCAGCCTCCCTCTCTCCTGCATGGGAGCTGCCCTCCGACTCCTTCATGCACGGCGTCAGGATTGAGAAATGCCTGAACATGGAGAGAAGAGAAGGCAAGGAGGAAACAAGGCAAACCCTATAATCCCCTATAATCAAAGACTGCCCCGGCTGAGCCGTGCTGAGGAGAAGAGCAGCCTGGCGAGTGGCATTTTAACCAYTGCAGGGAGTGTTGGGCCCTGGTGTCYCATGCTGGAGGGTGCTGGTGTAGGGGGGCGGGCAGCCCCAATGCTGGGTGCCGTCCTGACTTGCAAAACCCTCCCAAATCCTGCTGAGAAGCTGCCGCGCTCCCTGACTTCTTCTTTTGTGGATGCATTCTCAGGATGCAGTCTCCATGCGCCAGCTGAGAGAGCCGAGGCCCTGCAGCCTTTAAACAGCCTTTAAACTGTCATGGGTCTCACCAGGAATTCAAGGGTGACATTGGAGCATCCAAGAGCATCACAGGGTCACGCCGAGAGAGGTGTGGGCTGGGTGAGACGGGACCCCATGCCGGAGGTGACTCATGTCCACCGCTGCCTTCCACTTAGTCTCCCCGATCTCAGGAACCCTCTATGAAACTGCAGCGAGGTTGTACTTGACCCCAACAGGTAGGTAGAAAGCCACGGAGGAATTAGCAGCCTGTTTTCCAAATCTGGTGTCACTAAAAGCTTTTGAAGAGGGAGAGAAAATGATTTATGTTTCAGTGTCTGAAAAAACGTTGATGAGAAAGGATGCATCTGCTCAAACTGCGTTTCCACTCTGCTTCCACTTAAGCTGTAGGAACAATAAATGCTGCTTTCCAACAGTTTTCTAGGRAAAAAAAAAGCCAAAGGAGGAAGTTAGGCACAACAAGCTCGATGTTTCCAATGAGACTGGTCAAAGATTTTTGATCAGAATGGGTTTTTGGGTGCAAGCAGGGCTTCTTTTGCTAAAAAAAACAACCAAAGGGTTCGCAAAATATGTGTTCTTCCCAAGCAGAGGTTTTGTCTGGAAGTGAAAAGCAGATTCTTGGCTCAAAAGCAGTGTTTGGGGGCCATAAAGCTGTTTGTTTTTTGATGACGGATGAACATTTYCAGTGAACAAGCCACAACAAGATAAAAAAAAATGAAAATAAAACCACCCAAAAGCCACATCGGGTCAAATCTGTGATGCAGAAAGAGCAAATAGGGAAAAAAACCATGGAGAACACTCCATTATCCTAAAATTTGCTACATTTTTATCTACAGAGAGTTAATTTGGCATCAGGTAGCAATATAAACCATCTAGAAAACAGGGAGAAAGCCTTCCCTCTCCTTCTATGCTCCCTGCACTGCCCTGCTCCCGCCTGCTCGTGGGGACTGCAGGGACAAGCAGGGTCCTGGTGCAGGAGGTGAAACCCGGAGTGAGAAATGGTCACCCGGACAGGCCAGGCTGCTCGCTGTGATTTATCGCTGATATTGCACCACCTACATGTTCCCGACACGGAGCACAAGGCGGTGGCATCCCGTGCTCAAGATCCGCAAAATGAAGCGAGATGAAGTCAAGATGAACCGCCTTCGTGTTAGGGCCCTGAGCACGGTGCCATTGGGAAGGTGGTGGCTCCTGCTGCCATCTCTGCTGCCTGCATCCGTGAGCATGGATATATTCAGGGCAGCTGGGCACACACYGAGATATCCTCTGCAGGGAGATGCACCCCAGCCCTTGGGAATTCGGAGTGACGGGAAGGATCGAGGCTGTAATGAATCCACATAAGCAGTGTCTTGACCTAGCAGGTTTCTTCTCATTCCTCTCCTTTTCTGACTTCTTCAGTGAAGGCAACTTTTCAGAAAGCACCAGGACAAATACATTGACCTGAAAGATCTGGATCCATCAGTTAAAAAGAAAAGAAGATGAAAGGAGAAGGAAAAAGAGTCAGTTCTCTGTAAACAAGGAGGGGAAACTTTGAAAGCAAAGTATTAGCCTAATCGTGACATTATAAGCCTTGTGCTAAAGAYGCTATTAATTGTAATTCAATTGCTCTAGTATTGGGTGACAGCCAATGCTGGAATAGATTTCCAAGACAAAGTAGCTGCTATTTTGTGTACGGCGATGCTAGCGATGCAAATGGTCCTAATGGTACCATGGTTAACTAACAGGCTGGGAATTTCAATGGATGATTTTACCCTTGCAGGGAGGTTTAGCATTAAGGGAACGGTTCTCTGGACAGAAGATGCCTTAACAGAGGCAGCTTTGAAAGGTCAGCAGTAAAGCAAAGGTATTTATGAGAGATGAAATCTTTTAACAGCACAAGTGCCAAGACRGAGAACTAAAGGTGCTCCCAAGTATATGGGAGCTCGCCCCACCAAATTCCTAGTTTATCAATTTGGGGAGAAAGTAGAATAAGCAGTTCCCATAGCCGACCTGCTTCTGGCACGTGAGACGGGGCAGGGAGTCCCTGAGCAGCCCTGCAAGCTCAGCCAGAGAAGAGCCCGAGGCAGCACATGGAGGGGCAGAAGCATCAGCAGCTCCAGCTCTCCGAGGCTGAGAGAACCACAGCAACCCTCAGATTTGGGCAAGAGAGAAGTGCCAGCATTAGTGAGGAGGAACACGGACCCCACAGTGTGGTGCGTGCCTTGCTCCTGTTCCCCTCCCTTGTTTTGACCTGCAAAATGCTTCTAGCAGCGCTTCACAGCAGCCCTTCTTCCATCCTTCGGACCAGAAAGCCCTTGCAGGGTGGGTGCACATGGAACAAACTGTGCTCAGAGGGCAATGAACATTAAATATGTGCCAGATCTGGCTCCAAATAAGAGAGCCTTGGGAGCCTGTGCCCTGGGAGCCTTCAGCAAACGAGCCGCTCACAAGGCACCAGCACCAGAGGCAACCAAAGGACAAGAGTCCTCAAGCTGCAGCTCAAATGGACTGAGATGTTTTGCAGCTGCGCTCCCAGACTCTGAAAGACCGACCTCAGGCTATAAGTAGATTGCTAAAACCTTAAAGCATCAGCCTGGAAATTAACCTTTCTCTTCTCTTCATGCAGCCTTCCAGTTTAAAACTCTTTTATTTCTTCACAGCCTGGGCTTGATCTGTGCCTCTGCTGTGCCCTGAGTCTTTTCATTTCTTGGGATTACTTATTAGAGTCCGTGTGCGAACTAAATCCCAAGTGCAACTTAGCGGTGCTTCTTTCACTGCAGGGTATTGTGCTTGGTTATAAAGCGTCAAAGGAGGCCCCTTGGATAAACTGCTGAGGTTCTGAAATCCTCAGAACATGAAGGAGGAACTTCGGACAAGGCAGACTGATGAGATAGAAAGGGCTTTTTCCCTCAAGACTTTTTTCCAGGAGCTGTATGAATGGAACATAGGATAAGACATGAAAGCCCTCAAGCAAATCACTGAGCTGTCCCTGGGAAGAATAAGATTTCAAGTAAACTCTTTCTTATGGCAGGTGAAAATTAAACCACTGGAAAGCTATTTTGCTGTTCTGAATCACTGGACAGGTGCTTCTCTAAGCAAAAATCCATCTGCACTCATCCGGACACGAGACTCCAAGGTCACTGGCCTCTAATCTGGTATCCTATTCTCATTACACTAGGAGTCCATAGCCATGATGACTGTCATCCAAAATCTCCTCTGAAGATTGCCTGCAACTAATTTATCACCAATCTAATCATGACTTAAGAAGAACACATTTTTTTTTGAAAAAAAATTGAATATAAAACTGTCTAGTGCTATTCCCACCGCAGAGTCCAGAGGAGCTGATTTCTCCGTGTTCCTACCAGCTTGAAATAGCTCAGGTCTGACCTGCTGAAGACATTGGTTGATTATTAACAACTGAAGCCCAGAAAGGGCACCCGTGGCTGTCGCACATGTGAGATCAGAGCCGAGGAAGGAGGAAGGAAGGATGGTAATTCTGCAAGGAACACAAGCACCAATCCTGCCATGGGCGGGCAGGTCACCAATGTCCCTGCGTTGTTGAGGGTGACCAGAGGGTTGGGCCAGGCCTTTTTCACAGTTCCTGGGCTTCGATGGAAATCGGTAATTCATTCTGGCTCCAAAGACTCCCAAGTAACTGGAGATCTCACCTCTGCGAAGGACATTTAGYGTGCTCTGCAGCAGTGCCTTTCCTCCCCAAACGTAACAGCGAGATGCCTGAGGGAAAGACACATCCATCTTCCTGTCACCAGGCACGAGCTAAATCCATGCAGGAGGCTCACAAAGGTTCAGAAACAACCAGCCAGATTCTATTTCCTTTGTGAGTGGAGAAAGAAGTTAATATCTTTATACTAAGCTATAGYTGCAAAACAAAGCACAGAAAAAAAGAGGTATTTGCGAGTCACAAAGCAACGAGGAAAGTAGATTTCATGGAAACGGTTGCAGTTTCCCCATCTTTTCATTTTTAGTTTGATTATCAGTAGCAATGAGGCTCTTCTAGGGGAGTCGAGGAACGACGGGGCTCAAGGACTAAACTCCCATTCACCTCAGCAAAGCGCTGCAGCGTCTCAGACCACCGGGCAGTGGCAGGGAAGAGGCAGGAAAACTTGTCCTGTCCTTATGTGACCTACTCTGCATGCAGGGAACAGCAACCTGGGCATCTCTGCCTGGGGTCCCTAATAACCCCACAGAGCTGCAGGGTACAGAGAGGAGGTTTTGTTTGCTTTGCCCGTTGCAAAATCCTCCTTCCTGGGGGATTTGGTAATGAGTTTGCTTCCAGAAATGCCTTGGCCCTAGGTCGTGCCCAGAGGACATGGTGGGAGGAGGCAACGCAGCTCAGAGGGGCCTGAGATGCTGCTTAAGGGAGCCCACAAGCAACTACATGGAGAGAGATGAAAACCTTGCTCAACCTTAACATATGTAATCTAAAATGATGCTGCTGAAGGGAGGGTGATTTGTCTGTCTGCAAGAGGACACAGTTCTTATTTGCCAGCATCTTTCAGCATCACCTGAGATGAAGCAAGGAGCAAACAAGACCGTTACATCGGAAGGATTAAATTGTCTCTCTATTCTAACGCATCACAGTAAAATTATCAGGCTTTGAAATTTCACTGCTGCAAGGAGATTGGCTTCGTTCTTTAAATTTGCCCAAAGATAATCTGGATAATACATTTTTTAAGGATACAAACTCATCTAGTTTTATTTTCCACTCACTGGGGGAAAAAATATGTTTTTAAATGGAAAATTATCCATTTTGAATGGAATCTGGATATAAAGGCCAGTTAAGCTCTGTCAGAGATAATCAAACCTGCATTATTGTCAAGTCCTTTGGCGAGACACATTTCCATTACAATTTCAGAGTGATATTCTTTCTCTCTGTCTTGCTCCGAATCCTTTCTTTTACTGGTAACAACCATGAGTGAGTTGTGATGGTTCCTTGCTGTCTTTTTTTTATGGGATAATGTCTAATCCTATGCACGATGTCACATTTTAGTCAATCATTTCTACACAGGCACATTCCACACCGTGTAATGTCTTTAATATCAAACTCGCACTGATGAAGCTGCTATAAATCTCTGCTTTGGGCTATTACTCAAGTTCTGTTTAGCAGGTTCAACCACTCTGCATTATCACAGAACCTGCAAAATAAACTTAACTCTTCCTCTCTGCCTTCTCTGGCGCTCTCTTCCCCACACCCATATCGAGCTGCCAGAGGTGGATCTTGATTAACTTGATTAACTTCCCTGATGGGCTGGAGGGGTCCTCCAAAACCTGCTTGGGCCCCTATCTCTGCCCTAAAGCCCCTCTCTTCCTAGCATGAGTCCCAGCTCTCGCTCTGGGCTGAGCAACGTGGAGCAACGAGGAGAGTAAAAAAGGAGCCTCTGGGAGGCAAAAAAACCTGATCCCAAGTGCTCACTAATACTCAGGGCGCCTCTTCTCCAACCCAGAGTCCTCTCGGCTGCAGCGTGCCCTGGGGGTTCAGCTCAGACGCTTTCATTTCTGCGGAGGTTTTGCCAGCAGAAATGAGCTGCTTCCTTCTGTCCTCCTCGGCCGAGAGAAGGTTCCCTGTCTCCAGAGGGGTGTTTCTCTCGCTCACAGACCAGTCTCATGCACTTGGCTTGCAAAAGCCCTGTGGTTTGCAAAGGCTCCTCCTCACCAGGCGTACTCTCAGGAGGATCTTCTTGCAGCACAGGTAGCTCTCCGGCCCCCAAATCCTCCCGAGATATTCGTCTTCCCTCCCTGGTCTCACATGCAGACCTCCAACATCAATTTCCTGGGATATATCAGCAAATCTCAGGCCTTCTCGCTTCTGCTTTTCTGCTAAAAGAAGAGCCATGGAGGGGTCAGCGGTGATGTGAATTTCTTTTTATTATCCTGTTCCTCTCCTTTTTGTACTTGGAGCTGTAAGTTTGATTCTACCTAGAGTGCAAAATTCCTCCCATTTCTTGACTGTCATTTTCTTTTTTTAAAAAAAAAATCCTCCTGCTTGAAACAGCGGAAAGCTGCTGCCAACACGAAGTGCTTCAAGATGATCTGCTGTCAGATAAAACGGCTTCCTCCTCCCACCTTCCTTCCCAGGAGAGCTCGAGCACTGCAGATCTCCATCTCACCTTCCTAACAGACAAAGTGGGAACGGAGAGCAGARGGGAGAGTCTCAGCCAGCAAAGCCCAGCACCTCCCGGATGCAGAGGCAGGGGGAATAACCTGCTGTTCCCTTCTATGGGGACACAACTGGCCTCCTACCTCTTCACCGAGTCACCCTGGCTGTCACTTGGTGGGGGATGCAATGGGCTGATTCTTGAATTGACCCAATTACAGCCTGATGTGGACGCCTTTATCCCGTGTTAAATATACCCTGTGGCATTGCTGAGGGTAGAGTAATGCCCTCCCCAAGCCATATAGCATCTCAATAGGAAAAGAGCAGAGGGGATTGTTAATCAGTGACYGTTACTGCACTGCTCTAATTACCAGCAGATAGAGCCTGCTCACTACCTAGCCCCCAGACTGCAAGGACAGGCAGGGGCTGACCTTTAAAAGCTAAGCTGAGCTTACAGTAATTGAGCAATAATAAGAAACAGCAAATACGAGTCAAAACGATCCCTTGGACTTCAATGAGAGGAGCAGCTTATGCATTTGGGAGTGCTCTCATTATTTCCACTTGGCATTAGGATTTTAACTACATCTGCTCAACACCTAAGGCTCTTAAGTGGATCAGCCTCCCATACAAGGGGGGACATCACCTGTGAACAAGAGCAAATCAGCGTGATTGAGGCAGCCAGATGTCTGCAGGGCTGTGATTAGAACTGCTTAAATAACCGATGTTTCAGTTCACTGATCAAGCCTCCAAAATAGACAAAAAGTTTCATAAATGATTTTTTCTTTTTATTCTTGCATCTTCTTCTTGGGATAAGCTAAGCTCTTCAACAAACCTTTCTTTCGGGTCAAATGAAGTACCTGCAATGAATTATTTCACTTGATTTTCAAATTGCTTTTCCATTGTATGTTTTCTATTTTCTCATGTTTAAATGGGAGCACCTTGGCCCACACGTGCTCAAAATACTGTATATAAAAGGTTGAAATGGAAAGCTGCAACCTTTAACTTTCCTCTTCACAGAAACTGTCTCATGAGTTTAATACAAATCTGCAGATATTTTTAATCGTTCCCATTCCTGAACCTCCAGCAAACAAAACATTCAAGCCATTCATTCCTCTTTGTTCTTTGCCTTCATTTTTCTGACTGATGTCTGTTAGATTTCCAAGTCGTTTTTATTTCCAGATGAAGGATTTCACCTCTAGATATATTGACATGATGAAGATCCTCAGGGAATGATACGAACCAGCAGGTCCCAATCATGCAGTGTTCGGAATCACAGAACCCTTCTCTGCAACTCTGCCTGTCCCACTGCTCAATCTGAGTGAGAAAACCCCTCTCATAAGCTCTCCAGCAGATCAGCCACCAACTCTTTAAGTATTTCTTCCCCTCYACTCCTTGTGAGGGTCTCCACCATGCTGACATGATGGCATTTGTGAAGTAGGCACCAGCAATAACATTTTGGGGACATATTCCAGTGCAATGCAGTAAAGGTTGTGGCATTCACGTGTGAGCAGCACTTCACATGTTGGCTTGAAGTACTGATATGCTTTGGCATGCTTGTTCCTGTTTATTCCTAAGCCTTTGAAAATAGACGGACCCTTTATTTCGTTTATTGTCCATCCAACCAAGCAGGCAGAGAATTTTGAATGACTGACAGCAAATATTTTGCCTTGTAGGACCAAAGTGACGTTCCTACAGCCAAGGACCACCGTGCTCTGTTACCACCAAGGTCCTGGGTTCACTGGGTGACCTTAACAATCATTTAACTTCCCACGTCTTTGCAAACCCAACTGGAAGACTGTGTACAAACCCATCCAGAAGGCAGCTCGCTGCAAGCCACATGCCAGGTTGACATGTGAGCTTTCCTCAGGGAAATAAATACAAATGCAAATTGCAAACCATCATCAAGCCATAATGAATGTTTAAAACACATGCTGCAGTCATGAGAGAGAGACTGAAATGTGAACATGAAGCACGCCAGACTATCAGTTACTTTAAATTTGTGTTTGTTTTCCTCTCTAATCCAGTCCTGCCCCCCTCTTCCTGCAGCCGGGTACTATCAGTATCACTCATATTATGACCATAGGAGTTGGATGAACTAACTGATGAGCTGAGAGCAAGTTGAGAGCACCGTGTTCCCCATCTCAGTGGGTCTCCCTGACGTCTGGCTTCCCCTCTAGCTCCTTCAGTGGGGATCTGATGCACATTTTAGCCACATGCTGATGCCTGACCCAGAGGACTCTCAGTGAAGCTGTAGTTTAGTGCAAGTTTGGGAGGCAAAAAGAATAGGGGTAGAAGAAGGGGAGGAAATGATGATCAGAGAGGGAACGAAATGCCAGAAATGGCCTGAAAATACATGTTAAGGGATGTCAAACTGAGAGAAAGTGCTCTTTGGAATCAAATGCAAACGGATAATGAGTCACTTTACCCAGAACTGGCCCTGATGAAGAGCTGGGGGAGTCGCACTTTGTTTTCCAGGAATAACCCCGAATCAGATGTTGGGTTGAAGGTGTCTCGAGAAATAATGAAGAGAAAAATTCATTAGGGAGCTRCACTCCCAAGGAGGTAGATGATCTGCAAAAGAGGCAATGGAAGAGAAATCAAAGAACCAAAGGTGAGGCAACCTGTTAAAAAGCAGGGAGAAAATGATGAATAAGAAAGTGCTCGCAAATAAACACCATTCTCATTATGTGCCAGGCAGGAGGAAAAACAGTAACCTAGGAGTCACTTCTAATTTAGCACAAAACAATAAATTGTGCTAAAAAATGCATCCGAATTCTTTGAATTCCCACAGGCAATTCAAAAGCTTTGTGCATAAAGCAAGCAAGGAAGTCTAGTCTGAAGCCAATAGCTAAGGACCTGCAGATACTGGGGCTCGTCCAAGTTTGAGAAGTTTGCTTCAACGGCACCTGAGGTTCTGCCCTCATTTTTTCTCAGAGAGGTCAATGAACTGGAGGAATGGGATGGCAAATGGACCCAAAGCAGTGCAGGTCTGGGGCAGAATGTTCCAGGAAAAGATGTCACCGAAGCATTGTGAGTGCAGTAGTATGTGTGACCACTGACCTGGAAGGGCTTGCTGAGCAGTTCAGACTGATATTTATATACATATACATATATATTTTAACTGAAAATTYGATTTTTGGTGATTTCCTTCCCCTGAAAAGACAAACTTTCTACATAAATCAGAAAATGGAAAACCTAGATAAATTTTGATTTTTCTTACTGAAGAATATTAACAGCAGCTATCGGATGGTGGTCGGATCTGAACATTTGGGAATTCTTACAAAACATTCTGGAGGGTTCAAGGATATGTCATTCTTCTTTTTAGGCAGTCCATCATTTCATGCTCCGTGGAACGTATTCCCAAAATAAGCCCTGTGAAACGCAAGCAGTGGGAAGGTTATTGTCTTTGCTGGCAAGCTGATAAACGAGGAGGCGACGCTGTGAAACTGTGCATAGGTAAACCAGTTTCTAAGAGAGTGTGAAGACACAGCAGGACAACTTGGAGCAGAACAGGACACTGCTCAGGGGGGACTGGCCAGTGGTATGTGGGGCAGAAACTGAGTTGCCCCTTTCTCCAAAGCTGCAAATTAGGATCCAGCCCTTCCTAGCAGTGGGAAACCAAATTAAATCTGGATCAAAGAGAAATATTGATTGGTACTGAGCAAATCCCCAGCAATAACTTTTCTGGGTGACAAAGCAGCCATCTCCATCTCTCCCAGGAGACCCGTGTGTTGCCAGGTCTCTGCCTACCACTGACATCCATTCCTCTGTGCACGTGCCACCTACCCTTGTTTTCACAGATGGCCCAACCGATACATCTCTAATTAAACTCTGAGCAATCGTTCTCAGCTTGGATTTGGCTTTCAAATCTGCTGCTTCTATTTCAGACCCCAAGAATGGCAAGTGTGCCTGAAAGCTTCTCTGCTTTTGCCAACTACGCTTGATCTCATGCAAGATAATAACTCTACCTGAAAGCCTGAAAGCCTGAGCACACAAAACCCTTTGGCTCAGTATATTCAGGAGTCAGATGCCAAAAAGCAGGTCAAAGCTGCTGGGTTTCTGCCTCCAGCATGAGGCAGTCTAGCATTTGCTGCAAGCTAAAGCTGATGAGACATCCAAGSGGTCTGGACCTCAGCTGGTTAATAGAGAGGCACCAGGACACCAGTTCACGCTCCTGTTTGCCCGACACCTAAGAGGAGCCTCAAGAAGACCCGTAGTCCAGTTGCCTTGATGACATTACTATGAAGAGTGTCATGCAACGAAGCAGCCTTAGCTTCCCATGTGCACACGAGGGCTCCACTGCATCCCTCCTTTGACATCTGGTGGATTCTCTGCTGGATGAAGAAGCAGAGGGAAGGCATTTGGTGTATTAACTCAGTTAGTGTGCTTCTGATCAGGGCTACTTCCCTGAGGTGGAGGAAGGTGAGGAAGGTGGACGACACGTACCAGGCACAAGAAGGCTTCCGATTCCAATGTTTGGATCAGAGATCGATAGATTTAAATTGGCTTTTCAAAATATCTCAGGATTCTTCCATTGATTTGGATTTGCCAAAGAGCTAATTATCATCAGGGCCAGGAATGTCTAATTCTAGTTTCAGGAGATTCTGTGATTCTATTCATGGCTTGCTTTTATAGGACATTAATTAATGTGGAATACAGGAGAAGCAGCAAGAGAAGAAGTGTCGTTTCACCTTCTGCATCACGGGCGGATCTGATCATTATTTCTTTTCAAAGTTACAGCCCAAGCGTTTTGGAAATTAGTAATGAAATACCATTTCTCCCTTCATTTAATTCTAAATTCTCTGCTAAAGTAACCCATTGACTTCAAAGCATTTTACACKAGCAGTGAATTTGGCTAGGCAATGAATTCAGAAAGTTGTACTTGGCCATGGCTGTTTTGCTTTATTATTTGACCCATGGGAATGATGCTTTTGGTACAGCAGCATCTGGAACAAGAAGTCTTTCCTAGAAGTAATTTCATGAGCGCTTTCTCAAATCTCATAAGCAAGCTACAGGAAATGGTGTGGAATTTTCTAGGGTAGGAGGGATGAAAATATGATTAGAGCCATGCTTAAGATATATTTATCAATGAATAACCATGGAAATGGAAGAATGTTTTCGCTTTTGGAGGCAAGATACTGGGCCTGAGTGATCATCAGTCTGAATCAATAGAGCAGTTCTTGCATCTTCAAGGGAATCCAGGCTCTCTGGACAGATGCTTTTGAAAAACTGGAGAAATCAAGCGAATAAAAATGAAGCTGATGCTCCAATAAGTCCTAGGTACTACCTAAACTTGCACTGGAACATCAAGTCAAATAGGTTAGTGCATCCTGGGGGAACACAGACGAGCAATGTGAAGCTGGCACAGAGCCTTTGGGGCCACGTGGGCAGGGGGCCGTGGTGGGGATGTGGCCGGCTGTCCTGCTGGCACCAGCACCAAGGGGCTGAGCTCCCTTCCCAAGTGTGGCGGGGAGGGACATGACTCACACGAGGGCTGCAGAGCAGCTGGAAAAGACCGGGAGGAGAATGGCAGGGATAATCAGCACTCTATGAACCAGCCTGCATGGAAAAAAAAATAAAAAAAAGGAATGAAATTGTTTGACATAATAAAAAGAGAAGGGCAGAGCTAATAACGGTCCACAAATACACAAGGAGCTGCTGTGGAGAGGACAGGAACAAGCTGTACTCAGGGGCCAGTGAACAGGACAAAGAGTTGCAGCTAGAAATATTAGGTTAAACAGTAGGAAAACGGTAAATAATGTTATAAGCAAGTGCTGGAGTGGATTTACTGAGGAGACAGAGCTTCCTTCATGAGAGGTGTAAGCACAGCCCAGGCAAACACATAATGGGTCATCAACCTTATCCCACCTTGAGGCAGGAAGGAAAGAACCTCCCGGTGCCCAGGACTCCTTTCAGACCTTTCACTGAGCGCTTACCCTTTTCCAAAGCCTCGCACTGATCCTCCCTCCTGTGCACTGTGACCTGGCATTTTCAAGGGCTGGCATCACTGCACAGACAGCTCAACTCACAATCAGGTCCAGTAACGAGGGGATGGGATGAAATCCCACCAACAAAGCAGCTGTGCTATGCAAAACACATGTAAATTAAGCTGCAGGAACAGATTGAGCCTTGCCACCTTTGAAAAACTTGTAAAGACATTTGGGTGGCAAGCAGGAATGGCTCTGATTTCCCGTGAGCCACGCAAGGGCTGGGTGCAATAAGCATCTGCAGGTTACAGCTCCAGGGTGCAAATAAAGCACCACACGCACAAACTCCCTAAGGATGAAGGCTATTTGGATGGACCGGATGGCTACTGGCAGGGTTGAAACTAGGAGCTCCATGTAGATTTGATGTCTAGGCTACGACTGTAGAGGTGCTTCACTCAGAAGCCTTAAGTACAGTGGTGTTGGTACCTGTGTGCATCCGCTGGCCTCCAAGCCTGGTGTCTTCAAGCCTGGGACATTATGCTAACACAATAAAAGTAATAATGAAACCAGCTTCTAGGGCTCACATGTCTCAAGGGAGTAGCARATAGGAGTCATGTAGGACCAGGAAGGATAGGGAGGTGACAACAGCCTGAGAACCGTCAACGGGATAACTTTTTACGGGATAACTCACTCAACTTGGCTTTCCAGCTGCTGGGGATACGAGAGGTCTCTCCTCCCCCTGGGCCCCTCAACGTACTGGATGTGTTTAATATTAAAAGGAGTTGCCGGAGCAGCAAAGCAGCGTGGGCCTCTGAGCTGTGAGCATCTTGTGCTCTCCCATGGCACAGGGCCTTGCTTAGCTCTGCCCTAAGAGCCTCTATTAAAAGCAAAATGCAGCTGGTGTGAAGCCACATCGCAGAACGGCCACTTTTTTATTTGATTTGATTTGATTTTGCCTGGGCTTCTTCCAACCCGCAGTTAATTAATTGCCAATTAACTTGCAAACCTGGTCACTCCCTGTGCATTAAGAGCAGAATATAAATTCCTGCTCGCTGCCCTACCCCAAGATGCGGATGTGTCTCGTCTGGAACAAAAGTTGCRGGGAGAACATGCTCAAACTAACCTTTTCCAATAGGTTATTAACCATCCTGAGTTGACTGATTACAAATTAACTCGAGGTCAAAACCCTGCACCCCAAGAGCTGAAGGCTATTTATTTATTTTAATTTATTCTCAACTGCCGGGCAGCGATGTAAAAGTAAAATAGAATAGAATAGAATAGAATAGAATAGAATARAATARAATAGAATAGAATAGAATAGAATAAAATAAAATAAAATAAAATAAAATAAAATAAAATAAAATAAAATAAAATAAAATAAAATAAAATAAAATAAAATAAAATAAAATAAANAAATAAAATAAAATAAAATAAAATAAAATAAAATAAAATAAAATAAAATAAAATAAAATAAAATAAAATAAAATAAAATAAAATAAAATAAAATATTTATTTCATTCTATCATGCAGTATGGATGTTTTAGCACCGGGACAAGAAAAGAGAGGGGATCCTGGTTGGCTCATTTGCTAGGTTTTTAGAAGTCAGTGTATTGGCCCACATGGGCTTCAAAGCAGGCCGAACACTTCTCCTTCTCCTGAGACTGACTAGCTTGCATTGCCAATACTGATAGCCAGAGCGGCACAATTGGCAAGTAAAGGCTCTGCGCCTTGGCTGAGCCCAAGAGGGGCCGTTCCTTGATCACTGGTAGGACTGAAAACAGCTTCTTAATGCTCTCGTATTGGCACAAAAGTGTCCAAATGGTTGCAATGACTCATCTAAAGAGAAGAGAACCAAGGCCAAGTCTTCTCAGGATAGACAGCAGCCTTCTGCAAAACAGGAGACAGAGCTGCTGACAAAGAGGGACACACACTCCGGCCTCTCGTTTACCTAATACTGTTATAGCTTCCACCTAGGACAGCTGCAACTGGATCAAAATCCCAGTATGGCTGATGAGGAGCTTTCATCTGGGGCTAAAGAGCCGGGAATCTAGGATAGTGGAGCTGGGAAAGCAGCCAGCAACGCCGGTCAGCGAGGCAGGAGCATCCCAGGCTGGCCAGCTCTGCTCCACAGAGGTGGCAGCTCCCATGATCATCAGAGCCTCTCCCAATGTCCCTGTACGTGCAAACGCCAACAGAAAACGTTGCAGCCTCTTCAGACTTTTTCCTTTCATTATTGGATTTTTTTTTAAACCAGCTGATCCATTGCTGATTTTTCACTTGACAATATTTCTTCAAATGCTTTACTCAACATAAATACACACCTTCTGGGAGAGAAAAATAGATCTAAAAACATCCCCTAGCGCTAAAAATAAAGTATGTCTCATATATGCACAAGCTGAGAGCGCCTGGAGCAGCAGAGCCCTGCTGCCCTGAGCGCTCCACCTTGCTGAGGCACCTACACGGATTTCAGCATCTCACACTGACAAGATGACCACGTTGATGTGGAAACGGCCATAGTTCCACGCCAACCCTTGAGATACAGTGTGCTGAAAGGAGGAGAAGGACCATATCCCTGAAGTAAGTTAAATTTAAAAAATCAAATTCTTAAAAACTTCCGTGCCCACCTCCTCCTCATTCTCCTTCACGTTCTTGACATAATAAACTGCCATCTCCAGAGGATGTGGAGTTAAGGAGCTTGGAGAGCAGTGACTGTGGCACATAGTGAATGTTAATCTGTTCCTTTCCTAACACACTGCTGTCTGTGCATTTTAAATGAACCCTATTAAATATTGATTTCTTATAGCTCTAATTGTGTTTGAAGGTGGATATGTCCTGGCCTGAATTCACCAAAGTGACAGCAGATCCTCAGAAGCCCCTTGCCCACCTGCAGCCCGGGGCGAGGGACACAGTGCCACAGGGGCGAGGGTCTCCTTGGCAAGTCACCATGTCCTCGTTTCCATCCCACGGGTGCCATGAGCCATCGAGCTCGCTTGTCTGTCCAACAAACTATTTCCTTCTGTACAAAGGGAATAAAAACCATCAGTGCAACATAACTTCAGTTTGCAGAGCTGCTGGTCTCAACAATGCAAGTTCATAGGTAGTTCATATTATTCCAGTATATTCCATGCCCTAAGCACAAGGATTTCTCTCTAGAACAAAGTCCTAAATAGTCTGCATGCAACCAGAGCACCTATTCTAGGACGTGGTCTACCAGGACCCCACTAGCCCGGAGCTCCATCCAACAAGGATGCAAAACTCTGAGCAAACCCCGTGCTTTATTTATTGACTAATTCCAGCCTCTTTCTGTGATCATTCTCTGCGCTGCTCCCTCTAAATCAATTGAAATTGCTCGCTCACTGCAAACTGGAACAAATTCAATTCACTTTTCTTGTTCATCATTCAAAAAAAAAGCCACAAATCTGGGGAAAATGGTAACAGATTTATTTGTCCATAAAGAGGAAATAAGCTGCCTCTGCCTTAACCCATCCATACTGTGGGTGCAGGGGTGGCCGTGTGCCCGGCTGCCCAGGGCCCGGCACAGCCCCTCCATCTGACAAGTTTCTTCCTGCTCATTCTTCCCTATCTGAAAGCTAAAATAAAAATGATGTCTTAGGAGAACTTCAGGTGCCGAGAGGTTATAGTCACCTTCCCAGTGGGAAGGAAGCAGCTCAAGAGTCTGCTGCTTCCCTGGCTCTTAATACGAGTCTTTTCTATTGCCTCAGTCCTCACAGGTTCCGACCAGCACACCTCGTCACAGAGGTTAGAGAGGGAATTATTCCCCTGCCATGTGCTGGGCTCACCCTGCATGTTTCTCACTGTGGGTAGCCGTCAGGATTTGGGATATATGGCAGCCTTTAGCAAAGGGCATTCTTGTCCTGTCCACCCTTGCTTTGCATCGGGACATTCTGAGTGCGCTTGGCTCTTCCATGCTGCTCTCAGGTGTCTCCCTCCAACAGGATTTACAGCACCGCGTCCTCTGCTTCCTACTCGTGATAGATCAGAGCAAAACCCACCCTCACAGCAAGAGCAGGATGTCAATATTTGAGGCCATGGATACGCCGAAGGGCTGCATCATTTCCCTTCATTCAAGGCCCAGGCATGACGTAAGTGCCTGAAATTTCATTCGGAATATGGTGAAGTGCAAATGCTGATGGGGAAGCTCCACATAGCCAGGCTCCGGGCCAGGTGAGATCCCCTCTGTCCTGCTGCAGCTGCTATGGAAAAGCCAACAACACTGGAGACGGGACGAGTCCTCCAGCAGACGCCGTGTTGAGCCACAGGCTCTTCCTTTTGGTTTGCTCCAACTTAGAAACAACAAATCTCCTCAATTTCCCTTAAAGAAACCCCCAGTTAAAGGGGATTCTTGTGAATTTTTATTTCCAAAACCTGATTCTAGGTTCTTGCTAAAGCAACATCACGTGTTTGTTCCTGGCAGAGTGCCAGGACTAAATTAGCTTGATACATTTAGTACAATTGCAAGTTAATAGGCAGTCTGGTCTGCTGTCGAACCTATACAATCCTTTAAATGTTTAATCAAGAAGCAAAATTAGCACTTAARGATCCATTGCTTCCAGCATTGTTTTTCTTTTAAGCAAACTAGTGAAGTGAAAGAAAAAAACCCCTTTGCCAGGGGTACACTTGTTTGGTGCTGAAGGCAACCTGCTTTGGCCAAGAGGATGCAGTATCGGAAAAGAAAATGTGGAGAAATAGGGGGGAAAACTCTGCTGAGAGCAATGGGTGGGCACTTCTGGCTCCCGAGCCAGAAGATCTTCCAGAGCTGGTTGTAAAGAGACTCCTAAACTCCCCACTGGGGATGAATCGCAGAATCAGAGAATGACAGAGGTTGGAAGGGCCCTCTGGAGATCATCTAGTCCAATGAAGACTCTCCAGGAGAGAACTGTCAATGCTACAAACTCGGACTATAGCGCAGGGGCCAAGCAGAGCACTATCCTGTGAGAGCATCCATGCAAGTCATCCCCGCTGGCCTCTGTAGTCTCTACAGAGACGTGAGGGCACCGGATGGCAGTTCAGATGTTTCARATGTCAGTCCTGAGATGGGCTGGATCACCCTGGGACACGACTGTCTCTGTCTGCTGGTGAGAAGCTGACATGATTGTCTTGGACATCTCAGCATCTGCTTCTAAGGTGGACCCAGCTTGGAGCAACTTGCTCCTCATCCTACTGAAGGCCAAGGAATGAGCCCATCTTTGACCTATCCGTCCAACACACACCAGGACATGAGAGGAGCATCCTGCTTCTGCAGGCACTAAGACCAACCCATGCAGTGCCGGGTGTCCGTAATTCAGCAGCGGGTGAAGTGCCAAACCATCGTAAAGGTCAACGAGCTCCTCTGCCAAGGCTGCAAACAGCAGCTTGGCCCTCTCATCTGTCAGGTCTGCTTTATATCAGCTGTCAGTTGCTGGCATCCCGTCCTAAAATAGCTCACTTCACCTCTGCTCCCAGCCTTGCAGCCCATCACGCTGCTCCTGCCCTGTCACCTCCCATTCCCCTGTGTCACATCATGGGCTCAGGGTGACATGACAGGCTGAGCTGCACTGAGCCAGGGAAGCTGCAATCATGACTCAACAGGGAGCGGGAGAGGGAGACAGAAGGGACAGGATAGGTTGGAATTGCTGTTGAGCAGACCACGTTTGATCAGTGTGCTAAACCCACAACAAACGTGTTTCGTCTTAGCCCTCGGCAAAGTGTTTTACAACAGTTTGTCTCTGAAACACGCTGGGTTTTTACAACTCCCAAACGCACCTCGCTTCACTCCTGCATTGAATGTTATAAGTTGGAGATTCTCCCGGCTCGCCTGCGTGGCCAGAGCTGCGAGGAACATTCTCCCTCGCAGGTCTCTGGGATTCCTGCATCACCAGGGAGCCTTCACAATGGAATAAACATCTTTGTTCTGTACAGACGTTTGTGCCTGAATGGTGCCTCTGAGCAAACAGAACTGCCACGCTGGCATAATGAGAAAAGAGTGGGACCAACGAAAGCCAACTTGGGCCTTGGCTTATCCCCCTCCATTGAAAAAGAATGTCAGAGGTTGGGGAAAGGATGCGGGGAGATGCAAGAGGCCCCACACCTTTCCCAGGTATTGCACTGCACGGAGGCACTGCCTAGGGAGCGACCCCGGCTGCGGGCTGTTCTGCAYACCCTGCAGGGCTGTCAGAGCAGCCCTGAGTGCAGGGGGTCAGGAGGAACCTGACGCTGGGGATAGCCCTACTTTGCTCTGCATCCCAGCCCTTCTTCCTCCTGCCCATCCTGCAAGCATGGGGAGCTCCAGGGCAGCGAGGCACCTGGCACACGCTCCTGCTCTTGGCTGCTGCCCCTTCCATAGCTTTGTGTGCTGTCCATATATCCAGATAGTTCGCACAGGTCCTGATAATACGGACCATTAAACAGAGAGCTTCACTGTAGGCTAAAAGGGAGGCAGAGGGCCACTTTACAAGCCCTGGGCTGACCCAGCAGCCTCAAGTTTGACACTAACCAGCAGTGCAGACAGACTCCAAAGCTATAGGGTCCTCTTTCCCTCCTTCCAGAGACAGCAATCATTGCAGGCTGTTATTAATAAGGAGTAGTCATGGCAACATCGTGTGTGCTGCGAGTCCAGCGGCTCGGAGGCCCTGCTGCACGGAGCTCTACCCAGCTCGCCGAGGCTCTCGGACGCGCTCGTACGGCGCCGTTCACAGCAACGCAGAGCTTTGAACAGGAAAAGTCCACGGCTCATTTTGCAGACATGGGGCACGAGTCTGCCCGTGATGCCCAGCAGGTAGATCTCAGCTGATGCAAAGAGGCAGGGACCTGGAAGGCAGTGATCGTATGGCCTTCAGGTTCCTTCAAGGAGGAGCATATCATTCCCTGAGCTTGAAAACTGAGATGCAAGGAGAGAAGAGAGGAACAAACCTGTCTCTGAACTTTCTGGGTGGCCATGTGCTCTCAGCTCCCATGACTAGAGGCTGCCAGCAGGACACGTCCGTGTCTCATGCCATTTGTCCTGACAGCCGTGAGCAGGCAGGGAACATCAATCCACTTCCTCAGGTTAACAGCTTGGCCCGCTCCACCTTATCAGGTGTCTTTACAAGCTTCTCCGATGGATGACAGATTCCTGGGCAGTGCTTAGTGAGGCTGGGACAGAGGCACCTGCCAAGCCAGCCGCTACCCCATCCAAACTGTGCCACCTGGTCCCGCTTTATCAACCCCAACCTTAAGCATTCGTTTTGCAGCTCGGCAGCGGATCCAAGGACGTATCACAGTGAGTCATTTTCAGCAGAGATTAATCTCGGAGCTGCAGCTGCCGACAAACCACAGCAGTCCAGCACCAAGCCGTGCTGGCCGCAGGAGGCTGCGCTCTTCTCTTGCACCCCAAGGGCCACAGACACGTCCCATAGCAGCCCAAGAAATGAATGAGCTGGAGTCACCCGAGTCACCGGGGTCTGTGGGAACTGAGGGACAGCGGGAATTCCACAGCCACCTATGACCTGCTGCCTGGCACAGTCCATAAAAGACAGCGAGATGCCTCCAAATTCTTCTTTTAATATTTCTGAAGCCCTGTAAATTCAGGCTGCTCTGCTCCTTCCAGCTGTAGGTCCTTGCCCAAGGCAGGTGTTGGCTTAATCCAGATGTGAATCAGGCTGAAGGGTAACCCAGGCCCAGAGAGATGGTGAGCAAAGGGATGGTGCCTCCATGTTCCCAAGCTGACGCTGGAAAAGCTGCATCAATTAMGCTCTTGGTGAGATAAATCGTGGTGGTAGGAGGAAAAGAGCCCGGAGAAACCAGTGAACCCATTGGTCTGGTGCAGACACAGAGAGCTGTTTAACTCTGTATCAGCTCTCTCAYTTAATGGTTTGGAGCAATCACTGTTATTCGTAGGTACTGCTTCTAATTTCGGACTCCACTTCTCATAAAAAGGCTTTGAAAACATCCTAAGTGAAACAATTATCTGAAGTAAAAGGCCACTCAATAACAGGGCAGCATTCTGAAAAATAAATAAAAAAATAAATAAATAAAAGAGAGTTGAAAAAAGCCCATAAAGGGAATCCTTGGGTTTTCTCAACTGGATTTTCTTTCTAGGGAAGGAAGTGCATGGCTTGAAATGCAAGCACCTTTGGTTGGCTGCTGAGAGCATACTGAGCTTGAGCCTGGACATTTCAGACTGCATCAGTTCCAATAGGTCTAGCACTAGACAGGATGGAAAATTAGCTTTGCAACACACAGCAAGCAGAAGTAGTCAATAAATATTTCAGTTGTGCATTTGGAAAGGATTTGGATGATGTATTCACATCCTACAAGGATAATGAAATACTTCACTTTCTAATGGCCCTGAGCAATGTTTGATTGTACAGAAAGAATTCAATATAATTAAAGAGGATGTTAAACAACAGCTATTCAAGTCAAACATTTTAAAACCCACAGCTCCAGATCATTTACAGGCAGGAGCACTAAGAGAATATTCCAGAACTTGTGAAAATTTTTGACAAATTCTACAGGCAGGATATCTGATCCAGACACAAGATGGATTTCTATGTGGATTTTTATTCCCCTCAGGGAATGTCCCCAACAGCAGCTGCTCGGTTCTCCTAGCATGATGCTGACTCACTTTTTCTGTCTCTCCCTTCCCCTTTTTTTTTTCCCCTCTCTCCTCATTTTCTCCGTCACCCAAACAGATTTCTAAGGACTTGGCTACATTCCAGGCAGAAAAGACACCTGATATTGAAACCAGCCCCTCTCTTCTTTCTTGCCCAGGGTCTCGCACCAGGCATCCTGCAGGCACAAGGGTGGGATGCTGTGGATGGAGGCAGCTCCGGGACCCCAAGGGCAAGGACAGGAGGACCTGAACCATGGAACCTCCATCTGAGTGACCCTGGGGGTGAATGTGCCCTATTCATTCTGTCCTGCTGAACTTGTCTGTTAAAACTCACACGCCTGCACGGTTCCAGAACAACCTGCAACCCCTCTGAGCTTCACTCCAATAAAACGATGCTGTTCCTCMCCTCTGATAAAAGCCCTGAAGCCCTCACAGGTTTTATCTCCTGAAAAACTATCTGGATTCCCTATTTTAAACCTCTCTTTTCCTTTCCTTCCTGCCCAGCATCAACCACAAGCAGCGTTCCACACAACAAACCCGCTCCTGCCTCCCTTGCTCTGACAGCTCTCATCACATCTTTGCAGATTGTCACCTGTAACATGGACACTTCAGATGACCTGGATGGACTTTATCAGTACGGCACGAATAATTCAAGATCTTTAGCAAAAGAAATAAGGAAATACTTATTTTGATTCATAACCAGCTTTGGTCTAGCTGCCACGTGGGGTCTCAAAAAGACCTTTTAGGGGAGATGCAGTTGGGGCCGAGATGTTTCAGCCTTCTTTCGAGAACCACGCCAAAAGGATGGAAAAGGGTCTCTTACGCCCACCTCAAGGTGACAGCAGGAGCCTCGGGGAGGTCTGTGTTGTGGTTTGGTTATCCAGGCTGCATCCATGGCCAGAGCACCTCCATGGGCAGGACAACTGAAAGAGCAGGAGGGCTGAAGTCAATGCTTTGGTGGGAGCCCACCCGTGGGTAGCCCCAGAGGCAGATGCTGCTGCAGAGCACTYGACACACGGGGGTCAGCTCTGCAGCGCTGAGATGGGGCGTGCAGCAGGAGCGGACCTGTCACTGCCAGGAGCCTGCGGTGACAGCGGGATGTTCCCATGCACCAGAGCCCGATCAATAAGTCATTAGAATGATACAGTGAATTTACTACACAGCACAATTGATAAAAAGGATTAAAAAATGAGTATATGAAGTCCAAAGGACACGTTAACCCTTGCTGGTTGCCCCATTCCAGATCTGCTCTATTTTTCAGAGATTTATAGATTTTTAAGGTCACTACAGCATCTAATGAGAACTTCTGCTCCCCACTGTCTGTGGATGCATTTAGTGACTCCAGAATTCAGCCCAACAGCAAGAAACCACACACTAAAGCTTTTCTTCTAGTTAAGAATTACATAATACACAGTTAAAGAATTACATAAGATGAAGAAATTACCAGTTAAAGAGGTGGTTTTTTTTTTTTTTTTTTTTCGTTACAGGAAAAAATTCTAGATTAAATGGAAAATAAAAATCCTTCAAATAAGAAAGCGAAACTGGAAAATCCAGAGATGAAATGACAAGACTATAAAATATCCTTCCCAAATACACCAGTACTTGTGTATAAGTACATAAATTAAATGTACGCATAAATTAAAAATTTTATACCACTGGTTTCAGGACTTTGACCATTCTTTTGACCATTCTAAAAAACTTTTGCTTTTTTGCATATCAGGTATGTCAAAGCRAAATGTCCTTTTCACCCATACTTTGTTTTGAGAACAGCTTATATTTCTTTCTTATTCTTTTTTAACTTTTTAGAGAGAGGACATTTTACCATGAAAAGCTTTAATTGTGATTTTTATTTTTCAGGGAATTGAATTCTAATTGAGAAACTTCGGGACGTGCTACCTACATCTACCTTGTCAGTTTGTTCCAGTTAGGTTAATCAGCCTGACTTTTAAAAATGTGCAATTTAATTCTGTTAGGGCTTTGTCTGGCTCTGAGTAACAGGGCTAATGAGAACATCACTCTGCAAGGTGCCCAAGAGGAAGGTTATTTTCTCTGACACCCCAGATCCAGCATGTGTCACCTATTCCCTGTTCCACCAGTCAGGAGATTCAGCTCTGCAAAACACTGGAAAAAATAATAATATCGGATGTGGCCAGGGGTCACTGGCGGAGGCAGCATGGTCAGAGCAGACTTGGCTCGAAAGAGAGGCCTTTTTAACACTGAGGCTCGGACTATTTGTCCACTCTGGGGCAAGGTTGTTCCTGGCAGCTCTTTGCTAATCTGTTCATCAAATTCTCCTCAGGAGTTGATGCTTTTGGAAGAAGAAAAATACAGTTGCCCAGGCTGGTCTATGTGTCTTTAACTCTCCCCTAGAGAGACAGCCCAGATAAGACCTTTCGGCAGCACTTGGTGCCCAGGCGTCCCTCTGTCCTTGTTCCTCCTGCACTTCATATAAGGCATTAGCTATTCCTTGGGGTAGAACATGTAACTTTTCCAGGCTGTGAAAACCACTTCTCACTCAATTCCTGTAAAACCCTATTAATAAAACCCCTCCCTCTTGCTCTAAAGAGGTGACTTTAAGGATACCGGACTAAAACCCTAAAGTTTAGGCTCAGATTAATTGGAAAGCTGAAAGACTCCATCCTCGTGTGAAAGGCCTGGTCTCAGATGCAGAGGGTCTTCATTGCCTCTAACTTCAAATCAAAAAAACAATAGGCATCTTGTAAACTGGAGAAATTAATTCATTAACTCCTCATAACATTTTCTCTTGCAGGAAGGTTGGAATATAATCAGAAATATGTTAATGTGCCATTTGCTAATTTCATTCTTATTCCATCTGGGGACAGCAAGATCCTCTCCTCTGATGTATTTCCAAAGTACTTGTCAGAAATACTCGATCTTGAAGAAGAGAAAGTTTGCTGCTTCTTGCAAGTATTTCTTCATTCCTAGCCATAAGTCCACACATGAGGCAAATCAAGATAAACTTCTCTCTCCCACACCCTTGTTTCAGCTCCTGCTACTTTATCTTCTCTAGATATCCAGAGTGACTTAGTATTATTATTATTTTTCTTTAAAGATCTTTCTTTGATCACAACTAGACTCTAAAATAAGCCATAAAGAGGAACAAATTTGATTTTGGTACTTTTAAAGATTGATCCTTCAGGCTTTAGGCTGCATTACTGCTGCTCAGGGAGCAGTGAAAGGAAGAAATTAAGGCAAAAAAGCCCTTTCCGAAGCCACGGTGAGTGTTCCCACCACTGCGCTGGCCATTTTAAGGGTTTCATTTTCCCTGATTCCTCCTAGAGTCCTCAGCGAGGGGCTGGTTGTCCCAGACAAGGATACAGAGGACCAGGACTGGGCTCCAGCTCTGAGCCGAGGGGACGCTGGAGTCAAGGACCAGCCAGGGAGGGTAGCAGAGCAGCTAAACCTCCCTCTTCAACACCAGCAGGTATAGGCAGTAGCCCCACGGTCCTAAGATCGGGGCTGTGGGCCACCCATCACAGTGTTTGCAGACCCAGATAGATCCTAGGTCTAGCATCCGACAGATCCATGCACGTGAATTCTCTGGCCATGCTTCCCTTTTCCAGCGAGACGGAGCAGCTAATGAACTGCTCTTCTAAATCACTGGAGATCTGTTTGGCTTAGAAGGAGACAAGGGAGAGATGCTTCCTATACTCGTGTTTCCTTCTTGCTGATGAACGGGTATGGGGAAGCTTGTGACACATTTCCCACTTGCCCTGTTAACTTTGCTAACTTTATTAACTTGGCTTTCCTCAGTCGAGAACGTTACGGACAAACTAAGATGTTCTCTACTCCCTTCTCCAACACAGACCTAATGTTATGAGGCTCCTTTCAAAGCAGCTCCCAGCTGCTTTAAAAATGCCAGGCTTTAGCTTGCTTATTACTTTAATACTTCACCATGTATTTTATATACTATTTTTGTTCTGCTCACAACGCTTTTTTGAGCTCACTATCAGCACAGATACATAACACAAGCCCTAATATTATAGGAAATGAATATTGATGGGAATCTTGTTACAATTTGTTAGATTTTATGCTCCATTTAAATTTCTTTTTGTTCGATTGATGGGTTCAGAATTGGTGAAATTATTTTTCAAAGGTTTAGTGGAGCTTAAATTATTCTCTGGCCTTGTTCTTCTCAGGGGTGGATTTCACCCAGGGTGAAGCAGAATGGCCTGGTTAGCGACAATATGGATTTCAAATATTAACTCCTACCGCATAATGATCACTTAAACTTATGCTATCACAATACATAAGGGCTATTTCCCTTGAAGGCTCCCAACRTGGGATTTCAGTTACCTTCTACTGAATTGGGAGGGTGCAGAGATGCTGAGAGTATTTAAAAGGCAGAAAGGAAGCTGAAGTGCTCGTGTTATGTTATAACAAACGAGCAATGCTCACGTAGCCCAGGTTACACCCAGGTATTTGCACCACTTTGATCTGCAACGACCAGGGCACCAGGTTGCTGTTCAGYGGATTTCTGGCCCAACAGAAGCACTAATTGGAGTCAGGGTCTTCTCTTTACCAAGTCGTTTTTCTGCTTAGACAGAAGGGATTTCTCTCATCTCACCAATTTACAGAATTAGGATCAGCTGGGAGGGAAAGACTGGATTCTCAATAGGACACTTGGAAGGAAGTGGAATTGTCCCTGCCTTTCTCCCCCAGCTTACAGGAATTGCAACTTCCAACTAAAAAGTTGGAAAAGACCAAAACTTGATCATTTTCCTACTTGCTGAGCTCCCCGCTCTTTTGCATCCTTAGGTGTCCACTGCTTTGTGGGACAGCAGAGACATTCATTTCTCCTGCATGTAAAAGCAGAATGCTCAGATACTCTTACAGTGCAACAAGTAAGCACAGAAAGACACACAGAGAAAGACAGGCAGATAAAGGAAAGCTAATTTATAAAATAAAACAAGAGGTAGAGTTATGTTAACACAAAGAAGAGGAAAATAGAGGTTTTTTCTACGCCTGCTACAACAAACCTCCCATTAATGAGGAACCAATAGAGACTTTTCAAAGCATCTGACAGGGCTCAAGCCATAAATTCTCTGAATTAACTAGAGGAGATTTATGGACGCAAGTAGGAACTCAGCCAGGAATGAATTAAAAGAATTCAGCCTCAAATTCATCAATGTCTCACTTAATATTTTAGCCTCTCAGTGGTCCAGAAATGATGAGGGAGAGAGGAGAATTGATAGYAATAACAAGGCTGTTGAATACTCTTTGCAAGTCTTATTGGCAAGGGGATCAGTGAGAGGTGTAAGAGCTCGTGACATGTCTTTGCTCTGGGCAGGAGTCTATGATCCCTGCTGGCAAGTTGCTTTTTTCCCAGCATATTCTGCTCAGTCTTTGCTGAAGAGGAACAATCTCTGGGTCGTTTTGATCAGAGCCGGCGGCAGAAATCGAAGAGGCAGAAAACGTGCACAGATGAGACTGCCCAAAGTGCTCTTCTTCCAACCTCTCTCTTCCTCCACCCTGAGAATGGGATGGGTGCAAGGAGAATCCTTGTCTTCATCTGTGAAAGGTGTTTCCATCTAGCAAAAGGAACCTTTTCTTTTCAATGTTCCACCATGATAAATGACCTTCTATTACTGTCCCTTAAGCTTAATTTAAATGCAGGCCCAAAGGACCCATTCCACTTGTGACGATATTTTGAGCAGTGTGTGTAAAAGATTTATGATGTATTTTGCATATTTATGTACATAATTAAGTGAAAAAGTCAAAGCATTTGTGAAAAAAGTCAAGAATAGGCATTCGTCTCGCAACTAGCTCAAGTGGGATCCGTCAGCTTTTGCTGCAGTGGCCCAAAAAGGTAGATGGTCCCTTCTGAACTAAATACTGTGCCCTCCTGAAAAGCCAGGCAGCATTAAAACGTAATTTTCCTCACACAGTCAGATACTGAGCTCAGGAGAAGGAAGGAGAGACCCCAATTCCTTTGGCTTTCAAACCAGTCCAGGCAATTGGTGCAAACTGGAACTCCTATGTTGTAGACACCGTGCTCAGCTTCGATGACACCCACCTCTTGAGRCTGCCTCAAATCCTTGCAGGTTACAGGGCTCAAGGCATAGCAAAAAAAAAAAAAGAAGAAAATTCATTGCTTTTTATTCACACAGATATTTGCACTGGACAATTCAACCAGCTATAATGAACCCTTGCCTGTTCTTCTCAAAGAAAGCATGCTGAGATGTAATATGCAGCTCAGTAAATTCACTCAAAGCTTTTGAAAGAAAATAGTACATTTGTTTTCCTCCCGAAGTGTAAATAACAGGCTCATCTACTTCAAAAGCGTAACTGAAATGAAGGGTAGCAGGAGCAGAGGTGGAAGCTGGGAGATCAGCTCCAATTCTTGCTGTTTTACTAAGAAGTCACTAACTTAATTAAAGATGTAATTGCACAGGGTCCCTGCTGCAGCTCTGCTTGTGTCTCACTGGTTCCTGACCAAAACCATTACCTCGCACTGGCAGGCACTAACAGTACAAATGAGAAGCCTAAAAGGAGGATCCTTGGTCCCTTGTGGACAGTCCCGCTCCAGGTTCACCTGCCTTCTCAGCCACTTGGGYTCAAGCCACATCTGCCCTAAGGTCTTCTGCAGCCCTGTGGACACCAGGCAAACACCACCCTGAGCTCCTCAGGCTGCCACAGCTGTCTCCTCCTGGAGACAATTTTCATTTTTCCTTTTTTTTTTTTTTTCATTCTAATCAATCCTTCGGATTTTGTATCCCAGACCCAAGAACTGATGACGCTCTGATAGGTCCAACGCCATGAAGATAAGGTAATGTTAATGTCAGTAATGATGTATAATGTTGGCTCTTCTGCTATAGCACCTAACTTTATCTACCTGCTTCCCTGCTCCGAAGAATTATCTATCAAATGTCCTCAAGCATGTTTTCTGTCTATTCTTGATAATACTGACAATGACAGACAATGTAATTTTCTTCTGCAGCCTTCAAATATAGTCTTACCAGAGCTGGCACCAGGCATCTGCCCAAGCATATGACTTGTCAGAGCTTCACTGCAGGAACAACAAATTGTTTTTCATTGATTTCAGCTCCTTCCTCGGCTGGGGATTTGAAACTGGAGGAGGATATACCTAGAAAACATGTTCCTGAGACTCTAAAGGGCAATTACAACTCGGTGGCCAGATGCTGAGGAGCAAAAACACACTCGAATACTTCCGAGGTAAATAAGGGCTAAGTACCAAGAGACAGAGATCAGACTACATTAGAAATAGTTGGTGTGGATGGATTTACCTAAGAACCAGTAGCATCAAGCAAACAAACCCAGGATCATGTTCGATCATCTGTTTGATTTTCCATGTTTTAATACGTGGCTCTGCAGCATTTTCACTGCTGAGTGACACTAGGTGCGAGGCAGATTTTTCATTCCCATTCTTTTCTCCTCCACTTTTTTATAGGGATATCCCAACATGCAGAGAATGTCAAGGGCCATGAAAACTTTTTTAAACACTGCTGCTGCTTCATCGAAAGCGTCTAATCCCCGCTCTGTGACCTCCCTATGCAGAGCACCACGAGGAACGGTACCAAATTATTCTCACTTCTCAGTTCACAATACGCTTGCATAGAAGATCAAAGAGACAGTATCCCTGAGAGATTGTAAAGCCGAAAAACAAGAGAAAATCACTGCTATCCAGCTCTCTGTCCTGCGATGAGTGCCTGAAAAACCATCCTTTCTATTAGTTTTTTTTTTCCAGTAAGCATCTCCCTGATGATAGATGATGCTGGCAGCCCTGGGGACGAGAGCTGCTTTTCCTCTTGCAGCGACAACAACTAGGTGATGTCTTTTATTGGTATCTTCCACTTAAGGCTCTCTTGTGACCAGGCAGAATGATCACTCACTTTATTTTATTTGGGAATAAAGGACTGGCAAATACTCAGGCTGAGAGGAACAGACAGTCCAGTCAAACAGGAATCTTTTCTTATGCAGAATGTCTCCGGTTATGAACGCTCCAAGTGTTGAGCACTTGAGCCATGCAGGAATCATCATGGGCCACGTAGCTTCCATGGGGCTCACGGCAGAATGAAATAGACTCGGGGACTAGATGCCCTTCCAAACCAAGCCACGCGCACATACCAATATATACATGCATGTATATGGATAGTTACGCCAGACCAGGGGTGTAATCCAGGCTTGGCTTGCAAACGCCCATTCTCTGCGAAAAGCCCTTTCTCGAGTCTAAAACAGACTCCTGAGCTCCCTTGGAGAGCTGTGTCCTGAGTTGCTTACTCCATCATGGTGCTAACTATAGATTAAAATATAACTATAGATTAAAATATAACTATAGATTAAAATGCAGATTTAAAATTCTACTAGGAAACCTTTTTTCCCATGTAAAGCATTCTCAGCCAGAATAAAATGCCCTGTTTGACACACACGTGCACATGGCACTAGGCACACACACAAGGGGTGCGACTCGGGCAAATGCAGCAAGAGCAGATGCTTCCAAGACACTGACTTAGGCCCTTAGCTGTTTGTTTGGTTTTTTTCCCTCCAGATATTTAGGGTATTTTATTTATTTACTTACTTAGGCAGTAAATTTTCTATCCATTTTTAGAGGGAATTTTCTTGCCAGTCCCTTCATACCATCTAGTGGGGGATTTGAGTAAAACACATCAGCAACAAACGTTAAAAAATACCAGCTAGTGCCTATTCACATTCACATCTCTGCACTGCTATTTAAATATGATGGTGATAAAGGTGATAATGACAAAGCTCTTCGCCTTTGTCTGGAAATGGAAATGTGGAGAAACTCCAGAAGTCTCGGGTTTATTCTTGCTTTATAGCAGGAAAAGCAGCAATGTGAAATGAGAAATGAAATGAAGGCTGGAAGCAAAATATGAGCAGGAAAGTGGTTTTGGAAACCAGCAATGTGTATAATATTGGGAACTGTACTAAAAAAAAATGTAGCCCCAAAGGGCTTTTTAGCCCAAAGATGAAATACTGCAACCTTTATTCCCAGTGCAATTCTGCCGCTTTAGGAACTGCATAGAAATACTGTGAGAGGCAATTTTACCTTCAAAAAGCTTCAGCATAAATAGAGGAGAATGCAATGTTCCTATTCTAAAGGCAGGAGATGGTAGTAGAGGCACTAACTTTACTAAGTTAAATCCCACACAAGGGCAGAACCTGGATCTTCTGGCTGTTCTTGTTCCCACTGGGTTCGATTTTTATTTATTTCTATTCTTTCGATGGCTTGAAAAGAAAACAGAAGATTTCTGAAGTTTCCAGCACTGCCTTTCCAACACCCTGGCTCTGTGCAGGGCTGCATGAAGAGCCAGCACCTCTCCAAGGGGGTCCTCAGCTTGGAGCTTGGGGCTTTGAGGGCTGCTTTCCATGAAGGGCTTCACACTCCCAAATGACACACGGGAAAGCAGCCGATCTGGTGGAAATTTGTGACGAGWTTACCTGACAAAACACAGATTATCGTCAAAAGGACTATTTCCACGGGAAAACTCTAAACTAAAGCTTCTGAATCAACATTTTGAAGTTGCAATCTGTCAAAAATGACATTTCTCTGAAACTAAGCATTTATTTTACTCAAAACAGACAATGTTTTCCAGGCAGACGTTTCCAAACCAACATTTTCCTGAGTGTTTAATGCCATTAGAACGGCTGATATTTTGGCTTTTCCTTCAGTTTACAGACAGAAACGAACGTCAAAATCACAGCAGTCCTACTGAGAGAAAATTTCCTCTCCTGAACAACTCTAGATTGCGAAGGAGCTGCCAGACTGGGGATGGAGACGGTGCCGTTGCTGCCTGGCACATCAGGAGCCGTGTTAAGAGCACTCAACTCGTTAGTGCTGAGTTGGCGCCTGCTACCTGTGCAAAGGGCCACGGGAGGCAGCTGGGGCAAAGAGATCGTGTGAATCCTTGGTTGTTCTCATGCTCCCTGATGTCAGGAGATTCAGGCCAGCTGGATTTGGTTTCTTACAAAAGACGACCCACATTTGATCCGTGTGCTCTGGCTGATTAGTTCTGGCAGCTCTAGCTGTGGTCGCTTAAGCATCTTCTCTCCTATGCTGGAGCTGACAGCAGGGAACAGGCACGGGCACCRCAGGCCTCGCGTCCCCAGCCCAACACGTTGGCTTCTACTGCTGAACACAGTGTGTTCAGGCCAGCACGTGAGAACGAGCCTGAGCAATGTCAATTCTGTCAGCTCCGCAAGGAGGGTAAGGAGAAAGCAGGGATTTCTTACTCACAGGTGGAATATGCGGACATGCCCGAGCCGTGGTGCTTCGGAAGAACAAGTGGCTGCTGCTTCCATCTCACGTGCCAATGTGCTGTCCCACGGGATCTCTGTAACAGGGGTTCTGTTAAGAGCAGTGTTCAAGCGAGCTCATCAAAGCCAGGTGCAGTGAGAGGTCCCTGAGCCTTCCTGAGAGCATCCTTGGGCTCTGAGGGATGGCATCAGTCCTCTCAGTTGCATCCTGACACGTACCCATGGCACGCTGAACATGGCTGGGATTTATTCAGTGTCTGAAGAAATGCTACGTCCGGCCTGACTTCTAAGGTCTCTCCATGACAGACACGTTGCTTCCAAATCATTTCTATGGCTAGGAGGAAAAAAAGCGACCGGCACAAGTGCCAAGCACTCCCTGTACAAACCCTGCCAAGGGCATCTAAAGATGAGTGCCCCTGGGCAGATCATTAGCCATTTCACCACACAAACATAAACAACCACTTAATATACTTGTATTATGTGTGCAAGTCACCCAGCAAGGTGTCGAACAGAGGGGTTTTTCCTGCAAAGGTGATGAATTACCCCCTGCAAGTTCTCTGCTGAAATCAAATTCCAAGGCAGGCTGGGACTCGGCCTGGCMATGCACCCGTGCAAGGGAACCAGCAATTCCCATCAGAGGAGCTGCAGATCCCGATGGAAATGAGCCCCGCTGGCCCCTGGAGGGTGCTGTTGTTTCACAACTGACTTCTCAGTTCCACTCTGAGCTTTACTGAGAAAAAAAGAATCGGAAGAGCAGGAAAAGCATCAGAGAAGGTGAAGGAGCAGCTGGAAATTAGCAAGGGAAGAGCCCGGATCACTGCTGAATGTACAGAGCAACTCAGCACCTGAAACTCGGGATGTGTTGCCCAGGGCTGCTGGGTCTCCAGAGAGGATGAGCTAGCAGCCAGGTGACGAAGGCTCCATGCACCACATTGTGGGGACAGAAACAGAGAATTCAATCAAACATAAAAGTGTTAAAGATTCTCCCAGATCTCTCCAAAATCCTCCCAGAAAACTCCATCTCGCATCAGGACAAACCACAAACCTTCAGATTTCCCCCCTTCCAAAGAAAACAAAACCCAGCAAACAACAGGAACCTGGAGACTGGTAACCACCAGTCTGAGAGCACCTCTCAGAGGTGAGATCACCTTGGTTTAAACCTCCTCAAATTCAGGAAAAATAGAACATCAGGTTTCTRCAGTTGGGCTCATTCACAGCTAAATGCAGTCATGACCTCAGGCATCCTCAGGCTTCCCAAAGTTTAGGGAGGAGGAGCAGGAAAACTAAGGGTCTGGGCTGAACGTTGCCTTCGGGGAGCTGTAAAGCACGAATGGAAATGCCCTGCCCAGATGTGAGCCCAAGCTGATTGCAATCAACTCAAGAAGGAATTTTGAAGCAGTTGAGTCACCAGGAGGGGAGAGTGACTCCAACGTGATTGAATTTGATTAAAATGAAAAAAAAAAATCAGGCTCCCGGGCCAAAACAATGTATTAATCTTTCCAGACAGGCAAACCTTGAAGGGAAAGGAAAGAGAAGTCAAGGTGGAACAGCCAGAGCTCAAGTGCCTGGATTAGTATTCACACACCAGCCCAAAAACCTCTGTGTGGCCTCCAAAAAGCTGCTCAGGCACCTGCCCAGTGCGGATGAGGCTCCTCACTCCTATACAGCCCCCCGACCATTGCCCCTCTCTGCCCAGCCTTGCCAGCCTGGGGAAAGGCTCTATTTCCTGTGAATTTGGAAAGAGAGACCAGGCTAAACTCATTGCACGGAATGGAGCCAGCAGAGCCATTGAACGTCCTTGGCTCCCATTTTGCCAGCTAACAAACAGGAGGACGTGAAGGGCTGCAGTTCCTCAGCCTGAATGATGGTCTGTATCAGGAGCCGGTCAAAGAGCTCTGTCCAACGCAGTGAGGTTTCTATCAGTGCAAACAGAAAGCTTCTGCTTCTGCTTTGTGTTTCAGGGCAGGTACCCATCGCACAGAGAGAGGAACTCCTGGAGCTCAAGGGCCATGGGAAGTGCACGTGCTGCTCAGGAGGTACCACGCTCCAACCCGGCACGTTGGAGAGGTCGCTCTGTGCCAAACCAGCTGCTGGGCTCTGCAAAGCCAGCGGGAGCAGCCCCGGAGCTTCCGCAGCCCCGGAGCTGGTGTGGCCACCCTGGGCTCCTCTGCATCAAAACGGGCAGAACGGTTCTCCGCAGAGTGCGACTGACAAAATGACAGTGTGTTTCCTCCAAGAAGCAAATCCCGCTGCTCAGCGGTTCATTTGTTTCCCTATGGAAGACGTGAGCTTTGAGCTCCCAGTGTTTCCCCCTTTTCATTCCAAGATGTGAATTTAAAAGGAGAGGCCGAGAGAAGAGAGCGAAGCAAGAAGCTCCATTCCCCGCAACGCAGGCCTGCCTGCACATCCCCCTGCTGCTGCCATCGCGTCTGAGCTGCGGTCTCCACCACGCCACCAGCCCACTCCCAATCTGTGCAATTAGCGCGGCCCTCTCGTGATTAACACCAGCGTGTCAGATGCTAATTGACTGTCAAAGGCTGTGCGCAGCGGGACAGAGGGAAAGAAGGCTCGAGCTGCCGYGCTTACTGTACTCCCTGATCACAGCTGATTACTTTGGGTGCAGGGGTTTTCCTTCCAATGCAGTGAATAATTTACATAGGATTGAAAGGAAAGAATCCAGACTTGCACTCTCCGTAATTCTTTAAAATAAACAACTGTGAAGTTCTTTAATTCATTACTGACAAATTCGTTACTCGCATGTTCAGCAGCCGACAGCAGCCAAGACTCGAGTGTTTCTCATTCCTCTCTCTATGCACCGATCTAACCCTCTCATAAAGACGTACAAAGGCAGAACTSTTATCTCAGAGAAGCAGTTAACTCAGGGAAAGCAAAGGCAGAGAACTGACTATTCACGAGATAATCTGATTAATTAGTCTCCGAGGTTAGTTAAGTGATATTGCAGGGCTGTAGCTACCGCTCCCTCTCGACAAGCAGGGTGCTCCTGTGCAGCTGCAGGACACAGAGCCGCGCTGCAGCCGCATATTGCAGCAGCCATCCCAAGGAAATCCTCGTTTTGTATGAGAGGGACAGAGGAGGGAGGTCTCCAAGCTTAGCCCATCCCAGCGAAGGCTCTAAAACTGACTTGGAGATTTCCTCAATATTCGAGCCATGTAGCAGGCTTCCCGCGGCCTTCCGCGGCTTTCCATAGCTCAGCTCTGTAATATCCTTCTGGCATGAGCACCTCATCCCAGCTCCCTGCATTAACTTTTTGCCTGCAGTGTGTAGTCGCCACACTGCCCACGCTAACTTCCTTATCATACATAAGTCTACTATCAATTCTAGCAAGGAAGAGACTTGCAGAGTTGTAAAATCAAGACACTCTTTGTTCCATTTCATGCTCAGATGCTCCTCTTGGACTCTGTGGATCCTCCCAGCAGCTCTTGTTCAAGTGGCTGCAAGAGGACACAGGTTCCACCCTTGCCTCCTCACCAAAGGGCCCCTTCTTGTAGCTCAAACCTTGAGGTGAACCCATGGGAACGTTCTCACAGCCCAGCTTCCCAGGATGGTGTCCACCCCAGGGTGACTATTAGCTCCCCACAGCTGCGTGCTCTTCTCCAGCACTTGGTTTCATGGCTTCACATCAGGGATTCTCAAGTATTTCCTGAGCTGGAAATCCCAAATAATGCAGTTCACGACCTGTGCTCCAAGGACATGCAGACCTAAACTCTTGCTTTGAAAGGTATTTGATCAGCTATGCCAAGCGCAGCATAGAAAAGCTGCTGAAGATGCCAGAACACCGTGCCCAGGAGAGATGGGCAGACCCCAGGAGCTGGCAGGGTCCCTGCAGCCCTTCCCCAAGGACACGGCGCAGCTCTGGCTCCAACAGTAGTGGGATCTCTGGGACTCTACTGATGCCACAGGTCACGGCACCCAAAAGACATGGCCCAGGCTGCAAGTGACCAGTCCCCTGTGATGCCGACGACCCTGTGACYGTCCTGCACTCTGGGCATTCAGCTCCCGCTTCCCTCTGGCTCCGGCCAGGATGGACAGGACAGCTCTATATATGGGGCCTGTCTCTGCCAGCTTGGCTTAGATCAGTTCCCACCAACCTTGCTGCAGACCACAGCCGCCTGCTAGCATGGCAGGGAGAYGCTTCAGATGCACATTCTGCTGATTACAAGAAAAAAACCCTCTAATTTGGACCCAAGGCGCAACACCTTTGGCAAGCTCCTATGTCAGGCACCTGTGTGCAGGGGATGGGGGCAAGAAGAATGAGGCAGACATGGTGGCCAGGGCCAAACCTAACCCTGTCGTCTGCAGGCAAATAAGCCCATGTCCAACACATGCCCATAGCTCATGCAATGACTCCAAAGATGAGGCAGAACCCAAAAAAGCAGCTTCCCAGTTTGCCCGATATGTTTGTAGCTTCTTGGCCTTGAATCTGCAGATGCAAATACCTCTCTTAAACATCCACCCTTTAGTCCCCAGCATTTTTCCAGATGGGTTCCTCGCATCTCCTTTCCTTTTGTCTCCTTCAAAACCTATTGCAGAGGAATATAAATCTGCAGTTCTCTTACTGACCCTAGATGGTGCAGTTTAGTTAAAAAGCCTCAAGAAGAGAAGAAACTGATTATGAGAATTTCCAAGGTTTCTTTGATAGTCAGGTAGCACTCGGGATGGCAAAAACGCAGTGGGCACCCTGCAGATGGCAGGGCAGGATCAGCAGATGGGCCTGTACATTTGTCTCTGTGACTACCAAGAGTTTTATGAATCCAGCGCTGGCCAAGGTCTGGGATAAAAGACTGAATGGCCCTTCAAGCCCCTAAAGACACTGTTCGTTAGGAGCTWATGTTGCACCGGCGTGAATTTTTAAATGAAAAGAGAAAAAGAAAGCTGGAATCAATGCGCACATGACATATAGCAAAGAGGCACAAGGCAGTGAGCAATTACAAGAAGTCTGAATTATCCAGCTGAGAAGCTTTCTTTTTTCACTATTTCCAAAGCCCTAGCTCGGGGGCTTCTCTTCTGGTTATTGTACTTATTTCCTGACTACAAAACACTGAAAGACACAAGCAAAATGAATCCACGCCTCGGCCTGCGGGAACCGAGCTGGAAGGTCAAACTACTCAAGCTCATCTTGTCTGGAGTCCCTGTGGAATCTGGTTGCCACTTGTCATCAGGAAGCCGGTGCTGCTGCCACCACCTGCCACCTAATGCAGGCAACCACCAAGTCCTGCTCTGAATTCCTTCTAAATGCCTAAATCTCAATTAATATCCGCATCTGATGCTCTAAATCTTCTCCTACCTCACTGCAAAGCAAAAGAGCAACAGGAGCTGAATGGCTGCGGTTCTGGTGACTCCAGCTCCGTGCCTGTCTTGGCACAGCCATAGCACCCAATACAGAATCCCCATAGGACCAGCTGACTGTCTCTCAGATACAATAACACCTAATGCTTCCRATGCACCAGTGTAAATAATTTAATTATAATAAATAAATAGTTAATTACAAGAGCTATTTAAAATCACTTTTCCTGAGATGAGCTACAACATCCTATATAGCCGTGAACACATCATTTTAAATGCTTATTAAAAAACCCTTTCAACTCTTTCAAGGAAGTTGAATCTTCCTGCAATTTTCTTTCATTACAGGTTTTCCTATCCATTGTGGGTATGGGGAAGAGTCCCACTGAAGACTGCAAGGAAACTACAAAAATCTTTTTAGATTAGCTAGGCCATGATATACATGAAAAATTACATGCAAATAATGTGGAATAAGGAAGGTAATCTGTGAAGGAAGGAATGAGGAAGGCGATCTATGCAAGGAAACGGTAGAAACTGAAACGTCTTCAGATGGGTTTGCGGCCCCGAGCAGCAGCATCCCTGCTGCATCCGCCTGCTAATGCAGCACTGATGCTGCTGCGATCAGGCTGGAGCATTCACATTCCCCTGAGCTCTCTTCACACTAAGTAACCGCATCCTTTTCCCTTTTCCCTATCAGCTGAGGTTTCCAGACCTCTGAACATTCTCACTGTTCTCTCCCTTGCTGCCCTCGGCCGGAGGAAAAGACTCCTGCTCAGACTTAATAGAAGTATTGAATGGGACTGGGCACAGGACAARTCCTAATGAAACCTGGCTCAGTTCTTCCAACCTCCTGTCGCAGTTTCAGCCAGACTAAATTTCTCTAACACGCTTACGAAAATGTCATATTTTCTGCATTTAAGTACATTGCTCCCCCTGACATCTTCTTCTCTGCTCTCCAAAAGGCCTTTCTCCGTTTTAGGAGCAAATTCAATTTATTTGACATGATTTATGCCTTACCAATCCGAGTTGGCTACAACTCATCTTCTTGCTATCTTCCAGCTGCTCAACAAACAGTTAAGGTTATTTATTCAGTCTTTGCCAGACACTGAGGTCAAGCTGAATCTTGTCTCCTCTTTCAAAAAGAGAAACTTTTTAAGCAAAAGGAACATTGGGTTCAGGCAACTTGTTCATCCACTAACTGCCCATTGCTGCCCCTCATCCCCTACTGACCGCTCTTCTGCAGCCCTGTGAGCCATGAGCTGGCCCCTCTAACTTGGGTCCAGGAAAGATTTCGGTTTCATTAAAACCTCCACATGGAAGAAAGGACCCCTTGCACCCCTCCGCTTTGCTCTGGGGATATGGGAGAGCCACAGTGCACACAGAGGTGAGCACAGGCTCATTTTTCATGCTAACCCACATGCTTCAAGCAGATGTTACTTCCCTTCCCTATTCAGTAGACTTCTGTTGTCCTTTAAGCAAACACCTCCAAAGAAAAAAAGAAAAATATCACTGAATATCAAGAAATATCAAGAAAGGCAGGCTCCTCTCTTGCGTTTTCTCCAGTTCAACTTCTGCTGTCAAYTGAAGAGTTTGGCTAATTTGACGACCTGTTGGTGTGTTCCTCTAGGGAAGAAGTCCATCCCTTGAGCTGAGGGAGCCTGCAAGGCAAGAAGCAGAGTGGAATTTATTTCATTTCTCCTTAGCTGTCTCCCAAATGCAAATCAAAAAGGCCCCTAAAAGCTTCTGGGTGGAAAAGAAATCTGTAATTTAAGACCTGACGATGGAGATGTCTTTGCCTTTCTTTCCTGAATAACTCCTATAGGAATGAGAGGCAACAACGAGGACGGTCTCGGGTAGTACAGATTTATACATCACAGTAATGCTGCTGTTTTCACAGCTTGTTTTTAGGCTTCGCTATGCGCAGTGCCTATTCTCTCCTTGCCATAAGTTCAAATATGCCATAGCAAATTGTGCTGCAGTATATCAGTGCAATCTATAATCTAATCTTTTAATTAAACAACCAGGAAAACCTCTTAATGGGGTTGCTTCATCCCAGGCAGCGTATTTATTCACATTTTCCACTCTCATGTCAAGATTACCTAAAAACTTATCCAGTCCCAGCTCTGTTTCAGGGCTGAAAAAAAGCTCCAAGTCAGAACTGAAATATGTTTCCTGTTCTCTTATCTGAAGGAGAATTAAGATTTCCTTAGCCTGAATAAGGAAGATGTTGCAATGTTTATGCATAAGCAAATAACATTTCTCGGATCTCAGATGTTTGCAGAAAGGCATGATTTATGACAACTTTTTAACTGGAAACTGCACTTTTTTTTCAAGTTATCAAGACAGCCTTTTCAGCGCTTTGAGTAAAATAATTCCTACCAGATTTCTCTCATTTTCAACAGACTTGAGCCCACTGAATGCTTTCATTCACATCCCTTGGAAAATTCTGACCTTTACAATAATTGATTTTCAAATAGAAAGCAGCAGTCAAGATTTAGAAGTTTCATAGAACGAAACTTCCCCAAGCAGGCAAATATCTGCATATTCCTTGATAAACTGAAGTGGCTTCATTTTGTTGAAAGACCCTATTATTAAAGTTGATAGTTTGAAGTTGAGAGTATGAGTCTGCCAGACTGAAAACTTACGGTCAAAACATGCCTTGTCAGCTACCTATATATCTTTAGGCTCTGGAAAGCCCTGGGACACAGCCTGTTGTGACATAAAATGTATTCACCGGTTGTGATTTGCAAGGTCTTATAAAGCCAATAAAATTTTTCATGTTATAGGATGGAGCTATTTCAATTTACTTCCTCAGCAGAAGGATAAATCTGAAGTGGAAATACTCACATTGAAGGATATTTGTATATTGATGTGCATCATTTCCAAGCAAATTAGCATTGTTTTATATGCATTCTCACATGCACAGCGAGGTCAAACCAACCATACTATAAGTCTTCCTTAAGCAAAAGGACAGAGGAAACACTGTCCTACAGAAGTGCTTTGAATATCCATTTGCATACAGTATATAATCCTGAATTTTCCTAGAAGAGATCTGGGATGATTTGGATTTCAAACAGACTCGGAAACCTGGTGTACTCATTAGTCTGCAGCAGGGTCCCACCGCTTTACTTGAACTTGCTAGGGAGCACTTGGGCTAGGATGCTCTTCTCACCAAGTTTCAAATCTCAATCCAACAAGATTTGAACAAAACTTATTGATAAATGACAAGGGATGGGCTCCGTCACACTGGCAGGATTCCCATTTTGGGGCTGGAATGCAAGGGTAAACTTCAGCAAGTGTGTGTGTGGACTTATCCTAAGGGAATGACCATACCTGCATTCCAAGAAGACACTCATTGTTTGCAGCTCTGTGTTTAGGGGTAAAATGTGAATGGTTTGGGCAAGATAAAACATCATTTAGGTGAAATTAAAGAGCTTCCATTTTCAGCCTTCTGTTTAAATGCAATGGACTCTGATCCCAGAGGCTACAAAAGGGAACCATCACACAAGCAATGAAATACAAACCATTGAGCAAGTAGACGAATTAATCACTGGAACATGCTAATGCAGTTTGGCTTGCCATTAAACTGAAATCTATGGGGTCAGTTCTCTGGTTCAGCTCATAAGCAGGAGTAATTTAATCATTTGCCATTGCCTGCCTGTACTCACAGCCTGATTAAAAGCTCAGAACTGGTGTTTGAAAGCAACATCTTTTGGTAGAACTGTCTGTACAAGCCCGTGTTTAGGTAGTGACAAGACCACAGCAAGTGAGCCATAAGAATAACATTTATCTAGCACCTTTCATCCCAAACATGCATGAAGTGGTTTGGAGGTAAGAACAGCAGCCTCGGTGTGCAACAGCTCTTGGAGTATGAATGAACAGCCAGGGCTCAGCCCTGCATGTGCACAGACAAACACATGAACGTTTGCTTACTGATGTCTGCAGAGGCCCATCCAGTCCTGCCTTCTGACGGCTGCTTTGGACAAAGAGGCCCTTCACAGCAAGCAATTTATCTGGCTTTGGAGGCCCAAACCTTCATCTTACACAAGCCTGGAGCAACAACGTTCATTACGAGGCAACAGCACAGCCTCRTGCCAGCACATCAGAGGGAATGCTTTCCTAGCAGCAGTCCCACAAGCAGAGCCAGCCATGCCTAGCAGGGAACACTCGCACCACCTGCTTTCCAGTAGCACATGAGCAAGTGCTGAGAACCCCAAAGGATCCACTTAAAGAGTTGTGTGACCCACAGCAGCAAAACCACAGGCTCTTGATTTGCCCCATTACACCATCACGCCTGACTCCTGGAGAGGAAAAGTGATCCAAGCTCTCCAACCCAACAATCCTTATGGGAAAAACTGAGCTTGAGTTGCCTGCCAAATTAAGCCAGAGGACACCATTCCAGAGTTTTGGAAGCACTGCTTTTCTTTCCATGGAAAATACGGATTTATTAGGTCTAAAATTTGCAGGCAAACAGTTGTCGCTTTCCTAGGAGTTTGTCGCTGCACAATGTGATTGGCATCAGGCCAACATCAAGCCCTTGAGTTCTCAGTTTGTGTTCAACACCAGTACTGCAGAACAGCAAAGGCCAAACAWAGAGTTGATGTGCTCCTCAACCTCACCAACCCCAGCAGTGCCCCTGCTGCAGTTACAGGAGACATCCCTACATAGAGCTGCCCAGAAAGATCCCACTCAGTCCAGGGCAACGTCTTCAAATGATGTTTTATCCTGCCTTGAGAAGGGAACCTAGAAGTGGTGCAGTTTTCTCCCCTTGGGGTTAGTGCTCTCTTCCATTGCTTTCAGGTTGCTCCAGCTAAAAGAGATGAATTCCACCTAAAGTAGCAGATATTTCTCCCAGTGAAATCAAGGTAACTCTCATAAAAGAGAAGATGAATTGAGCTGAAAGATAAATGACTGCCATGGGGTAGAAGAGAAAGGATGAGGAAAATGCGAGATCAAATAGAAATAACCCCAAAACTCCTGGCTCTAAATTATTCAAGTTTCTCGCAGCCAAAATCCGAGCAGAGACAAAATGAGCTTTGCAGTAAAGCCACTGAAATGAGTAATTGCTCRGCAAGCTAAATCTCTCAAGGAAAACAGCCTCTTTTTGTGCCTGTGGCTGCAGGCAGGGGTTCTTGCCGCATGCTCCAGTGCTGCGCCAAGGAGCTGCTCTCCTGCCCAGGCTGCACAGCAGCTTTGAAGTGCTTGGGGATGCGGGCAGCTCTTGGTGGAGCTAATTTCACTGAGGCTGATGAGCATCACCCAATGCTGGGGCTGGCTGCATTTTCAGGTTTCTTCAGGCACAGCTGATGTGCACGGAGTGGGGCTGGCAGCATCTGCTTCTCAAGCGCAACAAAAGATCCCCAGGTACAATTCCTGCTCCATGGCTGGAGGAAAATTTCCCAGCACCTTCCTGGCTCTCTTGTGCGCACTGTGTATATCCCAAACTCTACCCTTCTTCACCTTTCTGTTTCTTGTCATTGGAGGGCAGTGCAAGGCAATGCCAAAGAATGCTGTTGCTTAAAGAAAGGAAGCTCCTGTGATGCTGCGGAAAATGAAGTGGAAGGAACAAGGGACATCTCCAGGAATGTCTTCCCTCTCCAGGAAGCTGCTGCTTCTGTTTACCAAGAGGCACAAGTTTTGAGCACCTCGAGCTTGCTAGGCTGCTGAGCAAACACACTGTGCGAGAGATTTATTTACCAGCCAAACGATGCAACGTTGGCGTCCTATCCCACTTCGGAAACTTTACTGTTTCACTAAGTCTCTCTTGATGAACTGTCAAGATGATGGATCTCTTTCTGGGCTTCCAGAAGCATCCTCCTTGCTCAGTTCTCACCTCAAACAAGTGTTTGGCCAGCCTTTTCAAAACACTTCCAAACATTTCCAGCTGGAAATGTTATTCAAACACGTCATGAGAATGAATTTTGATGGCAAACGTCGCCGAGACGGACAGGGTTGAAATGGCCCCCCTCAGAAGCCAATATCAAATGTGATCTTTTTCCATCAATCAGCACATCCCAGGGCTCATAACGAGAGTCAAAGGGATAACTCACCAGCCAAGAGTGCAGCACGATTTCTGGCGCGGTGCTGTGCAGCACAAAGGCCCTACAGCCCTGCAATGGCTCTGAACAAGTGCAGGGCGAGACTAGTTCCTTGCAACCACAGTGCCTGCTAGGCTGGTCTGTAAAGCAGATGTGTCTGTGGGAACTGTGAGCTCTGCTAAAAAGCAGTTGCAGAGATCGTTAAATGTGACATGAGTCTATTCTAAGGCACCATAAGTTTCCTGATGTGTTTTTCTCACGGTGCCTTTCTTCACTTGCAGGCTTTGGGAAATCCAAGCTTTGGGTTGGTTCCTCTCCTGAGCTTCCCAGGCCCCAGCCAGCCTAGGGAAGCTGTCCAGGGAAGTCTCACCCACCTCAGCACTCGCATCTGATGTCACCAAGTCTGGCTGAGTAGCTTGACGGCAGAAAGCAGCCAGTCTGCAGAACACTGAGTGTGCCCCTCCTGCAGCCCACGTGTAGCCTCAGGGCTGCAGCTGCCTGGGTCGCTCCTGCAAAAGAACAACCCGGAGCTCGAAACGCAGAGAATCAGATGCTGCTGCAACGGGGGAGCGAAACAGATCTTGTTATCATGAGGATAGGGAGCAGAGAAACCCAATGAACTCAGAGATCCTCCTCACAGACCCCCTATCCTGCCTTGTTGCTGCAGCCTCTTTTGCTTCCTATTGGCATGAGAGGTTCTTCCCCAATCAAACACTGTGTCCAGCTTGAAACCCTCCCTGGTGCAGAGATGAAGGGGGTGCATCAGAGTGGTGCTCTGCAAGCAATGGCAATTTTGGGTCATTAGATGTATGAAAAATGGATGGACAGCAAGAAAGTCAGCGAGAGAAAGTTGCTGTTTCTGCACAAAAGGAGCATTTTCATTGTATTCTTTGCTTTTGCAAATGGTGAAAACAAAAAGAAATCCTTTCCAGGTTCAACAAAAGCTTTGAACTCACTGAAAAATAGTTTTTAGCTTATTATCTCCTAATTATGCTGAAATCATTCCTAGGGTCAAAAGGTTTTTGAACTGAAATAATGAGAAGCCCCAGTTCATTAATATCTAAATGAAACACCGACGTGTTCCAGAATTGCAAAGTCTCACGTTTAACCCACATTCCGGAGTTAACCTCTCYGGCGCTGTTCCCCTGTCAGAGTGGGATTGCAAGGATCATAACAATTTTCAGAATGTTTGGTATTACAGCAATGGGGACCTACATCCAAAGTTTCCCTTTGCTGAACCATCTTCAGCTACTTTGGGGGCAGCATCTGAGAGCAGAGGGGGTTTTGATGCCGCATGCAGGTCCTTGGGAAGGTCAGTTAGATCCTCCTCTACATACACAAGCTTGAGGCTCCTCCATCCAGACTGGCTCTCTTAGACGTCTGCCACATGCTGGACAGAGGTGAGGGATGTCTCTCCTCTCCCACTCTGGCTCTTTATAAGTTGGAGGGTTTGTTCTTAGCTTTGAGGAAAACAGCTGGGAAACTACCTTACCCCACCCCATAAAAACACAATTTCCTCCATCTTCCCCACCCCTTGTGTCAGTTAGAAATCCCAATAACACGTGGCTACAAACCCCAGCACAAAATCCCTGGGARGCCATCCCAATAATTACCTCAAGCAATATTTCTCCTTTCTCAACATCATTTATTCATATGAAAAGACATCACGGGAGCAGTCAAGCAAAGAGGAAGGCGCAGGCAGGGGTCCTGCCTCCGTGTGCTTCTCACAGATGCAGCCTCCGCAGTGCAGAGCAGCGTCCAGGGAAGCGCCGTTCCTAGAAAGCGTCTGCAAATCCTGACTGCAGCGTAAACATTGGATGTCCCCCTCCCGCCATCCGGCTCCTATAGGAGCGGAGAGCTGAGCTAGGTGCAGTGACTTGTCCTGTCACTGCTGTTCTTGCACAGCAGCTATCGGTAGGAAAACGAAGGAAGAAGAAAAGGGAACGGAGGAAAGTGTTGGGGAGCACGGCTCCTTATCCCCTTGTTGATGCTCAAATAAGAGCAGGGTTTGGTTAACCTCCGTATTTCCCCTTAATGTATATGTGCTTATAGTTGATGGGGTGGCAGGGACCAGTGAGTCCCTCCACCCCCCCCCTCAGGTTGCTCGGTCCTGTTGAGCTCATTCATTCCCATGCTTAGAAATCCTGTTTCCCTGCTTGCTCCACAGTTTGAGCTCTTTACTTCTTTGTTTGAAGTGTCCTTGTAGATGCAACAGTTTAAGCTCCTTGCTACTTTGTCCTCAGTGTCTTTACCTCTTTGTTTTCAGAGTCTTTGCCTCTTTGTTCTGTGTCTTAGCCTCTTTGTTTGCAACATCTTGGTGGCCTTGCAGAATCAGCACGGACTGCAGTTATGTCAAGACAGTCTGCAGTTCCAGGATTCTCCCGCCCTGAGCTGGGACCCCCAATCAGAGGGTTAGCCGGAGCAGGGATCATGCGGGGTCCAATGAGAGGATGAGGGGTGGCCAACCCTCATCCAATCATTCCCCCCTGCATGTACGCCCAAAGTGTATATATTCTCTGTTTAGCCCCCCAATAAACGGTTGTCAGTCGTTGGACCCCCGAGTGTGTTCTCTTTATTGAATGTGATACGTGTGGTGYGTGCTTGTGCGTGTGTGGGTGTCGGGGGCCTAAGGACCACAACTCCGGTTCGTATCTAGGAGCCTAGGCTACGGAGAGCTGATCACCGCTGGAGCTGCTGGCGTGTGGCGCCCCACATCTCCCCGCTAGGATCCATCACCAGCAGGGGCCGGCTTTTGTCACAGCCGGCTAACGGAGGCGGCTGCAACCCCATTCTGCGGCCGCTGGCGACGGAGCCTGGGCTTCGTCGCCGGGACCCGTGACAGGAAAGGAACCTTTATGCATTACTACATTTCYGTAGCACCTCGATACCGCCTGTTTAATAGTTGTTATTTATCCAAGCATCTCATCATGCTGCTGTAAATGCAGAGTGTGTCCTTCAAGCCACAGAACTCTGCAGCTGAGGAGACGGAAGGATTGACACCTCAGTGCTTCCCGTTCACACTCTCCCTTGGGCTGCACTCCGAGTGCTCCAAGTAAAATCAACCTCTCTCTTGGGGGAAGCTCTGAAATCRCATCCCATTGCCCCGAATCACAATGCCTGGCTGCAGGAGCATGTTCACTATTTGCCATCTGGGCAAACTGGAGTGCTGCATGTGAGCAGGGCAGCTGCTGTCACCCTTCATGCCCTTGCTATAATTCCCTATTTACACCAACACCTGAGTAAGCAAATCTTGGCCAAGGGACTGTGGAATTGGCACTTCCCCAAGCAGCTTTTCTTCCTGTGGGTGAACCTGTGGTCATTACAAGGCCCCAGCTTCCAGTGGATTTAATCACTGTTTGCACCAGCCTAGCCAGGACGAGCCCCGTGTGTATCCTGCTCGGATCTGCTGACTCCACGAGCCGTTTTCACCCTTGTCAGCACCAGGAAAGCGACAGAGCTCCGGGGCCGCGCTGCCCTCTGCCTCGGGCACCCTCGGCATGAAGTGTCAGCAAGTTTCTAATCTTGGAGCATTTATTACTAGCAATGGGGCAGGAGGAGCAGTGCGGCTGGATTCATTAGCTAATGTTTGTTCAGCGCTCTGAAGGCTCCAAAGTGCTGTGTAAGGACTAAAGAGCTACTACTGTTATTTTGCTGATCTCGGGATGAGTCTGGGAATAACAGAGCTGCCCATGGGATGGACTTGCTGGCAAACACCCCCTGACATGCTTATAATCCTAAATCTGTAAGCAGCAAGAAAAAGCACACAACAAAAACACACTGATTTTTCCYTCAACATAGGCTAAGAAAGGGCCCCTCTTCTCCGTCCTTACCTGGTGCCTTTCCCTCAGCCTCCCTCTGGACTACAGGATCCTGTCCAGCATCTGTCCAGAAGATTGAACGGAATTGAAACCCTGGGGGCATCATCGAAGCCTGAACAGTGGTGGCTGCCACACTGTGCTCGGAGCCTGGGAGTACTCTGCCTTCCCAGCACATGGCGGGATGACAAGGCTGGGGACGGTGTCAGAGTTCTGCATGTGCCTCCTTCAATCAATATTTCGCCTGCAAAGTTCGGAGGCAGGGCCGGATGCCCCTGACAGTCCGTGGAAACTTGGTTGAGCTTTAGGTTTCCTCTTCTTCCCTTCATACAAAGCTCCTACGGGAGACTCAGAAACAGATGGCAGCTTTTGCTGGTTCGTGGTTAACACAGAGGTACTTCTCCAGCTTTCCTGATGCTCTAGTCTGCTGAATTTTGATTCATTGCCTGAACTGATATGAATTTAAAAAGAGCAAGAGCGAAGCACACTTCTGTGCTAAAGCGCTTCAAGTTAATTTGATCAGACTTTTGGGTATAACATCCCAATAGGCCAGCACAGATTGACTAGAGCTCATTTGTATTCCTGTGCGTCAGAGGGAAATGAAAGGAAAAAGAGCAGTTAGGTCCAGCTGAAAGCGCTTTCGAGATCTCTTTGCCAGGGTTGACACAACTATCGTATTTAAAATAGTTGTCATCTCTCTATAAGAGCCTGCTGAGCCCTTGACTGACTATTACAGAGCTCTGGGCTGACAATAGGTTGGTTCTCAGCTCCCTGCTGGTCTAGAAAGTTGTTTATACATGGATGGGAGGCTGCAGTCCTCAAATAGCCGTTATTCATTTACCTGCCACAAACTGGGTTTTGGCACTTAAAGCTGAGGAAGCCTTTGTGAATCTTGGCAGGGATTTTCCTTTGTTGGAAAAGACACGGCGAGTGTTCTCCAGCTTCACTGTGCTCTGCAGGGTCAGCCCACAGGCAGAATATGTCCATTTTTTAATAGCTCCTTCTCTTGCTGTTTTCTTCTGAGTCACGAGTCTCTTCTGGAGCCCTATCTAAAGACAATCTCTTAACTTTCTTGCAAAGGAACTGGCTTTAACAACCAGCATTTGTGTAAGTGCCTTCCTTCCTTGTCTGACTGCCAAGTGATGTTTTCCAGGGTAACTCTGAAGGCCTCTAGTGGCACTTCAAAACTGAGAGAGAATTTGTTCCTTCACAAGACACATATGACTGGAAAGGGGCAGCCACGATACTGCACATGATCACAACCTCTTTTACTTGCATTGCATCAGCAGAAAGGATTTCAAAACTCAACTGGATTTATTAAACAATGTAGTGTGAGCTCAACGCTGAGCCTGTTTTGAGGAGAGTGGAGCAGACAAGTCTTCCTAAAGTTCCTTCCAACCTGAAGGAAGCTACGAGCTGCTTCTAAGCCTCCCACCTTCCCCTTTATACTCTCTCCACTCATTCCCTCCCATGCACACCAAACACGGCCATGCGAGCGAGACCCAGTCTCCTAATGCAGCCCTCTTTGCTGACAAAGACTGAACCTCTCCCACTACAACTTAAGTTTTCAGTGCCATAATTGCAAATTAAGAATCAATCCATCCATCCATCACCACCATGCTCCAATACAGACGTGGGATTTCTCCATGCCCTGATACTACAGCACATGGGATTAAACAAGCCCCAACCCTGTTGCTGGATGGTCAACACTGCTCAGACCCAACACAGATGAGAAGTGAGGAAGAAAAGGCCCAGGATCCATCTATCTGGCTAAGACTCTTGCAACAATTATGTGGCACTTCAGCATTGCCAGAACAACATGATAAGGTGTGTAAACCACTGCAAAAGTACATTTTTTCTAATTAGCTTAAATTTAAATAAAATATAAAATTAATTAAATTATATAAAGAATTTTGCTAGCTGAGCCAGCTCTGTGTCCAGTTGGTAATGCACAGACTGCAGCTTCACAGCTGCCATTGCTGCCAGTAAATATGCAGGGATTGCAATCAGCCAGTGGTTAATTAAACCACAATTACTGTCTCATTAGCTCTGAATGGAATTCTTATTATAGAGCCTTCTTTTGATCACTCTCACATATTTCCCCACGAGACTTGATTTTGTTTTGGGCTGGGAAGGATGTACCAGAGGCTGTTGTGACTGAAGTGATCCCTGGCAAAACTCAGCTACCCAAACTAGGCTAGTTGTATTTTCYTGCCTTGGAAGTGTTTGCAGCATCAATAGGAGGCCCTTTTGGAGTCCTTTCCCGGGTCATGTTTTGTGTTCCATCAGCAGCAACGTCTGTAACATGCGTAGAGCCACCAGCGCTTTGTGTCTTCAACAGCTTTGACCGTTGTTTAGATGGGCTTTTCATTGTTATTATTGTCGTATTGTTGCTCTAACTATCTCATCCCTGGGCAGACAAAGCTGAGGGGATTTGTAATAAACCCAGCACACTGCTAAGGTTCTCTTACACACAAGATAACCAGTCGGTGTCGGCCAACTGACAATTCTTTACCCACCACCTTTGCTTTTGCTTTCTTTTCCTTACAGCTCTATCACATAAATTGCTTTGTGATTTCATTTAACATTTCTTCCTTTCTTTTTCCCCTCCAGCAAAAATAATATCAACAGCCCTTGCAAATCACACAAGATGGTAACAAATTCAACACATGCTTATGGAAGAGGGGAAAAAAAAAGACAGGTTCACAGTATATAGAAAAGCATTTGGCCAGCTGAGATTTCCCTATAAAAACCTTCCATGACATGGAGAGATGGTCATCACCAAGGAAGCAACAGATGGGTTGTTCAAGTATCCCATTCCTCGATGCTCGCATCTACATCCCAGAAAAAAACTCACATTTTGGCCTTGTGAAATCCCTGTCACCTCTTACTAAAAGAAAAAGAAAATAAGATCCAGGTTAAATCCAACAGAGAATAAAGTAAATTTTGAGGTCTCAAAATTCCCACAGGATGGGGAAGTTATTGTCTCCTCTGGAGCATGGCCAGAACACATTGGAGGATCTGTATAGCAAGAGTGAGTGTTTTATAAGACCCCAGGCATCTCAAGAGCTTGAGACGGAATCAAGGTATCAGGGCCACATGTACCGGAGGGGGTCAGCTCTGGGTGGCCAAGATGTCCTTACAGCCACACTGGCTCCTGAGGTGTAACATTAAATGAACTCTTCTATTCTATTCTTAAAAAGTTTATTCAGGGACTTGATTATTTAGGGAAAAAAAAAACAAAAAAACTTTAAAGCCCTGCAAGCAAATGGAAAGAAAGACTCCAATATTTTCTATTTCAAAATATTTCTTGATTGCTCAGTCATTGTCGTGAATGGCAGAGAAGAGCAGACTCATGATTTCTGAATGACTAAGTTTCACAAATCTTTAATGACATAAGAAGAAAYCACCCCGAGACAGTGCCAGAGCTGTAATTTGTTATTTCAGAAGCTGTTCTATAACTAACTAAGTCCCTAATTCAGCAAATTGCATATGGTTGTGTCTGTCTTTAAAGATATGCATAGTAAATCCCCTTGAAATCATTGGAACTACTCATATGCTAAAAATCAGGCACATGCTTAGGTGTATTGCTGAGCTGATGCCTAAGGATCGAGATAAGCTTAATAAGCGTTCATCCTAAACACTGCAAAAATATAAGCTGTGAAATTCTCATCAAAAATAAGAGGCCTCGAGACACCCAGAGATGAATCATGAAAAACAAACTGGCAAGCCTCTTATTAAAGCAAGAGAAAACACAGCATCGTGCAATCAGAGCAATAAAGAATCTCTAGCTCCCCATCAGCTGGAATAATCAAAACAAGGCAACATAAAAAAAAAACCCAGCAGACAATCGAAACCAAAGGAGCACAGCACCTAATGACTCCTCCTTGGAATATCATGCATCTGTTCTGGAAACAAACTCTAGCCCGACTCTTTGGAAAAACTCAAAACCACTCAGTGTCWTCAGTAAATGGCAATGTATGAATGAAAACATTTTCCTTGATATTTTCCTTCAAAACAAAGCTGCCTGTGGAAAGACTTCAGCCTTAAAGTGTTAAGTGTTAAAATCCAACAGGAAAAAAACAAAAATCGCAGCTCTGGAGGTAATRCAGTGGTGGAAGATAAAGATGTAGTCTTGGTTACCTGTTGGCTACTTAGAGTTGGCTAAGTAGGTTCCTTAGCAGCAGTGGTTACAGGAGGAGTGAACTTCACAGATGGRAAGCAGCTTGGCATTTCTTTGCAAGATCCCGAAGGGAGGTTCAGAAGATCCCATAATAAAATTACACTCTCCAAAAGACCAATTCAGAAAGCAATTACACACCATTAGCAATGTATYTCCAAAGGCCTCAGCTCGCCCAACAGAGCTGACCAAGCAGCTGGACTCAACTATTGTCATGCAATTTATTCCAGTTGTTCCTGGGTCAGGTAGGTAGTGCTGAGGGCCAAGATCTGAGGTTTGGTACAAAAGGTTCTGGTGATTAGAAAAAACAGTAAACTGAGAGGGGCAGGGCTTGGCAAGGTTAGTCCAGCCCTTGCTTCTGGGTGTCACAGCAGTGCTCCAGTGCTTTGCTGACACACTTCCAGATGTAGCAAAAATCTGGTTTTAGTACAAAAATAAAAGCAGTGGCCAAACCTTCTAAATAATTTGTGTTTCCCAGATGAGTTTTCTGCACCAAGGGGGCAGGAGATCATTCAGGGAGAGACAAAATCACAACTCCCACCTCCTTTTGTTGAAGAGAAGCTGATGCTTCAATTATTTATATGGGTTTTAAATATTTAGCTTGGCACTTATACCCTTAAGGAAACTACAGTTACCACTTCATCATTACAAGGAGCCTATCATTTATTCATGGAATCAATAGGAGCACAAAGCAACAGTAATGCTTCATTCCTATGCATGCACCATACAGGTCAGGACAGACAGTCACTGCCCTAGGGAACAAGCTACGTTTTGGGGTGAGCACAAGTTGTCCATGAGACAGGTAGGTTGGCTGGAAGCTCTAAGGGTATCAGAAGAGTCCAAGAAAAGGGCAGGAATCCAAATGGATTGTTCCACACAGGGATCTATCTCGGTGGGTTTGGGTGCAAGTAATTGCAGGGCACAGAGAAGGCCACGTAGCTGCACTGGGTGCAAAAAATGAAGCCACTGAAGACTTTCGCTGGACTAATCTACGCTGTGAACAGGAGAGCTTAGACCAGATTTCTGTCAGCAGGAACTGATCCTGACACCCCTAACCTGAAATTAGAGAGATTTATGGGTTCCTTATGAGTCTTTTGTTTTTAGCTAAATTCAAAGCAGGCTTCTGGACAGTGCCTTATGGCTAAGCCACTGCTAGGTAAGAGCAGGGCCATGCAGTATTTTTCCTCTTCAACAGCACGTTTCTGCTTTGCCGTGGGTGCCCTCAGTTCATTTTAGTGTAAGAACATCTCATTTTCCTTGGCATCCCTTGGGGAAGTTACCAGCACACAGACACTTCTGAATTTTGAGAAGCCATTCTACTTCAAGCAAAAATAAATAAAATTGCAAGGCCAACCCAGGAAAGCTGGCACACTAACACATTTTCATCTGACTGCAGCATTGTACAACCCGAGCAGGAAGCATTCTTCCAAAGCATGACAGTCCAACACAACGTTAACCCAATTTTGCTCTTCTTACAGCCCTTTGTTGTCCTTTATGTCTCTTAAAGCCCCATTTTCTTTATAAGCACAATGAATAGGGCTGGTGTAGAAAGATTTCAATGTAATCAACCTCCTTTCAAGTTTAACTGAACGGAGAACAGCCAGGCAGAAGTGCAGATGCAGCAATTTATGCTGTTCATGACTGTGACTCAGAAGCTCTACGTGTTCCCTTCATCTCATTGGAAAGTGTCACCGCTACCTTCCTGCCGACAGACATTCCTGCAGAATGCCACAGCATCCGTGGAACAAGGCAGAGGATAGATTCAACCCTCCCCTACATGTTCACGTCCATTCCCACCCCTGAGCTGTATGGACTAATCCTCTGTTTCTGCTCCCCAGCCCCAGTTCTGGCTGTTGGCATCTGCTGGGTTCCTGCTCCTCTTGCCCTCGAGATCACTGGCATCACCCCAGCTGCAAACGTGAGGGTACCTTTAAACTCCATCCTCATCCATCACGGCTGCTGCTTCTGGCAGCCAAACAAATATAGTTTGACATGCTCTAACATCTGCACTGCATTTAATTTGTGTTATTTTATTTTGAAACATTACCTGCTCCAGGACTCAGCTCGCTCTGTGTCGTATTATAAACTAGACAGGAACATTATGAAAATTAATCATGTTCGGGATGGGTCTCAGCAGATGCCAGGATACTCTCATTGGAGCTTTTACAAGGAAATAATGCTTTTGTGACAAGAAAGGGCACCTGCTTTCGTGACTTGAATAATAATTAAGTTAATACTGGCCATGACTACCTCTCACTTCTGTAAAGTGAATGAGGCTGGTGAGTTTTGACAAGTCCACTTACTAGTCAGTCACTGAAAAGCCCAGGGACTAGTATCCTGCATCCTAAAAGGTATTTTCCATTCAGTGCAGCTGTGAAACGYATAGATTTGTAAATATCTTGAATCTGGGTATCTCATGAGTCTTTCGTGGCACTTGCTTGGCCATCTCCCTTGAAAACAGAAGTAATTGATGGTAACTGATTTCTTTATTTTTAGGTCTGACGTAAACAAATTCGCCCTTGCCATGGCTGCAGTCGAACTCATGAATGTAAATCCATTGAGGGATTTCCTCTGCACAGAGGGCAGAGATGGGTTTATCAGACACATCAGCCAAGAAATCACTCATGAAAGAACAAGGGTCTCCCACACGGCCCAACACAACAAGCGATGCCAAGAGACAAGAGGGGCTGCCGGGGCTGAGGCTTCCCCCGGCTCTCTCCTGAATGAGATTAGAGGGCTGTGCAGGGACCGACGTGGGGAGGCACTCAGACACCTTCTCTTCACGTGTTTATCTTCAGATATATGTAGAAAAACGCAAATTACCTCTAAAACGGTAATGCAACTAGGCAAATCAAAGCTGAGTTAATTTTTCTTTTTCTCTTTTTTTTCTTTTTTTGGGGGGAGACGGGAGTAGGGGACGAGGGGAGGATGCTGTATTGACAGTTTCCAATATCAAAGCTTCATTTGGCCAGAGCCAATTCCCAATTCTCTTGTGCAAAAACAAGGCCTGGGCAGGGGAGCTGCCTTCGGGCTGCTCAGCCAAGCCCAGGTCCCTGTGCACAGGGCTCCAGTAATTACATCTGCAAGGGCCAGTTTTCCCCTTGCTCCATCTTCTGCCTTTACCCTCTTTGCCAGTAATTTTCACTTCAGCTTCTTCCTTTAATTTCCATTTCTTCCTTTTGCTCAGAGCTGATCTAATTTCCCCAAGTTCTTGTACTTCAAGTCTATCCCTGAAAGTACTGTTCATTCCTCCAAGTTACCCTCTCCAATCTGAACACCCTTCTGTCAGAGAAAGGCAGTAAGCAGCAGGTTTAAAGCTGTAAAAATAGGAGAGGCTACTAGAACTGCTATTTTGTTCCTTTCTTCCAAATGAAATATCTGCGTGTTTCTCTATGCAGCTGTATTCTTGCAAAGGAATAATTATATCAATATTTCTAAGTAAGACAAGCATGCTGCCACAGTAAATCTGACACAGATTAATATTAAAGTGGATCTCAGACGCGGTTTCTACATGATGGGCTTGTAACTACCTGTGTAATAGCAATGGCTGTTGCAGAATTAAACAGTGCTGYTAGTCACCGAGGCAAAATTAAAATCAAATCCCAATTTAACATTCATCTGGACTAAGAAATTCAGGTGGGTACATAGTAAAGATGTTTCTATTGCAATTTCTATTCCTGGCTGCAGCACCTGCGGGCAGGAGCCTGAATGACACCCCCCGAGCCCCTCCATGCTGCTCCCCAGGCACTCGCTGTCCCTAGCACCAGACCGTGCCTCCCCCAAAGCCCTAACGCAGGTGTGTGGCTGCAAAGATGACCCGTGAGGGGTGGAAGAACCTAAGGGAAAGCTGTACAGCTTGTCTGAGAGGGAAACCGAGTCTATGCCAGGAACAGTAGTGCTTTGAGGGAAAGACTCTCCATCTCACTTGTGCATAGAGTCAGACATAACTTAGACTCAACTGGTTCTGTGATTTCCAGGAGTGACTGTAAGCTCTTTATACTCACATAAACACACACACAAAAACCCAAAGTTTGTTCAAACTGCAGCACATAAGATCAACTCTTGCAAAATTAGCCTGCCGTAACGTCCCTGCTGCAGCTTTCCATGTTCAACCGCCAAATTATCCCTTCACGGGAAGGGAAGAACAGAGAATTACAGTCGTCAGTAAAGAACCCAAGTGAAAAGGAAGGTTGTATTTCGGAGAAGATTTCCAAACCTTCCAAGTCATTAATTCTGTTTTTAGAAAACTCCACAAGTTCTCCATCCTCCTGCTATCGTGGCAGCAAGGCTGGTTGGGCAGGAGGTGAGGCCTCGTTTGCTGATGTGGCCTGTTGTGTAGCACAGCATGTGCCCACACAGACCTCCATGGCTCCGGGGCTCTTTCCCAGAAGGATCAGGGATCAGCCACAACAGGTCCTCAGTACCAGGTCGCTGCTTGGGAAAAGTGATCAGCTCCTTCAGTCTCGCAAAAATAAAAGAGGAAATAGAAGTTTCCCACTGGGGCCGGCCCCAAGCACTGCGCTTTTCTTTTTCTGTAGAAACAGCATATGAGACTCATAATGGTTTGGATATTCAAACAAATCCTAATTGTGATTTAATGACTTGCACTGTAATTAGCCTCTAGGGAACAGTACTTTCAATTAACCAATGTAAACACATTGTCTAGTTACACCAGGGCACATTTTGCTAAATTTTTCCATTAAGAGCAGGATTCAGGCAGCGCGGGGCCCTCAGCACACAGCACATGGATAGGAGTTGAGGTCGCCCCTTCTTCTCTCCATGGGACTACCTGGCTCTCCCTCGTGGTTCCTCCAAGCCTGGGAAGGGCCATGGAGCTGTTAAGCTCTTGCCTACCTAGACACAGCTCTCCATGTTGGATGGCCTTGCTCTCAGGGTACATCCAGCAAGGACACAGCATCCAGAACATGCTGCTGCCTCCTGCTCCGGACAGGCATTTTAGGAACCAGAGGTGTGTGTGCAATGAAACAAGTAGAGCAATGTCAGCTAAATGGGCTGCACTAGCAGCAGTAAATGGCTGTGGGTCTCTCCCATTTCTCGCTCCGCTTGAGCAGATGGGCAATTGGGGAATTTTCTCTGCAGCTCAGAGGCCAAAAGAATCTCAAAGCACAGCCCATTGCAGCGGACAGATAGAACCTCTGTTAGACCAGATGAAGCAGATGCTCCTTCTATGGACCATAACAGTCAGAAAATGGAAGGCAAATGCAGCAGAACTCTTGATTTCATTAGAGGCACAAAATCTTCTCTAGGGAGAGATTATCAGGAAAACTCACAGCTCTGGGCTGCCAGCCCCCAGAATCCTATGTAAAAGCTGGTTAGCAACACCCCTCTCAGTGTCATTTTCAGCACTGAAAAGCTTTGGTTTGCTCCTCTGCTCATCTCTTGGCACTTGGCTGGTGAGTCAGTGAAATACAAATGATACCAGGAATGAAAGGATGGACAGGAGCACTTTGCTGGGAGACAGGTTGAGCATCTCCACCTTCATCCTTCTTGAACCCAGCTACGTCCATGCAGAAGTCTGGCATTTGAGGGCAGGCTGAAGGTAAATTTGGGCTTTAGAAATGAAAGCATCAAGCGTGAGTGCATACTCCTTCCTGGCACAAGGACATTGTATCAGGCAGTGGACAGGGAAGAGAGCTGAAGGCAGTATCATCCCTAGATTGCTTCTCAAAGATGTAACTCCTGGATTAAACTGTTCCGGTATTTAGGTCTCCAAGAGCCTCAGTTAAAGGGGGTTCTGGTGCTGTCTATACTGCCAACAAAAGAAGTGAGCTCTGCTTTCCGTTGGCACTTCTTGCTACACTCTAGATCACTATGATGGTTTTGAAGAGCCTTTGCCTTTCTCAGAGGAGGCTGACAAACCTGCAGTCATTACGAGAAATTTTCAATAAGCTTTCAAGAGACTAAAATATAGATGTTTTTAAAAGGAAGGAGTAATTCATCTCCTAAGGAGAAGAGTCTACTGAGGACCGTGAGTTCATATACATTCATTGGCTATACAACTGCATCTCTCTTCTGTTGCAAGATCTGATTTCATCTCGACTATGGACTATTTARTAAGTGAAATGTTAATGCTAGATTTCCTTCAAGAAAAGTCAAGATAGTACCTCTTTCAAGAGCACTTTATTTTGTCAACTAAAAGGAAAAGAAAGGAAGTTTTGCAAAATAAGATGAGGGACAGGAATAGGTTTCTGCTCCAAGAGAAACAAATAAAAAAAAAGAGCATTTAGAAAGATTTGTCAAGAGATGGTGTTGCCTTTACCTCTGCTGCCCTCCCTGTCTTGCTGCTTTTAAATCGAATAAACTTTTTTTGAGCTCCAGCATTTGCTATGCTGCTTACTTTCATAATTCAAGAAATCAGAATAAAGGATTTCTTTTTCTCTCTATCCCTCCTTTGCCACAGAGAAAACAACTGCAAACTCCTACTTYTGCTTTTATCGGGAAGTATGCTCCTGACTTTCAGCAAATGCTTCAGAGACGTGTTCATGGCTCAAACCATCCCTCTATACGCTCTATATGCCAAGGCCAATTTAGGATGAGGCATAAACTATCAGTCCCAAGAGTTTAAAGGATTGAATCGCTCATTATCTGCACATCATTGTAGGAGAGAATATTYACAATAAGAACTCAATGACTTATTTATACTTGAGCTGAAACATTCAGCTGTGCTTCTCATAGAAGCTTCCTAGCTTAAAATAGACAGATCTAGTAAAAGAACGATCCTGAAAGTTCATTCCAAATATCAGAAAGCATAGACGTGGTGGAGGCAGGTGATGTGGTGATGATACTGTCACAGGGCAAGTGACAGTGGTCAGCTGCCACACCGGAGCAGCCACAAAGCCAGGAAATCTCTGCCCCTTCTCCGGCTGAGAGTTGCCTCCTCTTGGTGTGGTTGGCATTATGGCTTCAAGTCAGCCTCATCGTGCCAGGTGGTAGTCAGTCCCGTCCAACTGTTCATTCAGCTTTGGATCTAATGCTCGTTCCCAAAAGCTTTCATTTGCTGGGTACACTCTGCAAGCATCCACATTCAAAGCAGCAATCCCGATGTCTTCAAAGCTTCCAAAGAAAGCAAATGGCCCTGCTGGAGAAATCAGTCATTTCTAGCACAGCACCACTTATTTCTCATTTCTTTGAAATGTCCTTACCTGGCAATTAGTTTTGGTATTGGGGCAGTTCCCCAGATCTATTTTATCCCACGTAGAGATAACGATTTCCCTCCCAACCTTTCCTGCTCCTAATGACCTTGAATCTTTCTCCCTACGCAAGGTAGGGGAAATTAATTTCCCAGATGTGCAATGGGTGCAAAGCAAGCACAGTTTCTGGCTGCACCGCTAAAGGGCCACGTGGTAAGAGGCATTATCAGAGGAGCTGCTTTCCTGGTCCTGCTCTGCTTTTGCCAGCCATACAGACACCAAGAATATACAAGATGGAGCCTCCTCTGTCCTCCCCTTCCAGCATAAATATGAACCTAAACACTTGGTGTGAAACTTTATGGCTCTTCTGCAGAAGTCCTTGTCTGAATCCCTAGAATGTGTCCTCCCCTCTCGCATTTACTACCTAGGAACCAATTCTGCTCAGGCTTCATCTCTGCCTTCATTTCATTTTACCTATAGCCAAGTACATTTTGACACACTTAAAACAATAACAAATATTGTCTGCTCATTCTGACGTTTTCGTAGCACACACARATAACTGCTGCTGGCATCCAGCAGAAGCAAAAATAACACAAAAACAATAATAGAATTGACCTCAGGAGTGAACTTTCCACACCAGACAGGGATGAGCAGACATCAGTCTGCTCCAATGGTTTGGAAAACTCGGCTTAAGGCTCTGCCCACCACCAAGACTAAAAATAGTCTTTCAGGAAGCAGACTGATCCTGAACAAGGCACCTGGTTTTGCTGAACATTCATCATCAGAGTAACTCTAGCACCAGCTGAGCAATTGAAAAACCCAAATACTTCAGTGTAAAGAGAAAACGTGACAAGCAGGTACTTCCTAGGATTCATATGGGCATAACTCTTAGATACGTTTCCAAGTGACCACAGACTTCTTGGCAGTTTCTGAGAGTAATAGATTTTCACAAGCCTCAGCACAACCATTTTGTCCAAAGACCTAGGGCTAGAGCAAGCTATATATCATTAAGCCAATGAAGATATCCTATTATTAATGCATATCATCCACACTGAGCTGTTGGAGTTACCTCACATATGTTTCCAYTGGGAATGGGAAAGTCTGGGGCATTATGGAGCTGATAAGGAGCTGCACAGCCCCCAGGAGCAGTAAAGGTTCAATATCCCATATCGAACCTCATCTTCTGGTGGCTCCACGCTCTGCTATGAGGTCTGTCCTCCGACACATTTCAAAACACCATAATACTTCATCTTTCAACTGCAATTCCCAGTTGCCCAGGAGTGGCAGCAGTTTGTGGAGAAGACAGATGTCAGAGCACAGCACAAGGTGAAAACAAACCCTGCTGTCCAAGAATAAGAGTGGGTTATGAAACAAACTGTCAGTTCCTTCAGTCATGACAACGTGGTCCTTGGAGCCTTGCAGGACAGAATCAGCAGTGCCCATAAATGTTGTCTATTCTGCCTCCCCATCTGCCTTTCAAGTATAGCCTTTTCCTCCGTTACCCAGGGCTCCTCAGGAAACTATTTAGAGTATCACCAGTATTGGAGCAATATTTGTTCCATTTCAGAAAGAATATTTATTCCATCTTCCTTGGACAGAAAGTGTATTTAATATATTGCGATGGCATGAAGGAAGCAACACAAAAATCAGAAAAAAAAAAGAAAAAAAAGCTCTTCATTGTCATTATTCGCACTTCTTCAAAAGCAGAAAGAACCAGGGTGCTAAAGGACCAGATTTTCCACATATTGTTTCTAATCACAGCCTTTTGAGTCACTCAGCAGTGAGCAGAATGGCCATAAGCAGCTCCTGGGGATGGAGGAGAACATGCAAGATGTCAGGTAACGACCATTTACTCCTCTCACTTAATTTTATACAGAGTGGAGAGTTGCAAGGTGCAGTTCAGTTTGGGCTAAGTCTGCAATGGGTTGGATGAATTGCAAACTAATCCATCTGTGAGAAGGTCTTGCAGGGCACAAGTGGCGACAGCACAAGGACACAGCCAGTACGAGGATGCCAAGCACTGTCACTGATCTCAAAAGTCTATTCAGATGCTCCCCATATTGTGTCACCTTCCTGTTAAACCCTCGCTTGCTGGAAGAAACATCCAGGAAAGCTTGCCCAGAGACTATGCTGTTCCAACAGAGCCTCAGTGGGGAGAGAAAATGATCCCTTGTCTACCTAATGGCTTTTAAAAGAATGGAAACATCTGTTAGCACCAGGATGACAGCTTGCTGGCAGCTTCCAGTCAACTAAATCCACTAGCATAGCAGGAAACCAGATTTGCCAAGCATACACACTAATATTCTTGCAGAAAAAACAATGGAACCAGGCGATGGCATCCTTGAGTACGCAACTGGCCGGCCTTAGGCAGACAGGCCAGGAGAAACATCTCATTTCTTTTCTCAGTTACCTATCTAAGGATGTAAGATGCTTCTATGTCCTTGTAAAACTCTGAGGCTGGTTATGGGAGTAGGTCAGGTCATGATCCACCCTGAGCCAGGTCATGATCCACCCTACAAGTCTTAATGGAGACAGCGAGTCAAACCCTTTTCCCAAGGACAATTGCTGGGCACTGAAGTTTCAGCCAATTACACAGGCTCCATATGCAGATAATGAAACAAAACAGGCAGTCCAGAGGTGTCCAGGGTGGTTAAGACAAAGCGCCTCCCGCCCCACCACCAAGAAGCTACTTCTCTTCACTGTCCACGGGAGGAGCATCAAGCTCAGACATCAAATAATTTAATCATCAAAATCAGGTAAAGTATTAGGAGGCAGCTGTGAGCCGATACAGTAGATCAGTACAATGATCGCTACCCTACTATTGCAGCTGCATCTTTGCATCCCTCTGTAACAGCCTCTATCCCCAGCTCCTCCACGGAAACAGCGGAAATTGTTCATATTGTTAGAGCAATGTCAGGAAGAAGCGGAGAACCAATTTCATGGTAATAGCAAATATGTAGCTCCTTATCTGAAGCTTTATATTATCTGAACAAATGGCTAGGAAGTTCCCTTCTGTATAATGAGGATTACAAACCCAAGTGACTTTTTCATTGCTGTACAAAAAAGTGTTGCACAGCGAGGTCCTGAGCCCAGCCTCTTGATCAACACTCACTAATAGCTTGACCTATTCCTCCCCACTGCAATAATCTGCTGCTTTCGAGTACCTGCATTAATGAGAGAAACTGGCACTTTAATTAAGGGCAACATTTACCCAAGAAATCTCCTCTGTTAGTGTCTGCAGCTTTTGTGGATACTCTGTATCAGAGGCACAGGGCGCACTGGGATTAAGAGGATGTAAAAATAATCTACATAGAACAGCACAGTGAGAAACACCCTGCAAGTCTATCAGTCCGAAATACACCCGGGTACCCTCAGTGTGAATTGCAAAGAAAGACGGAATTCAACAGAGCAATACTTAAAATTCAGTTTTCATCCAAAGAGCAAAGCACTTAAACTAATTGAGCCTAACATCCATGTTGAGAGCTCAACACTGCTATAAGAATCACAGGAGAAAGGCTATTTTATGACTGGCTGAAGGAAATCTGGGACAAACTGACCACAACCACACAGAGGCCAGTAAGACAGAAAAACATCACCCATCACTTCTGGTGCAGTGCAACTTCCAATATGCTCAGGAGCTCTCCTCTTGTTCCTTGCCCCTTTCCCATCTCTCTGTTCCCTGCCCCCGAACTGAAACTGGTGGGAATTTGTGCAGCAAGACAAAAATCCACCTTTGCCCGTGATGTTTAAGCGAATGTAATGCTGAGCAGATAAACAAAAGGTTCTGCTCCAGTGAACAACGAGATTCATCGTCCCTTTAGGGATGTGCTGCCTTTGCCTTTGCTCAGTCAATAAATTGTTTGCAGTCACCCACAACACCCCCTACAACCTGTCAATCTGCCACTTACTGAAATTTCTACCTCCAGTTTCCAGGGATTGGAGCTGTTACTCTTTTTTTTTCTGGATCACAGAAAAAGAAACAGAACAAAACACCTTCCCCCAAACAAAACCATTATGGGGGAAAGGGCGCCCAGCTCGTGCAAAACCCTTAAATATATGACTATTTAGTGATAGCAGGGCAAGTTTTCCACTTCACTGTCTTCTGTTACACTCTTAAGTGTTTCGGCATAGCAGATTTTGACAATGTGCTCTGCAAAGTGCTCAGTATACTGCAAGGATAATTCCATACTAAACAGTACATTAAAGGAACATTAACATTCCAAACCAGCAGGCTCAAAAGTTGAGAAATGCTGGCAGTAAGGTCACTGTGGCCGCCCTTTCCTCTCCATCTACCTAATGATATACTTTCTCCATGTCTCCTTCTCAGAAATGACTGAAACTGTTCAAAGCAGCTCAGATGCAAGCAGGCGTGTATGCACTGTTAACCCAGCATTTGGCAGAGTGGTAACTGCAACTCTGAGAAATGGAAATCAAATGTCATCGTGTAGCACAAACTCAATCCCAAATATCTCTCAATCCCACTGACAACACGTAGTTACCACAGGGGCCAGCGAGTCTCTGTTTGGAAAATGGAGCACAGGGTGTTTCAGCAATTTTCCTCTTGCAACATGAATGGCAAAGGGAAAGCCCAGGGATCTTGACTCTCAATCCTCCACCAAAAGCACCAGGTCACCTTCCCTCTAGGACAGCCTTAAAAAGGCCTGTTCCTAAAATGGGGACAGGATTGTATGGAGCAAGCAGAACACAAAAGAAAAAGAAAATACCAGCTGCTATCAGGAAAATCGCCCAGCAACAATCTCTGCTTCCTAATGACAAGATACAGCAGTTCTTAAGACTTCCCTAAGCCAGGAACCAGAAACAGTCTYTTGGCAGAATAAGCTCAGGAGCCATCAAGCAGGGTAGCACCCCTGGGTCTATATTAGATCTTTTTCCTGCTATCCGTAGGAGATTTATGTGCCAGAGTTTAACAGGAAAGACCTGGCCCACAGGCCTTGGTGTATTCTGCAGCCACACAATTTAATGCTGCATTCACCATGGTGTAAGAGAATGAAAGAGCACACAAGGAGTTAACAGGGTGTTTTGCATCAGTTCAGGTTTTCAAGGACCCCTGAAACCCATTGGCCCACCACATGTTTTCTGTTTCACTCTGTATGCAGGATCTGAAGCCGTATACTGTCTCTATCTGTGCTGAGAAGCCAACTGTGTAGACGTGACAACAAGCAGAGTTTTGAGGGATGTCTGGAGATGTTAATCACAAACACCATGAAATCCCATTCTGGTTCGATAGGAGACAGCAGCTCATCTCTGAGACATGATTTGAGGCAGTTGCACAAGATTCAGAAAGAATTATTCGGCAAACATGTAATCTTCCTTGATAAGAAATATCAACTGTCTGGAGCAGAGTTTCTCAGTGTAAATTGAAATCAGGAGCGAGGAAAGCAAAATTAAACCTTTGCTGGGAAACTGGAGCTGTCAGTTATACTTGTCCAGGTTAAGCTGGCAGCAGATACCAAGAATGCAGCCCTTGAGCAGCATTTTCCCTGTAGTCATTCATTTTAGAGGAACAGGAACAATAAGATGATCTGTCCTTCTCATTCCTTAGACCAGATTGATTTAAGGCACAAAATCATGATCCACCCTATATTCTGCTCAGATAACTATTTCACAAGCACCAGGAAATTTCTAAAATAAAGCTGCTTTATTTCCATAATTGCCCCTCTTGGGAATGGTGTTAATTGCTCCTCTCTCCCTCTTCCCCTAGCTTTAATTGCAATTTTCCTTCCCCAGCCTAAGGGAATTAAACCAAATGGTTTTCATCTGCAGCTTGGGAAGCTGGGCAGCTTTCATTAGCGGCCTCAGTCATTTTTAATCGGCTTCCCCAAACAACAACTGGAAATAATTAACTGAATTTCCCCTGGGCTTTCAGATTCTATAGGAAGAGGGTGATCAGCTGAAGATAGCCCGAGTGGCAATGCTCCCATTAAAGTCTAGACACTTTCCAAAGTATGTAACACCAAGCTTCAAAATGTGTGTCCATATGGTTAAGAAACCAGGTCAAAAGTCTTGCAAGATTCTTATCTGATTTACAAGTGTATTTTATGCTGCAGTTTCCTCTGGCTTTATCCCAGGTAATACTTTTGTACACAGCACGTGAGAAGTCAGGCAAATGTTTTTTGCATAAAGAGAGATATAACCTAATTTTTAAATTTCTACGGTGTGTGTTGCAATCATTTACCAGTGCTGCAGGAAACCAATAGTCAAGGGCTGTTTGAAAGGAAATGTGAGGCACACAGCTGCTGTTCCACAGGGAGCACTGTGCAGAAAAGATAAGAGAARAGCTCCAGGAGCAGCACAACAGCCAGTCCTTAAGAGCAGCAGCAAGAAATACAGCCTTGCACTACTTAGCCTGGAGGCTTTTAAAGCTTCAGCTTGGGATGAGTGGATCTCACAACTCCTAAGGGCAATAGCTGCTTGCCCTTCTCCYCTAAATCTCTCCTTTCTCCCTTACCTCAAACCAGCTCCATTCCTGCTGCAGTGCTTCCTTATCAGAGCAGATTCCAGCTTGTAAACGTGGCAACAAGCTGTTTTCAGCTGGCTGAACTGACCCATCACACAGGTAATGAGCACCATAACCAGCACATGGATATGATGAGAGCAGAGATGCTCCCTCAGCAGCTGTATGAGCTCTGCTCGTGCTCGAGACCCGGGCTCCTCCTGTGCAAGGTGCTGTGGAGACAGGAGGGGGTGATGCTCATTACCCCAACAGGGCAAGTGCTGAGTAGGGCACAGCAAAGGGAAACTGAAAGATGTTTGAACTGCGGAAACCATGAGGCTGCCATTCAACATTATCAGTGGCAGTATTATTGATCAAAACTTAGTTATTATTCTTATGGAGARCAGGACGCAGCCCTTGATCCACCACTGTAAGTTAGCGCTGATTCCCTCACAGCAGAAATACACATTGAGAGAATCCCCATCCTTCTCTCACATTTCTCCCTTCTTCCCCATGAAATCCTTTACTACAGTGAAGCAAATCACACAGAAGCTCTTGGCTTTGCAGGAGCAAGAAGGCCAAGGCTGGGGAACCCTACAGCAGCCCAAAGCAGAGTCCTTTGAAGCTCAAGCTGCCTCTTGCCTTCCCTTGCAGGCTGCACACAGAGAAAACCTTCTCTTGATACCCCACACCCAGCTTACCGGCAATTAAACTGCAGATCAAAGAAAACAGAAATGTGGATATTGCTTTGCTTATTAGTATCAGCTCTGTCCTTGATTGCCTGAGGGCTTTTCCAACAATGTTGACTTTAATTACTTTAATGAGAGAGAAAATGATCTGAGGAGTGTCAGCGCAGTGGGCAAGGTTCCCATGAAGATGCTAGATCTAGGATCATTAGGTGAGCAGTTAACAGTACATTATCTCATGTTAGTGGAGTTAAATGTAAACAGCTACTGAAGCTCAACTGCTGTTGGGATGGAAGCTGGRGAAACAAATCAGAAAAAGCTTTGAAATAAGGCTGTATTGGTTCTTCTACACACCTTTAAAAGAGCCTGCTTTTTGTTGGTTCACTGAAGGAAAAAAATGTGTAGAGAGGAGAAAAGCCAATTTAATACACTAAGGGCTTGTCTACAACAAAGAATGCATGACAGTTATTGCAAATGATTTTTTTTTTTTAATTCAATGAATTTCTCTGAAGCAAATTCAGACAAAGCAAATCAAGGCCGCTTAAACTCTTAAAGCTGCTAAGTCAGAGACCATGCATCTGCTGAGCACTGCTAGCAGTTCTGTACAAGGAAAGCTGGAGCAATTTGGCTTGATTTGCATTGAAAAGGGATTAAATTGCATTGTATGACTTGGTATCTGCTGCTGGTAAAAACCATCCACAGCTACCACAACTCAGCTGTCCCTCCTGAACTCTGCATGAGCCAGGCACAAGAAGTACCAGCGATAACTGAAGCCATCACTGGAGATACCAGCTCATCACACATGTAGATTCCTATTTCAAACTTGATTTTTCCCTGTTTTACAAGCAATACATATTTTCTTTTTTTTTTTTTTCCTCCCCTGTGTTAAGTCTTTTGAACAGCATTACTGGGTTTTGGCTGTGGAAGCAAACTGCATCTTTTAAACAATCTCGGAGCCCTCATCTATTGCAAACACCTCCAAACCTTGACAGACTAGCTCTTAAATACAAATATAATATCAAAGAAGTACAGTCAAGTGAGGAGAATAAAGACCAGGGTAGCAAGAGTGTTATAATATCTTTCCTAGAGCGTAACTGTGATTCCAGGCGGTTTGAACCACCTTGAGATGCTCCAGGATCTCTCTGTGCTGGATGTCAGTGCAGGATGCAGTGTGTCAGCACTGCTACCTACTATTCTCCTCTTCTAGGTGAAAGAGGAAGGACCCAGAACCTGTCACCACCTCTGCCACATCTCACACCAAACAAGGAAGGGAGAGAGAGGTGCTAGGGAGCAGACAGCCATAGCAGCCTGTAGCTTTGATTCAGACACAATTCTATCAAACAAAGGAGCTCAGAGACTCCCAGACGGTCCCTTTAAGACTGTGTTTGCCAGAGGAAGGACAAACAAACTGCTAACCAGAAGCAACAGCAACTAAAACRCTGTGATCTGAAATGTGACCCTGATTCAAGAGAAAAAAAAAACTGGGAAACCCCCAGAAGCAGAATAAAATCCCTTGCCCTGGGGTAGAGTAGAAGGAAACAACCAACATATTTATGTAGACTCAGAAAGGATCAGCCATTCAGAGAAAACAAGCAGAGCATGTGCAGTGACAGCAGTTAGGATCATAATTACTAGGGCACCCAATTTTCCTGCTCTAAGGCATGAGCTGCATCAGCAGATGGCTTCCAAAGGAGCTCCCTGCTTCTGGTGGCAAACACAGCATAATTGCCAGGGCGTTGGAAAGTCTCTGACATGAGGTGTTCAGTCATAGCAGCCCCACAGACAACAAGCAACGTCTTCTGATGCTGAAAACCCGACTGCAAGAGCAAACTCTACAAACGCAACCGTGCTTGAATGTAGGGCAGCAAGGGGTTGATGACCCTGCCACTTATTCCTGCCTGCGTGGACTAGGAAAAACAGCTCAAATGATGCGTGTGTTGGAAGGGTGTGATCCACTTAAAAACAATCTGCTCTTCCCACAGCAAGAGAGGAGGTCAGGAGCAGAAAGCCCCAGGGAAAGCTGTGCCAGAAGTCTCAGATGTGAGAAGTTATGAGGCTTAATGATAGATTCAAGCCTACAGAGGACATTTTATTTTGTAAAGGATGGATGGATTAGGTGCAGTGCTCCCCACTTCAGTGGTAGCTGAGATTTTTACTGAGAAATCTGTTATGTAATTGAGCGGGACAAGATTTTTTTTTTTTTTTTTAATTTGAGTCCTCACATAGAACTGAATGTGCTTACACAGAAATTGCTTTTTTGATCCAGGACAGTAACTGGCTCCTTCTAAAATCCAGAGAGATTAAATGTTTTTACCCAAGAAGAGCTGAGTGACCTCAGTTTGTCTTGCCTTCTGACCAGGTTCTCCAGGCTTCACAGGCTGCCCTAGACTTTCCTCTGTCAAGCTACAACTTTAAATTGATCAGAAACCAAGTTTCATTTTTTCCTGCACTAAATTCGGAATATGACCATGGGGATTTCTCATCTCAGGAGCCTAATTATGTCTCTAATTGAAGTAAACGTTGTAATAAGTGCAGAGAGGGAGGGCATGGTTGGAATAATATCCTTACATCCGTGTTGGAAACATAGCCTTCAGTATCTGCCATTGGCTTCTAATGAAGAATTTCAAGTTCACTGGCTTCAAAATAATCTTGCAAGAAGAGACGACCAGTGCAAGTAGAGAAGATTTTACTTCTCTGTTGCTCTGAATTTTGCCACTGTGACCCCTTTTCCTCTCTCTTTTTATCTATTGGAAATGGACTGTATTCCTAGTGCTTTGGAAATCGGAGACTTTCGAGACAGCAGCTGGATAATGAAAGGGAATAAACAAGCCAAAGGAGCTGTTCTCCCTCTGCCGGCGTTTGGAAAAGGCAAACAAATTTGGCAAGGCTTCACAGAGGAACAATTATTAACATCTCCTCAGGGAGGAGAGACATCGTGTTGACATTATTTATTTAGTGTTCCAACTTTCCAGCCCTGCCATGTTGCTTGTACCTCATAAGGATGCCAAATGCAGCCTTATCTGAGCAAAGGGAGAGAGAAGATGCATTAAAAAAAAAAACAAAACAAAACAAAACAAAAAAAATTGCAAGAATATATGGGCAGAAATGCAGGTTTACAGGATTATTGAACCTGAAAATTTTCATTGCAAATATCAGATTGACTTGGTAAATGAGACCAAGGGATTGAGATTGGGAAAGGTGCCTAAATTCGCTGCTGGCTCTCCTCCATCAACCCACTTTCCCCAGTAGTCCTCCTCAAGAAGGATGTTAACCAGTCGCTATCATGTTCACTTGCCTCCATGCCACATTTGCTTGAGAAAGGACATGTAGCCGTCATAAACACAGACAGATACCAGACTCCACAAGCTGTGGTCGGATACACGGCTCTGAGTTCAGCTGAGGTAGGCTAAGAGCCTACCAGCCTCTGACATCAGCTGGCAAAACTGATTGTATAGTTGCTGTCTAACCTGGTTCTGTCAAAATAGGTTTAAAAAATTCAACAAACAAAACCCTACTATTAGCAATGTTTTAAGCTAATCCATATCATTTTGATAGAACTGGGCTAGTGAACAACTCTAGCTGGCAGATCAGAAGATGTGCTAACCTCTGGCAAGGGACACAGCAGGCAGGAGCAGGAGAAGGGCAGAGATCTGTAACTTTTCACTCACGGCAGATGTGAAGAGCACATGGGAGGACTAGGCTACTCACACAGCCCGTTTCCAAACCCCAGGCAACCAGTTTGCTGCAAAGCATATGTCACAGAGAGTGCCGAACCTGCATTGAATCTAAATTAAAGATAGAACAGTACAGAAAGATCTGACAAGGTTAGTACAGGTCATACCCCTTGCCTTGGGCTTTGTGCCAATGCCCAAGTGTCCTCAACCATCCAGGAATGCTGGCTGTGGAGAGACTGGGAATGAGTACAGAGAGATGCACGTGTGCTCATGACAGGGCAGTGAACCGTGCAACAAGCACGATGCTAACCTAGGGGCTGCAAGGTATGATCAGGGTGACAGCAGCCTTGTGGTTTCGATTCACCTTTGACCTGTGGAGCTGAATACATATTTATTGCAGGGATCTCCCACAGGAGTCTCAGCAGACCAGCATAGAGCAGCTAGGACAAACCGCGGTCTTTTAGACATCTTGAGCTTCTTATCTGGGGACAAAATTTTGCCTAGATTTGGGCTCAGTCTTGAAATTCTCCAGATGAGAGAAAACAGGGGGGATATTTCCCTATTTGTAGGTGTAACACTGAAGCACAAAGACTTTAAGGATGATTTCCAGCTACGCATTAATCAGAATTGTGGACAGATTTTTTTAAGTGACAAGTTTCCAGCTACCTGTACCTCATTCAGTGACAGATTTCCAATCAGTTACCGCTTGGCACATCCGTTATTTGCATATCTTCAAGTGACATCTAACTAATAACAACAGTCACTCACATCGGCTGTCGAACAACCTCCACTTAGCTGTGTGTGGTCACCAGGACACCGCGCTGTCCTTGCTCTCATATTGCAAGGACAAACTCCTTCTGGGTCTTGGATGCCTTCAGAGCGGTTGTGCCAGTGCAGACATGAACTTTGCAGATAGTTGTTGCTGCCTCCAGCAAACAAACATCCCTGCAAAGAAATTGGCCTGGGAGGTCTTTCCTCAACATCTCTCACAAAACAGGGGTTATACGACCTGGATGTAAACAGGCCTCCCCATTTTATTTATATCTTGCCATTCCTAGATATGTGTGACAAAAACTGGCCTTCTTGGCTTCAGGAACTAACCTGATATCACAGGYGATTGTCAGGCTCTGTGGCACCATCTGCCACATTCACATGACTGTAATCTGCAAGACACCGTGCATCACTTCCCTGTTTAAAATAACCCTTTCCTCTGAACAAAGAATGCCATGTTCACATATGCATGGTGCATCTAAAGGGAAGGAGGAATATGTAATGACTATTTACCATTATCCACAGCAGTACATTATTTATGCTTCCCTCTGCTAGCAAAATTTTTCCTTCCCTAATATTAAAGTGGTATATTTTGAAGCAGAATGGCAGACCCTTTGGGATTACAGATGACTATGCACTCGTCTCATTAGCATAGGCTTTTAGATTAATCAGTGCATTCATCATAAAGCAATTTCACTACAAGAACTTATTTGGGAGCGTGTGTTATGCTGTTTCACCTGGAGTGAAAGCACAGCACCAGCACCAGCTTTCGTAGCTTCCATAAAGCAAACTGGCACCATTAGCCATTGTTTCAGGTGGCCAAGCTAATAGGACATCCACGTCTATGCTGAGGGACTTGGCACTCTGGGGATTGATGTTAGTAACTCACATCAGAAGCAGCTCCACCAGGTAGTGAAAAATCTCTCTCATGTGGGACACTACCCAGGTTTTCCTCTTCCCAGGTCTGCAGAAACATCTCTGCCTTAGCTGTTTTGGGCCCCTCTGGGTCTGACCCCAGGAGGCAATGTGCTCCCAGCTCTTGGTGGCACCACACTCCCTGGTGCCTTCATCCATAGATCAGAGATGAGGAAGGTGCCACTCACTAGGTCCATTATACTGAGCTCTTACAGTGATGTTGTAGCTGTGATGATCTCAGGATATCAGAGAGACAAGGTTTGCAGGGAGAGGGAATATCTTTTATTTGAGCAACTGATGGAGTTCTGGGGAAAAAAAATCAGGCAAACTTCCAGGTACACAAACCTTCATGGATTTGTTTGTTTTCTTGCAGCTGTRTCGGAAGAACTAATAAAAGAGATTGCCTTTCCCCACAAACTATGAGGACTGCAGGTCTGAAAGTCCAGGAGTCTTTTCCCGTTTCTCACTTACTGTCATGGCAAACCTCAACTCTTAAAGCTCTGATTTGCACTTTCCATCTCAAAGCCTACAGTGAAATACCCTTATCTTCATTTAGCAGACAGGGCTACATAGGCCCAGAGCAGCAATGTGACCTGCAGCAAGGGCAGGGACACACTGCAGGATCCAGGATGTACTCCATCCTTCGGGACACGCTGTCACAGTCTGCCCATGGGATAGAAAGCCACAGAGCACAATGTGGCCCTGTGTTGACCATCCCTGGGCATCACCGGGCTGCAAGAGGACCGTGTTACTGCTCACAACACCCACATAGACTGATCTCTCAGCTGACAGCAGTTAGATCATTGACAGATCACTGCTGTAACACAATATGCTGCTTAACTGCACAGCACAGGATGACGCCGTACCCTTTGCTCACTCGTACACTGCGAATACACCCTCATTTTGTAACTGCTGACACTTGCAACAGCTCCAAGGAACTTCCAGACTCTCCTCCCCACTCCTTCCCATCTCACAGGCTTGCCAGATCSTTTCCTTAGATGCTAGTACTTTCCAGGCTTTTGCTTCATCAACTAAACTTGCACTGCTGTAAAGTTTGAGCTTAAAATCCTAAAGAGGATTTTGAGTATTGGGGCATGACAACGCATGAGCCTTCCTGCAAAGTTCACTATCCAGAACACAGTTCACAGGAAACACACTGGTAACTCTTGATAAGAAACAGCAAATGTCTCTTAGCAGACTGTATTTACCTGCCTTACAAGAGCAGCCAAACAGCGGAAAACATTGGTTTGTGAATAATTTATTAGAAAAGTGATGGAAAAGCTTTTTTCTTTTTTTTTTTTCCTTATTATTACTCAAACGGTTCCTGAGCAATTCAATTTGATCTCTTTGCATTTCAAGACTTCCTTCTCTTCATATCTGCAGAGAAATGATGCAGTACAGATACCAGCAATACTGAGCTATACTGAAAGGATTTTTTTTATCAGCTAATCCACCCATAAAAAATGCAAGTACCTCCAGGAAGCGTGAAGTTTTTCTTCCTTCACACTCTTTCCTTTCAGTTCCTCTGGGACCTTGTAGTTTTTCAGACAAGCTATTTTTAAAATGTTTTTGATAACAATGTTTTTAATAACAAGGTTAGCCAAGCTAATGCWAAGATGCAAGAAGACCCATATTCATGTCAAACTGGACCGAATAAGTGACCAAGGGAAGTGCACATTGCTGGGTCTGTGTGCCTCCAGCTGAAGGTTGGCAAGCTTCTCAATAGAGATGTTTAATGCTCATTTCCAGAGGAGCCAGATGAAATTCAACAGCTTTCGTTCCGCAGGAGCATAAGGGAATGATAGAGTGCTCCATCAGCGCCTTCAGGCCTGTGAGCCTCTCCTCCTATCATGCTCCAGTGATTTCTCTATAAAATTTTAAGCGGCTTCTTCATAAAACAAAAGGTCAAGGACTTGAAGTACAATAACTGTGACCTTTCACAGCTAAACAAATTCCCCAGCCAAATGAAGAGCAAAACTTCCTTCCACCTGTTGGATCCTAGGAACTTCCTGGGGTTATAACCACGTCCTGAAGAATAAGCTGCTTTGTGAGGTTTGCTGCATGTGTATTCCTGCAGATAACTATTTATTTATTTATTTATTGTAGTATGACAATTTTTTTTGTCTTCAACCAATTTCCAGAGATGTTTTAAGACARTATTCTGGCAGAATGACCAAAACCGCAGTGAGAAAGACTGGTGCTTCCAGCTGATACAACATTCAGATCAGAAATCTAAATGCAGAAAAATTAGGAACTTAGGAAAAGCACAAATTGGCCTTATCCCTCCTGCGGAGTCTTGCTCAGCCGCTTCTAAGGCGACTCCAAAGGAAGAATTGTGTAAGGTTTCAAAGCAAACTAGCACATACAAAAGGGATCTTCTTTGGATGTGAGTGGCAGAGGTAAGACAGCAACGCAGCTAGTCGGAAAATAGGGACTGCATCCCCCTCCTGGCCTATCTCCCTTCTGTCACTGGAAAATATCTTATCTTATAATGAAACCAAGAAACCTTGTAAGCTCCAAAGCTTCTATATGTTATACAGCAAATAAAAACTGTAACATTTCAGCTAAAATGTTTCAGCTGGGAATTTCTGCTAAAAATTAAAACAATATTGGGAGAAAGAGAGAGAAGACACACTGTRTTTTTAAACATTCAGCTAGTTCTAATCTAGGTCCCTTTAGACCATTCTGAAAACCTCAGCACTGATTGTTTCAAACACCACCTTGTAAACACACAGTTTATTGAAGCTTTATTAAATCCAATCTACCATTCCTGCTCAGATCTGCAAACCTTTTATGGGCTGCAAATGATCTTCTATTGATTTTTTTTCTCTTTAAATGGCTGTTATTATTTGTTTTATGTYTGCAGGAAAGCCTTTACCAGGAAGCTAAAGCCCTGCTGCAGAGAAGCTTCATTTCATTAGTTTGGATCAAAATAACTCTAGCAGTAACTGCTTAATTGTTTTGAATTATTATTGTTAATTGGATTTGTGTCTTTGGTTTACTGAAAGGCAATGATCGACTATTTAACTTGTTCTGCAGGTAATTAGTGACAATTATGATTACAAGTGGCATTAACCATTTGCAAACAGATTCTCAGTGATTATTTTGCCAAACTTCATGGGAGGTGGCATTGCCAGAGCTGCCATTAGGAGAAGGCAGAAGGATGTCCAAGGAACAGAGAAGGGTACTCAGGCTCTACAGAGGGAAAAAGGATGAGACCTTCGAGCATATGGGCAGCTGATTGTTAGAAAAGCAGGAAGAAGTGTGAGCTACACGGCAGGTGAGGAAAGTTGATCCCTTTCCTCCTGCACTAAGTACTAGAGGCAGGAGGTGAGTTACCCGCACATAATGTTAGTATTCTTCTGGTTTTAAGTGCTTTTCTACTATGTTTCCAAGTGGAGATTTTTTTTTTCTCATTGAGGTACTTGTGTTTAATTTAGCTGTGCATCTGAATCAGACTGTTCCTACGTTCTGGTGGAAGAGTTTGGCTCAGAGTTGAGCAGATTGAGCATAGCTGGAAGTGGAGATGTAGTATGTAGGAGGTCTGAAATCCAGACAGAACCATGATGGCAGGCGGCCAGTTCTACCCTGAAAAGAAATCAGTACAAGAATCACTAGAAGATGCGTTTTATTTTATTTTAGATACTCTATCTCCTCTAATAGCTGCTGAGAATTTTTAAAGCTTCCTCCTGTTGTACATACTCATGGCATGAGTTCACATGAGTAAACTATGCACAAGAGCCACTGCAGGGCCCTCATGTTGTGCTCAGCTCTGGAAACTTCCATAATGCACGAGTGGTTCCAGGATGCTTCTGTTATTGTTCCAGCTCCAGTTCCTATTAATGGCCAGAAAGATCTCTGCATAAATTAGTGCAATATCTTTTTTCTCCCATTGTTGTTTTTTCTTCCAATATTGCAGTCCATAAGACTAGCTTTTACTTGCACCAGGATCCAGTATCTTTCAAAGTATTAAAACAAGAAGCCAAGGAAAAGCACCACGATAAATACTGACTCCTAAATCATCTGCAGACAGGATGGGTGTGTGAAGCACAGCCACAGTGCTCAATCCTTCATGGACGTTTCACAGGAAATTCTTTTTCATGGAAGACAAGCTGTCTTTGCAGACAGATCTACAGGAGCCTCATTTTTCACCTATCACAAGGACACCACTTTTTCCTGGATGAGTTGGCACTATCTCAGCTTCATTTTACTCCAAAGTCATTTGTTTTCTTTGTCAATTAAAGAATAGGAAATTATTTCTGGTGGGTAGGAGTGAGGATGGAGTACTGGAAAGCTAAGGGAAAGAAAGGTGCTGAAGGCCTTTGCCAGATTAAAGAAAGCCTGGTTATCTTGCTGAAAAGTGAATGTTCAACCACTTCCTCAATGAATCCCACAGATTTCTGTAGCTCCATTTCACACTCAGGAAACTGAGGCAGAACATAGCCTTTCCAGAACCCAGTTGTTCAGAAATTCTGTCAGCTGATATAACAGAAATGGAAATAAGAATAGTTTTCCTGTTATGCAGAAAAGCGATATTTATTTGCTAAGTAGATAACAAGCAATAAAGCCCTGCAATGTGTTAATTTGCAAGAAGGGGATATGCTTAGAATAGGTAATGCAGATGTTTTAAACAAGTTATTTGGGAAGYTGGGCTGTTTTGGCACAGATTTTTAAGATATTTATAAGGTCACTGTTTTAACGAAACTGGTACAAGGTTTCATATATAATGATGTTATAAATATGTAAGATATAAACCTAAATGAATGGATGTTTAATTGGCAAGATGTGGTCGCAAACTAAATAAAGTCTAAATGAGTGTGGCACACTGTAGCATATAAAATTGCTGGTTTAGATGCGGACATAAGTTATATGGATAAAAGGGCAAGTCTGAGAAACAATTTGTCCCCAAGATAAGACTCGTTACACCTCTCCATCCTCTTTTCCTGACAGGCTATGTTTAGTGTACAAAAAAGGTAGCATAGAGTTAGACAGGTTTTGGTTTATAAAATGTTTTTCTTAAATTAAGGGGGAAAAGACAGATGCAGCTGGAGCTGGGGAGCATGTTATAGGTTCATACTTCCAGATTTCATGTGATGCTACGCTGCAGTTCTGCAGCTCTCTCTATAGGCTACACTCAGTGCAGGGTTTGCAGAGCTGCATATCTGTCTGATAACGTGCTCAGAGAGAGGAAGAGAAGCCACAGAGCTGTGTCTTAAATACATAAGCTAGACCCATAGCTATGCAGAGACCTGAATGGTGCTCAGCCAGAGAGACTTGACACAATTTATATTGCAGAAGCAGCAAAACTTGCCCAGCTCTCCTCATAACCGCACTGTGCTAGATCCAATAGAGTCTCCACTCCCCACAACAGACAAGCAACATATATTGGACTGATTTTAAAACACCAGAAAGTAATTTTCTCAGCAATTTTCTCTCGTTTTATAATTTAACATTGCTATGTTAAAGCTGTATCTCAGATGATTATAATAGAAGGAAGCCACAAAGAAAAAGGCCAAATGTGCTACAGGGAATGTCCTCAGGGTCACATTATTTGAAATAGGAGTTGCCTATCTCCTATCACTGAAGAATCTCTTATGAGAAAGAAAACATAATCATTGCAGTATTGAATTTCACTGAAAGATTTATGATCTAATTTAAAGGCATGGGGATTTTTTTGTTAATTATAATAAACTGCAAGTTCATTATACTCCAGCTTCTGAAGAAGTAACTTATTGTAGAAAGGGGATAAAATATCAGTTTCATTCACTTTCAGGGCAGACGTTAACCAGATAGATGCCAAGTGCTGAGCACAAAAATGCTGCTATCCCTCTGCCAATAAACAGTCTTGCAATACCAACAAAGCACACCTGCAAAGTGCAGATTTCTTTGAGGAAAAGAAGCATTCCTTTGCCTGAACACACCAAGGAACTATTGAAGTTGCTTGTGAGGAAGGACTAGAGCTAGGCTTGAATTTTCCAAAACTCTTTTTTTTTTTTAATGTGTGAATAAACACATTTTCTTTTTGAAGGAAGAGATTCATTTCAACAACTTTATTTTTTTGGGAGGAATAGYATCCTGAGGAGCCTTTTCAGGCACCCCACTCAACCACTTCACTGCTCAGCCTGCCACTCCCTTGTCAGCACCCACTTCATTTTCGGTTTATTTATGCATGCTGCACCATGGCTCTTCTTCATAATGTTGAGCTTGCCTTGACAATTAAATATTTTTATTTATCTGTTACTATTCATGCACACCTTTGCATTCAAACTGAAGTCAGAGGTTAATGTCTTTTTCCAATGAATATTCATGGTCAGAGGAAAATGTGCTGTTAACAGGGAATGTCAAGATTTACAAGCTGGCTCATTCACAGATTTGCTCGCCCCAGCATCTGGATATTTGGCAGTGATTCATCATTAAGGAAACCTGCAATTTGTCCTGGGCTTTTGTTTAGGACTTGTGCAATTCACCAATTATCTCTGCAAATCACAATTGAAAACATAATCGGATCAAGAGGAGGGGCTCTATGTGACATGCTGTGGTGAAAATCAAGGAAGCCTTTAAAGAAATTCAGTGAATAAAAAATAAAAGATAAATAAAAGACATCAATGCTAAGAAAGAGGAAAACTATATTAAAAGTGGAAATACTGCTTATCAAAATTAATTCAGTTCCCCGAGGAAACAGCAGAACATTGTGACGGGAACACAGATAGTTTGAATTACTGCTGAGGGGAAGATCAGGGATATTATTATTTTTTCTCTCTGGAGTTTTTGCAGTCGTTTGACTTTTCCCATTGGGAAAAAATATCCCACTTGAAATGTTAACCTAGAAAAGCACAAAGAATATACTCTTCCCCCATCGTTTCCTGGCTTTTTTTCCTCCCATTTTTTGCCAGATGGAATGCAGCACGGCGTTCCTGTGAATTTCATGCCACCACCTTTGGCTGGGTTTTCACTGAGCAAAACCTGGGCAGACATCAAGAGAAGAGCGCACATCCCGCAGCCTGGGATGTCGCCCATTTCTTTAGATATGGGACTTGCCAGCAGCGCTCGGAGAATCTCCCAAGCCCATTCACTCTTCCCTGTCTTCCGCTCTTCCTGCCACAACACAGGCCAATGCCAGCACCAGGAACCATGTCAAACGCATGGCAAGACGAGCAGCAATGGTGAAAAGGGTGAAGAGAGATCTCTCTTTCTCTGTGGCAAGGGAGAAGGATTCAGTTCTCTCTCCCTCTTCACTCACATCTGCCCTTGAGCTGGAAAACACTAAAGAGTCTCTGGAAGTGGTACTTCTCACTCGTTCACCACTCAATACAGATTCTGCAGCTTAAAAATTGAAAGCATTGCTTCTAAAGCAGAAAGCAACATGCTATGGCTCTTTCAGAAATAATTTTACCCCAACTTTTCTAAGAAATTGAGATGAAAAATCTTTATTTGTTTTACATTGGGAGACAAAATTGCTGTTCTTCTAAGTATTTTCATTTGATTCCAAAGTTCTGTCAAAAATATTTTCCTCTTTATTTCAATAAAAAGCATTTTTTATTGACACAAGCTCACTTTAAGAGAAACAAGTTATCACTAGTGAATATGGAGGGTAGATCCACCACTGGGCAACAATCCTAGTATCAACAGAAAATGGAAGTGAAATACTCTGATATAGATCATTCTTTAGAACCTCATAATTTTTGTTTTTCAACTTTACAACTTATTTAGGGAAATTATTGATTAGAGGGAGGAAGTTTCGGTGTCAAAAAAAAGGGTATTGTTCAATTGTGTACAGGTTTTTCAACAGAGATCCATATGAGAAGCCGGGACTACCCCTAGAAATGAGTGCTCTGCTACAAAAAACAGACTGTGGTTTCACGGAGATTTGCAGGAGGCTCCAGGAGCTAACAATGTGCTTAGGTTGCCGAGGACTCGCTGAGCCAGGCCCTTATTTCGGTCTGTCTCTAAGAAACTGCTTTGACTATATTAGTTTGCTTCACCTAATTGTGTTGCAAGCCCAAAGAAGTCAGGTCAGGCCAATACTTGCAACGGAGTTTAAATGCATTTAACTTTTGCCTTTGCAGGCTCCATTTTTTTCAGTACATTTTCTATCTTTATTCAAAGCATTTTCAGCTCTCTGAACTTCTGTGAAATGGGACAAAGTCAGATGTGGCTGTGCTCGGGAAGATATCTTTCCAGCTGCAACAGAAAGGGCTTACAGGAGCGAAGACATAGATATTATCTTATCTCAATCAAAGTTGTGTCAATGCTATGACACGGAGCTAGAAGGTGCTGTGTTATTATAGATGGTTTAGCTCAGACACATAAAAACAAGGTTTGCATTGTGGGCTGTCACAGAACCTGCACAAACTCTGGTATTAAACCTGACCAAACTCTGACATGGCTTATCAGATTATGTTTATTATTCTGTCCATCAAAACAGGGAAAAGATAGTGTGTAGCAATAACAAATGCAACGGCAGGGAGGCTTCGGCACTGGGACCACTCTGGGGTTTGCCTGGCTTTCTGGCTTTATCACTCAAAGGAGCTCTGCACCTGGACTATTCCTACTTGCATTGTAACAGGCAGAGGAAAAATTCCTCTAGAAAGGGTGTTTCAGGAGAAAACCCTAAGGAGCTAAAGGCTGGATGCATGAGAGGTTTGAGGAAAGAGATTACATGCCTCAGTAATGAAGTATACTGGTCAGTGTTCTAGGTTTTTAAAAACTGATCACTGTCAGACTACCAGTCAGAATTGATGGATATTTTCAAGACCGTTTTGGGAAAACAGTGGAAAATGTCAGTGAGCATTGTATTTTCTATGCTAAACGCACGCACTGACCTAACAGGGAAGAAAGCTGGTTCAAGGAGACATAGCGGGAAGCAGAATGTAACTCAGGTTTTTCGTATGGTCACCGTGCAGAAGGGAGGGAAGGTCAGTAACTGCGCAGACCAGAACTTCATTCCAGGTTAAAGCTCTTTTGGTACAGTTCTGAACTGACATGAATGTCTGAGTATATGAATTCAGGATAAAAGTACCTGCGATTTCCAGACAATAATTTTTGCTGTTCTGAGTCACAGAAGAAAACAGGGCATTTCTCTTGCTTCATTCTGGGCAATGACCTGTTTTACCCCATTTATTTGCTTCTTTATACACAAATTGTGTTTGTCTAGTTTTGCAACCCATACCATTCTCTCAGTCCTTAGCTGGGGTAAGCACCATCTTATGGTTTCCAGCTGATAATAGTCCTGAAGATAGCAGGGGGCAAAGGGCAAGTTTGTCCTGAAAATCTCCCAAGGACAACTTAATGCACAAATAGTAAAAACCTATTTTCTTATGTTGTGGTTTTCTTAGAAATAAGAGACTTAGCTAAAGAAAGTCACTCAGCTGAAAATTCCACGAGAAATCACTGCCTCGGGACTATCTACTTTTTCTGTCATGGAAAACACCAAAAGCATTCACAAATCATTCAGCATTAGAGTGGACAAAACCAGTGGGTACGAGGCTTTTGAGGAAGGCCTTCCTTATTCCCAGGGTGAATATTTACTGACACACAGAATTTATTTTTTAAGCCCCTCAGAGCCCAAACAAAGGCACAATCTATGTAGAACCAAGAAGTCTCTTTAGCCAGAAGCTTTAGATCCTTCAGACAAGATTTTGTTTTCAAAAGGAAACTGTTAAAATTAAAATAAACATCTATTCCCTTCCTTCCCCTACATATAGTCCCCTAGTCTAGTCTACATTTTTAACTGCATAGTCCGTATTTATGTTTTCACGTGCTTATGGACCCTTTGCCCTTTCATTTACCTCTGCTCTGATTTCCCATCTCTGCTCTCTTGCTGGCTCTTCTATGCCCAGTGCTCTGCTCCTCAAATCTCTGCACTTGAGGCAACCAGTAATTCTTTCTCCTGGGGCCCTGGAAGTTGTGCTGCTCTCCAAACTGCTGCCCAACAGCTATGGAGACAGAGTTTGGCAGGAAAAGTCCCCTTTAGAGCCCGGGTGCTGGGATGGCACAGGCTCCCTCTACACACTTTGCAGCTCACCACCAGCATAGATACTCTTGTGCCTCARGAAAGCTGCAAATGTGGTTTTAAAAAGGGAAACAAAAATGGCATCCATTTCCACAGCAGATACCAATCCCACTTCAGTTCTGTCAGTAGCAACTCTTCATGGCTGAAGAGCTTCAGCTCTTTATTTTTGGTAATCATTGAACATCCTCAAGCTCTTAACATAGCTTTTCCTTATCTGTCTTCCAGGGTGGCAAAGAAGATTTTATATATTTTCTATGTTCTCCTGAGTATCAGAAAATAACTAAGTTTTCAAGTCTTAATGCTCTGATTAGCAAAACTGTAGAAAACCAAATAGAAAGGCATCATTTTATGAGAGAGGCCTTGAACTTTTTAATGTTTACTTTTTGATTTTTTTTTTTTAGTTTTCAGAAAAAAAAATCAAATCTTTTCAAGTGTATGTTAATTGGTAGGGCTCCTTTCAACCCTCTCCGACTCTTCATGTAGCTCTCTGCAGGTAATGCATGCTCTACATCCCTTTGACTTCTATAGCACCTTTCATCTGAGAATCTCAAAGCACTTTGTGAAGGACTAATTAATAAGCTTTCATCAAAGCTCTCCAGCGAGGCAGGTAAACTTGACAAGTAAAAGTGTTAACATTCTTACAAGAATTAACACAGCTAAATCTCCCATATGGCTTGGGTAAACATTAGACCCAAGAGAGTTTTAAGGCTCTTTGGTTCAATGCTGTGTGCCTCTGTGGTGTGCAGCACAAGGGCAGCTTGTCTTGGCACATGGGTCTTTGCAGTTGTTTTTGTCTCTGTTTGAACTGTCTGCATCAAACTCTGTACTGAGTAATTCCCAAGGAGCCAGACACTATGACTGAACAAACACACAAAACAGCAGTTGATTCTCTCAAGCAAAACAGAAAACTTCCATCTGTTTGACAAAAGTGAAGGTTGACCCCAGAGCAGGGTTTCCTAGAGTTTTGCAGAACTTCTGCCCAAGAAGCACACAAAATTTTCTCTTTTCTTCATGAGTTTTTTCCCTGCTGCATGTTACTTTACTTCATAAAATACCAGATATAGAAAAGTTGCTATAATACTGTTAATGTTTGAATTTTATCAATAGGGTGGGATATATCAGACAGGTTCACCTGCAACATCAGTCACCAAATGCAGACATCTACTCTGCTGTAGATGATTCTTTCTGTGAGCTGCACTGTCTGTATAGGCATTTGTTAATCACCCAAAATCTGCCTTAGCGCATGTCAAATTAAAGCTATTTATTTATAAAATCTCCAAAAATTATTGTTACAAGTGTCAGAATGAAGTTGAACAGCCAGTAACAAACAACCTCTTATATCTGTGTATCAAAATTACATATCCAACAGGCTTCTCTTCCTTCTTGCTATCCAGCTGACAAATGTCTGAATATTATTTATCTAACCTGTAGTTAAAATTCCAGTCCCGGTAGAAATTCACGTCCTTGGGTGGCACTCCCAGAGGCCAGTCCAGGCTTASGGAGATAATCTCACTTTTATACACAACCTTTTCCTCCCAGAAAGAATATTGCCCACACTCAAAGCACACGGGCCCACTCTGCAGCCAAAACACAAAGGCTGCATCTCCTACTCCAGCAATGCACCTTCCCTGATTCACAATCCAAGAACATGACATGGATCCCCTTTATATAGCCCTGTACCTAGTAGGCCACATGCCTGAGTGTGGGTTCTCTAGAACAATTAGTGACCCAAACAGGAGGCCCCAGCTACAGCTGCTGATCCCCATTGCCAAGCACACAATGGCAAGAGCGCGTCTGGGGACTGCAAATTGTCCCTAGTCAGAGAYGAAACAGAGCACAACAATCTCTTGAGCATCTTTTACCAGCAGATTTTCCAATCACCATCCCAATATGATAACCATCATCTTCAGCTACAAGTGAATCAGCTCTGTCTCCTGACCCAGAGGTCCGAGCTGGTTTTAGTTTACAAGACTCTCTCTTGTGCTCCTACACCTCAGAAGTGTTTTCAAATGCAAATTTCAGGTGCATTTTGCCTTTTGCAGCAGTTGCAGCTTATTTGCTCTCTCTGAAATCAGTTCATCAGAGGCCTCATTGGTTTAAGGCAAATGGGGAGTGACAGTTCAGAGTCTGTTGAAGAAGCAGGGTTGTCATCTCTGAGCAGACTGCCTTGCTGACGATGCCATGGGCGAGAAGGCGCTGCTGTCACTTTCAGTTATGATCATCTGTGCTCCATGGATGCAGAAGCTATTCACAAGAAATGACCCCTAAAACCCTGCTGTGGCAAGGGATGTTTCTCCAGTTGTTCAATGCATGAAGTCACTTTGAAGAAGTGACATGGCAAAGTGCAAAATAGCTTCACACACATACAACCAGCCCCCATACACACACTCTCACATTCTCAGACATGAGCAGACATTGAAGCTACACATGCTCTGAACAGCCATCTGCTTCACTGTTTGTTGCTTCCACACTGTGCACCCATTCCCAAGTATCTCTGTCCATAGCTGGAAATGTTGTGTCATGAAATACAGAATTGTTGTTTTCTCTTACAGAAAACTACTCCTGTTTAGGCCACAGCTTCTGAAAATCCGCTGGTTCCGCTAGGCAGCCTGAGAAGAGAGAGACTTTCTATCTCTAGAAATGCACTGTCTCCCCCGAACAAGCACTTCTATTAAAGTCAATAGTACATTTGGGATGAACAGAATCCCTTGAAGAAGCAAGAGGTTAACAGGACTAGGCTTTGCATTTTCCAGGCAACAAAAAGGGATTAAGCCATACCATGCTTTTTCTCATTAGCAACAGTAGGAGTCTGATAACTAAATTCCATGTGGGGCACTGGATTTGAAGGTGTGCTTTGGAGCCATGCTCCAAATTTCCAATCCAATTTCTCCAATTTCTGCTAAGATGCGCTGGAAAATGGAACCAGGTATCCTGAAAGTGGAAACAATGAGGGAGACTTAATATAGAGGCACGTCAACTTTTATTATTTTACACGTGCAGTCGTCTCACTTATACATCAYGGAACTTCTTCCCCTCATGAGAACAGAACACCTAAAGGATCTCTTGCCTCCATCTGTCTTCTAATTTCCACAAGATTCATAGCACTTTCATTATCTTTGATACCTCTAATACTCTGTCAAATTCACCAGAATTTGACCAACGCATTCAAAAGGTGTTGATATACAGAAACAGATAGATATGTGCAGAGGCAGCCCAAATACAGCAGCCTCATTTTCTTAGAAAATCAGGCTACAGAAGAGTGTCATTTGTAGTTCTGAATTCCTATTTCACCAGAATTTAACACTGGACAATTCAATTTTCAAAATATAGCATTCCGTTAAACCAAAATTTTGTAAAATATGAGTTTTCTAAAAACATTCCCCATTTTCAAAGTAGTATTATATTCCTGATTATATTATTTTTATTATTTCCCCATTATTTGATGAGGCACGCTGATCCCACTGGCATAGATAATATGGTATCATACAGGAGTTCATGTAGTCTGCTTTTTTCACCTCATTAAGCACTGCTGCTGTTCAGCACTGATTGAAATGTCTCATCTCCTTCTAGATGAAAACATCTGCAGCTTGGTGTAATCAAACAGTTTGACACTTTACAGTATAAACAGGAGCTATTTGGATGTAGAAAAAAATGAGATTTTCAATCAGTGCTAAGTAATGATGCACTTAACATTTAAAGTATTATACGCTTTTAAAAATAGTTATATATTCATTAATAGCAGCATCTGTTAAGAACTACTATTGACAAACAATGAAATACAAAATAATACAAACAAGAACAAACACACAGTATAAATGCTGGAAAAGTGAAGCAATGTCAGAACCTGCCTATATTAAGATATATATTTATTATTTTATATTTACATATTAAATATTGGATTGCCTCCACATCTATCAAAACATGGGAATTTGTAGGAACAGATCAATCAATCTAAAGAATCTTAGAAGGGGCCTTGCAAAGAATCCACAGAAATTCAAGCTGTTTAAATACAGATTCATCTAGGCCCTTTCTTGCAGTTCTAGCAGTTGCCACAGCAAGCACTACCGCAACCCATTCCTTCCCGGGGCCAGACTCCTGCAGGATTCTATTCTACCTCTATCTTTCTGTAGCTCATTAACACTTCCCTCAAACAGCCTTGGCCTCCTGTAAGTATCTGAGGCATTTCAAAGTCGGTCCTTTTAGAAGAAACAAGCAGCAAATAGCTCCTGTTGATTTATTTCAGCCATTTTTTTCTGAACATCACAATTGTTTGAGCAGAAACAGAATTAGTGGGCAAACCTAAGGAGAAGCCAGGCAGCCAGGAGGTTCCCTGCTGTTGTGCAGAGTCACTATGGAAACCAGTAGGCCAGGCCTGCAAGGGAGGAGATGAATATTCAGGACTCTAAATCCCTCAAGGCTTCGCTTATGTATCTGAGCATAGTAGTCATATCTGTGCTTTGTCAAGCTCATGTCACCTGGAAGCAGGGATGTAGAGGTGAAGGATGATTCATGAAATGTGCCTACAAATACTATAGAGACTCCTTTTCTGYAGATATATAGACTATAGATGGACCACCTTATGTTTCCTCCTCAAAGCACAGCTTGTTCTCAGCCCTCTTTGCAAGGGATAACCTGTACTGTCAGACTGTCCATTCAGATATCACTAATAATCACCATGTCCGTGTGACATTATGCCCCAATTCTTCCCCAGACATGTGTTTTCCCTTCCACAAGCTTGTAAATCTTCCTCCTATTTTAGCATCTCTCAAATGAGGATCTTTTAAAAAAAAAAAAAAAAAAAAAAAAAAAAAAAAAAAAAACCCAAAAAAAAAAACCAAAACCAAAAAAACCCCCTCACATTATGGAATTAAAATTCAAGTTAAAATATAAACATATTTAGATTCGAAAAAATATTGCTTAGCATATCGGAGTCTTTGTACATGTTTACACAAGCAAATGCATTCCTTCTTCCAAATATACTTCAAGTTAAAACAAAAAACTGTCCCATAAAAGGGTATATTTGTGTTAATGAAAAGAGGCTGTCATTTATCATCACTAGCAAAACCAGTATCTTCTCCAATATCTCTGTGAATCAGAAGTGATTCACATTCATGATCTGGTATATTCTGACTGAAGTTTCCAACCTTTGYTATGCAATTTGCAATACCGAGTTCTGCTGCAGCTGGACGGGGGCTTGTGGAACCTGGGAAGGCTGTGATACAATGAGTTTCTCTCTGAAATGCTTTCTAAAGGCAGAAGAGCAACATATATTCTGCCTGTGGAGTTATGAGTAGTCAGTTTAAAAGTACCTCACACTGAGAGAGCACATTATCCATGATAAATACGGAAAAGATCCCAAAGTGCTTGCTAGAAGAGAGGCTTCTTTGGGGATGCAAAGTTCACCATCCATTTGCTTTGTCAATAATGCACCTACTGTGTATATAATTGGAGTAAGAGGGTTAATGTATTTTCTGACTGGTGCATTAGGCATTTCATAATAGTATGTGCAAAATGAACTCCAAAAATGGCAGGTTTAGGATGGCACAATGTTTAATAAAAAATATTGTTTGTTTTGGAACGTGTGTTCATAGGGAGTGAAACCATCTCTGATGACAAAATCATCCAGGTAAAAGAGCTGCTCTCTGATTCATTTAACAAGCTAAAGACTTATGATTTCTTTCAGTTAAGTTGCTGGGACTATCTTTGGGGTAGTTCAACAAAATACGGATTTACAGGATTCAAACCTTCATCCTGAAGGAAAAGGGGAAGATTTTGTGGCCAAAAGCACTGCTGTAAAGTGACAGATGAGTTCATTTAAGGCTAGATAAAATACAAAGTTTCTTCTGAGTCAAAAACTGAGACATCTGAACATTTGATCTGTTTCCATAACAGAAGTATAACACTATTTTGTGTGTATACACATAACTGCAGAGTGAAATAGACTTTCCAAATCTTCTCCACTTAACATGTCATGGTTTGAATAAGTCCAGCAGTGACCTGTGTTATCTTCTTGAAAGAGTTACTGCTTATAAGACATCGCTGGAAAGCCAGATGCCCTGATTTCCAAATGGGATATTTTCTTCTTGCTGGACTGACATCCCTAAAGTCTCATGATAAACTGCATGAGGGGCTTTCAGAATAATATCTATGGAAAAAACAGTTTCTATAAATAGTCAACCCATCTCAATAGCAAAAATAAAAAAAAGGCAATTCAACTGGATCTCATAGGTAACAGCTGGTGGACAAACACATTTCAAGTTCTGTTGAAGAAAGTCATAGACTTGAAAATGAGATCTGATTTTGTACCTAAGTCAGGTCTTTGGATTTGCTTAAATTATTTTACTTTTTTAGTGAAAAGTTTTAAAAAAAAATCCCCCCAAAATTCAGATAATTCCTCACTTTAAAAAATGCTAGAATTCATCACTGCCCCTAGTGAATTGTCCAAAAGGGTAAATTGACTTCACCGTTATACATTTATACCTTATTTGCGATCTAAATTTGTCTGACAACTTTCACACTTTGGGTCTCCTTATAATTTTGCCTAGTACTCTGAGGAGTGCATCATCAAAGTTTATTATGCATATAGAGTTAAATTCAAATGCAATATGTAAAATATTTGAATGTTACAGCCCTGACTCCTCTCTTCTCCTTGACATGCATGAATGCAAGTCTTTTAATATTTTATTTCTGCAAGATGTTTTTCTTTTGTGTTTCTTTTTTTTTTTTCCCCCCCAAATCTTTAATAGATTTGCAGTCTACTTTTGGGAGACATTTAGCGCAGTCCCTTTGTAAACCACGCTTCCTTTCAGATGATCATATTTCTCTACCATAAACACTCACAAGCTGCCAAAAGAAGACAAAGAAATGGTGAATGTGAACTATTTTTACCAGTAATATTCTTGAAGTGACAACAAGCCAGACTCTCCACTAACATCAGTGAATCTCAATCCACGTTGCTAAACCAGATGTAAACACAGCCCTAGACACCTGGGCTACTGAATATTCAAGCAAAGTGCAACACCAAGTCTTGTAAAACAGTATCTTCCATACTTAAATATATAGTGATTGTGTACACATAACTCATAACTGTCTGTGTCAAACAAGGAGGTTTGCATTTTCCTCTGATTCAAATCAGGTTTTATCATTAGCTCAGAAACCCACCCAACCAAACGCCACAAGCTGCAAACCTCAGGTCTTTGACTAGGCTACAGTCATACTATAACTTGAATCACAGCACAGGAGAGGACTAAAGCCATCCTATGAGACTAATGAAAACAAATTGTTCATTCATGGCATGTGGAACCAGGATGGGAAATACTGCAGTTTTCCAAGCTGCTACTGCTTCTTGAGGCATGAGTTAAAATCCAATCCTCTATCCHGGTTTCTCAGCAGAAACAATAAAAAGACATAAAGCAAATGATTCTCTCTGTCCCATCACATCAGCAGCAAAATGGACAATACTTTAAAACCACGCAATCATTTTAACTACCTCCATCACATAAACTCCTTGCCTGTAGTTACCAATCCCTCTCCTTAATTACAGGGCACCAGTAAAGAAAAATAATGACCCTGCTTAAATAGTGTAAAGCTGCATCTGCTCTCAGGAACACAGAGTCAGTATTAAGCAATGCCATCAAAAACACTTTTGAGACTTGCGATCAATTTTAACTGGCTCTGCATCACAAAGTAATTATAAACCAGTCAATCATCTTGGAAATATCAAGTTAAATCACAGGAGTGTGAAAAGAATAAAATAATCTTTGCTGTTATAAACTAATAAAAAATTGAAAGGTCTTTACAAGGCACCTAAGCACAGTTTAGACTCATGATTTAAGTTCTGCTCCAAGGGATGGAAAAAGAGCACAGCTAAACTTAGCAGTACCAGTGCAAACTTTCCTATAACCATGTCTCTATGGATGTGTGCACAGGCAAGTTTCTCAAAGGCTGCTCCAAAACATAACATGATGCAGTTGTGCGAGTGAGAGCGTTTTTCTATCTATATATGTAGTTTATTTTAGATCTTACTCAAAACTACCCCAAAGGACCCTAAAAATTAAAAATTCAGAAGAAGTCTCCTCCTACCAATGGAAAAGGGTGCAGGAAAGAAGCAATAGAGAATGTTAAATGATTCACTTTGTAACATAATAAAAAAGTTATAGTTCAGAAAATGTTAACATATTGCATGTCATCTACTTATCTGAACAATTAGCTGTGATTAAGAGGTATATATTATTAAGTGATCTGTAGGAGGTTCATGCAGAAATTTCTTATCGCACAGAAGCTTAGTCTATGTATAACAGAGGGACGCTTATAAAATGTCTCAGAATCTGCTTCAGATTTAACAAGAACCTAATTGCCTGATTATTGATTATTTCTTTGAAGTACAGTAATCATGATATTGCAGCAAATTTGCCATCTGTCTGTCTTGTTAACAACCCGTCTATTTTCACCACGGGCTGACTTACCAAATGAAAACACATATGGTTTCATTGCAGTGCATGTCCTTAAAAGGGTTGCAAACACAGATGGCTTTGGAGATGAACACAATGGGGAACATCTAGAGTTTGACACTCCTCTGGGTCTGCTGTGATCACGTATTTCAGATCAGTGGGACTTTGTCCTCCTCTTGTGGTGGCAAGGAGGCCCAGGGAGGTTGCTAAAATTCCAGGCTTGGTGAATAAATACCCCGACATCCCTTTTGAGCTAAGCCGTTGTCATAGAAAGATTAGGCCTGGTGGCAGGATATAGGCTTAGCACCTATTTTAGACCTATAAAACTGAAATGCTTTTGATATCCTAAGAGCCACGATTTGTCTAGGATCACAATGTATAGCATGGGAGCAAAAGCCTTTGTCAACTGCCCCCTCAACAGTATCTCCAGTAAATCTTATTCCTGCATCATAGCAACACCTCCAATTTAACAGGTTTCTCATAAAGCTGTCTTCATGATGCCATTTCTCTCCATTAAGATTAGGTGACCATAATACAGCCATCCATGGCAGGGCCCAGCACTTGCCGGGCACAGCTTATCTCACCTAGGGTATACATTTTACATAAGGTCTGTTCTCAGTGTCTGAGTATCTAAAACAGTTCTGAAAAGTGACATCTCTCCTTTGACTATAACGGGAGGCTAGATAACTGGTTCAGGTAATCCCAGCCACATGAAGACACCAGAATTTACAGAAAACGAATTTCACTACACATATTTTTGCTGCTACTGCCAAAGCCTTACACCTTGCTTATGTGGACAAGACTTTAAAGCAATTAGAGAGAAGTGGGAGGCTGACGGTGAGGAAAGGTAATGAATAATTAATATAGTAATTACAGTAGGCAGTATTAGAAAAAAAAACTTGCTCGCATCAGTTCTCCTATCTATGACCCAAAACGGCAGGGACCCTAGAACACAATTAATTAAGGTGAAACAAGGAAAGGAAGCAGAAATGATCTGTCTGTGAAGCAGAAGGAAATACTTCACACTAGCAAAGTGCTTTCCCAACTCTGACAGCAGAGCTGGGCTATGCTCTTTTGGGACCACCATGAGTTTCCTCAAAATGGCACTTTTAGGAGGGGTGAGATTTTATCTTTGCATAAAACATTTCTCATATTGGTAAGAACTACCTTTTGCCTTCATTTTCATTTTAGGTCCACTACAAAGTCTTCTGAGAAGGATTCTGTTCCAGGCACTATTTTTCAATTACTCTGTGCTCCCCACAGCTTTCCTTTATTCTGAGAAGAAAGGCTTTGGAACGATTAGTTCCACCACTGCTTACTCTTCAGGGCTAAGCAGCTTTGAAATGTGTTTAAGACAGAGATTATCTTGCCCTGAGACACAGCACTCTACTGGGTGCAATGTTCAAGCATTCAAGTAACTGTCCCCTGACATGTGTCCCCTATGTGATGTGCAGCAGCAAGTGAAAGATGATAAAATGAGAATTTGAGGGCTTATTACAGTTTTATCCAAATGCCAAGTAAAAAAAAGCTCTGAAGGAMAGTTCTAAAATTTGAGCAGCCGGGACACTCGTATGTGAAAGCAGGTATTGGCAAATGGGGAGGTTAGCAGGTTTCATTATAGCCATCAGCAGAACTCAAGCTGACAGACGGTACACATGGGGAACTTCTCTTTAAACCAGAGCATACTTTAAAAAGACTACCCAAGACCGAGGGCCACTGCCTACAATGGTGGTGACTTCCAGAGCAGACTTCAAACCCACAGGCAAGAATATGATGCATTGGTGATGGTGCTTCATAGTCCTAAAGAGTCACAGATTATGGCCCTCCTAGATAACATTCACAGGGTGAATTGCTCACTAGAACATTAAACCAGTCCCAGTAAATTTCAGTTCATTTTACTCTTATCTGAAAACTCAAAGGAAAAAGCCACCACTGAAGTGAGCTTTKTCTGGATTCTTGCTTTGCTAGTAGAAACAGGAATTGGGAGATACTGCATTTTTGATATTCTGAATCACTCAGAACTGAGATTTACGCACATTTGGAAATGTTATTTCAAATACTTCCCAAAGTAAATCAAAGTCTGTGGCATGGCTGAGAATTAAAATCCTAATCCCCAACAATGACCAATGGTGCAAAACAACATTTATCCTCAGCTGTTTTCTTTTCATAAATTGAAGTAAGCATAGTTGAATTTCTTTCAGAACAAAATAACTTGTTGTGCAAGTTATTGCACACTTTGGGGTGGGGGGATCACCACCACCTCCTCCAAAAAAAAGGTGGGGTTTTGTGGATGAGGCCAGAGAGCTGGGAAAACAGGCTTGTATGCGCTACTCCAAATAGCTAAGACCAGTGCTCCCTCCTGCAGACAGCTCAGAGCTTTGTTGTAGTACAGCCCTACAGACAGCATTTCTAAATTAAATATTGAAGAAGCCTTGCAGCTGGGACTTGGAATACGTGTAATCTAATTTCTGTCATTTCATTTCAAATGAAAAAAGAGGAGCTGAGAAGATATTAGTTCCAGTATTAAGTATTACTTTTTTCCTAATATTGCAAATTAGAGATCATCTTGCTTAAGAAATTTCTGCACATAAAAAGGGATGCTGTACAAAGTGAGGCTTAGCCAAGTGGGCAGAGCAAGGTCTCCCCTCCTTTCCTGCTTTCACAGAAAGGTCACTTTACTTTAAACAGTATCTCCTCCACTGCTTAGGCTCCCTCCTAGTGCAGTGCAGCACTTAACCCACGTCAACCTGGCACAGTTTTACACTAGGAAGCAGCTTTCTCCAGTGGTGGGAGTTCAAAAAGCTCTTCAGAAGGACAAGAGAGGCAGCTCCCTCTCTGCTGGCATTGTCAAGCTCAGCATTCTTAGTGGCATGTCCTAAAGGAGCTATTAGGGAGCAGACGCTCATCTTTTTCACTTCAGACACACAAGGGCAAGCACAGAGTATGATTAGCTGAGAAATACATCAAGACGCAGTACTTCAGAATGACTTGGTAACCTCTGAAATCTTCCCAGAGTCTCCTATTACCACACCAAAGTGAGGCTCCTGCCCATGATGAGAGGAGGTTTTTGGAGAGCTCAAACATAATCAGTCACATACAAGTTATATGTGATATATCTACATAGACATCCACTAAATATTTGAGGCCCTTTAGCTTAAAAGTTTTAAGATAAGGCTGCAGTCCAAAAAACACAACATATGGCTAAGGAGCTGGACAGCATGAGGAAGCAGCAATGTCACAGCTCTTTTCTGCAGGTACGAACAACAAAGAATATCTGAGTCTGGGCCATCCAAATCATGGCACCAACAACGTTGCATTCCAAGTGCATACCCTTGGAAGCGTCCACTTCTGGATACTTGATTTTAGCACCTTGGATATGATACCTAATTTAGCAGAGAAATCCGGCATGCGAGATCTCCTCTTGATTTATGAAAGGTCACACAGAAAACTGTCAAAAGAGAGCACTGGTACAAAACCACCAAGAACATCCGTGCTTTAATCTCAAGACCCTGTTCTCCCTTCAGACAAGCCTCTTGTCTACCCCTTGGCAGTTTAGCTTTCATACTGCTTGTGGTACTTTCCACCAGTAATTATGGTTATAGAAAGAAATCAAGTTATCAGACTTTGAATGGTCTTTTATTGCCTGAAAGGATTTGCCGAAGAGGCTGTGCTGCTTGGAAAGCTCTCAGGAAGGCTTAGCATAATTGCCACTTTGACTAACAATTTCTTAAGGCCTTCACTGAATCTCCCAAGTGCTGCGATGTATACATACCCAGATATATATGTAAAGTGGGAAAACACAATCCCTAGATGACGACACTTGCAAAATATACACAGGGGAAAGGTTTACATCTGGAAAATTCTGTACCCTGGCCTGTTCCCTCAGGCCCCCTCTCCCTCCTTTATGTTTATGCTCCCTCTATGCATTGAATACTAACCAGTAATCCTGCCATCTTCCTGCAACAGCTCCCAGAGTGGCTGCTCGAGTCCCTCGCAGAAACAGCCGGTGGCTGCTCGAGTATGTTACATCCTGCAGCTTTAACTGGTCCCGAGGTTCTTTCTGCAGCCAGTAACCTTCAGAACTAGCTGTCCTGCTCTTTACATGATCAGCTGGATCAGTTTTAAAACACCAGCATATTGCTCTGTTTAGCTTTCAGATAAATGTGTCAAGTAACTGCTGCCCTCATAAATCAGTGTCAAGCGTTTTAAATATGCAGGAGATTGGCTTTTGCGTTTGAGTCATGGGATTTAGAAAACATTGTGGAAAATGCCCATAACACATTTAGCCATGTTAAAGAGAAGGCAGTTCTTAGGGCAAGCAAATCCAAAGCTGATTCTTGGAAGAGATAACATGGAGAACGCAGTCCAAGCACTCCAAGTAAGACACTGAAGTCTTGATCCTGTAGACAGCCTTAAGTGGGAGGAAGGCTGTTTTCCTGCAGAGCACTGTGCACCCAGAGCACATCTCCACTGCACACTGCAGAGGATACCCAGCGACCTTTCTGTTTCTTTGTTGTGGGTGACCTTACACCAGGAAGCACAAGATGGCTTTTTCTGTGGTCTTCCATTCAGTCTGGAAGCTATGCATTATTACTGTCAAATAGTGGTAACAGAACCACAATATAAAGCAGAAGACAGACATGGAAACATGCCTTTTACATGTGGCAATAATAACCATGCCATGATGGAGGTGCCAGCTTCTTCCTGCTACATAGCTGCCTTGTTCTCCAAACTTAAGGCATTTACAAAAAGCTGTTTCCTCATATGCTTCTGAAATACTGAGTCTTTGATATGGTTGGCCAGTCTGCTTTCAACTGAGAAACTAGTAAGTTGAGACTTCCACATAAGCAAAGGCCTAGTGCCACAGTCATAACTTAAGAATACATTAATTAATTTAGAAAATAAGTCTGACTCAAGTTCATACATCATTCTTGATAGTCCTCGGGAAGACCTATTGTGAAAGGCTCCAGACACCGTCATCCCCTTCGCTTGCCCTTAGCTGGCTGCTTCTCCACACGGCTAGCTGGCTATTTCCTTCCATTCCATCTACTTGGGCACTTGCTGAGGGTACCCAGCATTTGGGCAGATCAGACAATCCAAGTGAGTCCTGTGAACCACACAGAAAAAGAGAATCAAGTTGTTCCAGACGGAACACTTGGAGACATTGAGGTGGCACCAAGCAAAGGTCGATGTCAGCCTGTTGAAGGCAATTCGATGAGGAATCTTCCTTCAAAGACGGTGAGAGCAACTCACAGAATTCAGTCAAAGCCGCCATGCGCTTCCCATCCGTAGCGGTTCTGAGATGGCCATGGAAACACTTGCTGGTCTCTGAGAGACCTTTTCTACCTCCAAGGCCATTTTCATGCAGAGTTACACTTTCAGTAAACAACAGCAGGAAAAAGGCCCAGGGAGAAAAGCTTCACAGATATTACACATACAAASTTTCTGACACTCACTTGCTGGGAGGGCAGCACAGACACAGTCAGCGGAGACAACATGGAGCAGTGCACTGAGGGTGGCCTCGCAGCCTCTTGAGAGAAGGAGCGGGATGCAAGAGGAGGGCGCCTCGTCCTGGAGTAGCAGGGATGGGAAAAGGCCCGAGTTCCGCGTTCCTGCGGCGGAGAAACGCGGGATGCGCCTCAGGGAGCGGCGCGGGGCCGCGAGTCGGCGCCGGGTGGCTCCAGCGGCCGCGCGGGAGGCGGTTCGAACCGCCGGGAGACCGTTGAGGCGGGAAATTCAAACTGCCGCGCGAGCGTTGAGGCGGGAAATTCAAACCGCCGCGCGGCCGTTGAGGAGGGGTGGTTCGAACTGCCGCGTGACCGTTGACGGGGGGTGGTTCGAAACGCCGCGCGGCCGTTGAGGCGGGAAATTCAAACCGCCGCGCGACCGTTGAGGTGGGAAATTCAAACTGCCGCGCGACCGTTGTKGGGGGGTAGTTCGAACCGCCTCGCGATCGTTGAGGGGAGGGCGGCGCGTGGTGACCATTGGAGCGGGAGGGCGGGTCAAGAAGCGGCGCCATCGCTGAGGCGGCCTCTCAAGCTGCGCCCTAGCACCCGGTGCTGGGTAAGCCACTTGCTTCAGGGCGGTCCGGGGCTATAAGTAGAAGGTAAAGGCTCGAAGATCAGGACAGCCTAGGGACACAGGAGATGCCTGGTGTACAGGGCAGATCCACCGCGGCATAACTACCACGTGTACTCTTGTGTGCTCTTGTATACTTGGTGTATGGCTGTTGCCAGCTTAATTATATGGTTGCCCCAAGTGCTGTGATCTAACAGACCCAACCTGTTGCCGGTACAGCAACATCCATGCTAGGAGTTTTGCTGGCATCGGCCACTTCAGTTTTATTTCCACATTTCTTAGYTAACAGAGCGGTGCCAGCCAAACCCTGCAGCAAATATCAAGTCTTTGAATTCAGAATCTCAACCAGAATATTTAATTATCTCCTCCCTGCAAACTCTGGGCTGGGTTTGCTGCATACTGCTATGGTCTTCCGTGCATCGGTAATACCCCATTAGGGAACCAGGCCTAAATAAGGACACAGAAAGGAAAGGGGACAGGGCATTTCAGAGGCACTGGGGTTCATTCTGGAAACAAATTTAGTGATACCACTCCTCATTTTATATTTCCCCCCAAATGAAGTGAGCTACTGTTGACAGCTAATATTAAACTAAACTAACAGACTGGTGACAGTTACCCTAGCAGTCACTAGTGTCATCCGTCAAAGCAATCTGGCTTTTAGGTAGAAATGGTTTTACCATTCATATATATTGAGAGGAAAGACTTGAATGCAGAATTCAAGTACATCTGTACAACAACTAAGTGCTACCCCCTCCACCTCTTGAACTTCTTCAGAGTTGATATAAGAGCTGCAAAGAAGCCATTTGTAGTGGGGAAGAAAAGAATGTTTTCAAGCCATTTTCAAGCACCTTACCTACTCACTATATATACAGAGACAGGTAGGTGATATTCTTGTACCATGACCCCATCCAATCAATATGCTTGTGTTTCTTAACTCTCTGAAAATAGACAGAACCATGTATTTTTTGAAGTTTCTCTCCTGACATCCTTTTTCTATACGTCATGATAATAATAATAACATAAGAACCCAGGTGTTGGGTTTTACATTGTTGAGGAGGGAGAAGGGGAGACAGCTTGTGAATGCAATTAAGTCAGCTAGCAAAAAGCTGAAAATCAGCTTGTGTGAAGAAACTTTGAAACAGTGAATGTGGTTCTATATTTAAAATTTCCTTTGTAGCTTTTGCGTAAAGCCTAAAGGCACTGAGAGAATACATCTGTCTATAGCAATCTATAGTCCAAAGTGTCAGAAATCTACAGTAAACATGTAATGCCACCAAAGGAGGCTTTTAAAAGATGAATGCCCCAAAGGCTTTGAATTCAAAAAAATCAAATCTTTGTTATGCACAACATCACATCTGTATAACTCAGGCTAACAGTGCCTAAAATAAATGTGTGTATATGACTCACTGGCTCCCTCCTACTTACACTAATGGGTTACCAATGCACACGATGCCTGAGTMCCATCTCTATAGAGATCAGATACCCCAGGACCACACAGCATAAGCTCAGATTCAGAAGTAGACACCTGCCTAAATCCTGGGTCATATCTCATGCTGGTAAAGGACACAACCCCAAGACCACAGAAACATTCCTTAAAGAGGTATATTAGAAGAATTTTCTTATAGATGAATTTTCATATACACAGGTTTGTGTTAAATGTATTCCTGTACTGCACTAAGAGACTCTTTTGTCTATTTTAAGCAAAATATCAGATTAGTTTGTTACCAGATCAAGAATAATTAGTCCACAGGTGAAGATACGTTGTGTAAACAGGAACCCTTGAGAGAAACAGAAAATCAGAGTGAAATAGCTTTACTGGATTTCTTACTGAAAGAAAGTTAAACCCAGGCAAAGCCCTGTTTGCTTGATCAGCCTTAAAAATTCAGACAGTTGTTACATCTGGGTCTGGGAGGCTCACTGCTTAGCTCATATTTTCTTTTAGCCTTGCAGCAAAGTGATGCTATTACCCTCTCTTTATAGGGAGACAGGCGTTTATAAGGAAACATGCTATAATGATGCCCACGGCTGATTGAGACTGGCCCTGATCTTGCCAGATTTTAACTGTCTAAAAGCTAGGAGTCTAGTCTAAGCTCATCATGTATGGTACTTGGAGAGGCAGATCCAGAGGGCATTTCATCACACCCAGAATATCTAACATATGTGACATATGTTGCATACAGCATGTATAAGGGTGGAAAGGAAAGAGGAGTTATATAGTGCCTGGCTGTGCCAGAGGATTCCAAGTGCCCCTGAGCCTGCAAGGAGAAAGGCCTGTAGCCAAATTCATGTTGCTCTTGGATAGCCAGACCTCAGATTCCCTCCTGGATATCTCTCCATTTACTTCTTGAAAGCAGAGCAAATAGGGAGTATGCATAGGATTAGCCTGGTCACATGGTCCCGAGTTATAATGAGAAGAAAGGCAATTAACTGGGTAGGGGCTTTCAAATCAGCTCGTAAGGAAGAGTTTATAGCACAATTTTAATGAATAGTTCTGTCCTCCCAGGATTATCTGACTGCTGTACCATTGCAGAAAGTTAAAGATCTCTTCTGTGTTTTAGGAAGTCAGATTGACATTTGAGCTGAAAGAGCCCCTGCATGGAACAGATACGGCAGGCTGCTGCCACTCGAAAGACAACTTGAGAAAAGGGTGAAGAAGAACCCAGTAATGGATGACCTTGGCTTTTGGGTAAGCACTGAAAGATATGATTTTCAGGACATGGTCCCAAGACAGAGAGCTGCTGCTTTAGTGACATAGCCTCCAACACCCAGAGGCCTAGGGTTGACCTCTCATAGCACACATTCCCAGGCAGTGGGCTCAGAGTATCCCCAGGGTTTTTCGTAGGGCAGCCTGGTCTGGCAGGTTCAGAGAACTGCAAGCAGATGTGAGGATGAGCAACTCTGAGCAGGATGCAGCAAGTTGATTAAGAAAACAAACAGCAAGCTATGCTCTCAATTCTAATTCCCATGCTGTTGGGGAAATACATTTGCTTTTGCCTTCTAAAAGATCTGCTCTGGTGCCATCTCTGACTGCCTGGAGAAAAGAAGTATTGTCGTTTCACAGAAGCCAAAAAACACCTTAATGCTACATTGCCCTGCATTCATGCAGGATAAGTCTAGTACTTAACTCCATTCATCCTCCATGCTCTGATTCTGGGTTATCTGCTGTTTCCAGACCAGCAGCTTAAAAAAGCCCTGCTTGGAGGAAACCAGGGAAATCTAAGGCATCTAATGTCACTAGTGAAAGAAAAGAGGAAGCTATAGGTACACATGCTGCGTTTATAGCGCCTGCTGGGATGCAGGCCTCAGTCTACAGCTGTACATCAAGTCTCCTGAGAGAAATTTTTTTCTGGAAAGTTCCAGCTCTTAGAGTCTTGTGGTGATAAAAGTCTCTTGGGAATGTGCTGTTAACAAAAAAACCAAAATCTAAATAATATTGCAGCTAAGTTAATCTACAGTTACAGTAATTGTATACAAGCTGAAAGGTAAACAAAACTATAGAAGTGATGAAAATGTCTTGAAATAATAATCTTACTCAAAACACTGATACTATATAGTCAATGAGAAAAGTTGAAATAATTTCCACTGATTTTTCCTCATATAGTTATCAAAAAACTAACATGTTCTCATGAAATATTTTGATTTAAATGAATCTGCATTTTCAAACAAAGAACCATCCTRTCAAACTGTTTTTTCAGGCATCTTTGACAACAATAATTAATGCAAAATGTTGACGCATTTTGTTTTGTCATTTTGGGCCTGAGCCATACCAAGGGATAATCTTTGTTTCTGAGAGTTTGGAAGCACAATGAAAGCTGAAGGAATATAAAGATATTTTCTCTCCCCTGAAGTATCATAATTATTCCAGTCCCAGGATATGCCCAAGTCCCTGAACTGGGACCAGCAGAAAACAATACTCTGTTTTCTATTTTTATGAATATTTCATTGCAGGCCATCCACAGAGATAAGCAGTATTATTGGCAAATTCAACCTACTGTGTGTTCACAGCAGTGACACCAGCCAAAATCCTGCTTGAAAACCCTGAATCTTGATCGGATCTCCATATACATCCCTGACCCATTCAGCCTGGAATAAACCCTCTCAATACGAGTGCTACATCCTCAGAGTCCCTGAACCTTCCAGAAGAGGCATGAACTGCACCTTCAGGATGACTAAAAGCACTAGTAGTGTTAGTTAAGTGTTGTAGCCTAGAGTCAAATTGCAAAGCTTTAGTGCTATGGATAAATTTAAATATAACCATGTATGTAACTGCGATTGTTGCCAAGGCAAGCAAGAGGTAATTGAAATAACAGTGCTGTCCACTTTGAGGAGCAGCTTGAATGGTTGTTCACCCACCGAGACAGAAAGTGACTTTCTTTGCTTACAAGAAAGATTTCTCAGGCAAACTTATAGCATAAACACGATCTTTGCACAGTTGCATAAAGTCAGCAAACATTTCCATTTCTACCCTCCTTGGATCTCGCTCTTCAGCTTAACAGACCATCTCGTAACACCCCTTACTCTAAACAAGCAGTGTGCTTGCTTAGAAAATCCTGGACCTTGAGCCCTCCCGTACAGAGAGATGAAGTTTGATCTTGTTGCATGCCAATGGACAGCTCCTTGTGTGGGGGAAGGATGACTTCACTGATGAGGGATTTGGTAGAAACATCACCAAGCCAAGTAGAGTGAAGAATTGCTGTTCTAAGGCTCGAGGCTCAAGCAAGAACATAAGAGCATGCAGAGTTGACTATTCCCTTCATCTATGAGAAAGAGGCTTATATCAKTAGTGCTGGGAGCTGGGCTGTAGTTAAATCCACTTGAAATGTTCACAAATGACTTTTTCAAGGAATGTGGGGCTGCTTTGTCATGGGGAACGAAGTGGAGATTCACTTCATCGCGTAGAATGTGTCAATTGTTTCACTGAATTAAAAAGCATTGGGCTCCTACATCTTTGCCTAGACTTGACATCTCGATCCATTAGGAATTAGCAATTCTAATTTGAATCAGCCACACTAATTGTTTTTTTTTTAATTGGCTGCAGTATTGATTTTACAAGATATGTGATGCTCTCCCACCTGTGCGTGAGGCTCCTGCTGAGAGCTACTAATGGAAAAAAACTCTTCAATTAGCAAGAATTCCCTCTGAAATCCTTGAAAATCCAATATTGCTGATTAGTTTGTTAAAAAATCTTATTAAGAAATGCTTGGTGACTTCCCTAATAATATCTCAAGAAGCAGATCCCCATGCTGAGCTCCCTAGAAGATTCATCTCTCCCTCTTCTTTTTCGTTCCCAGCCTCCAGCAAGATTTTGCATTTGCAGCATGCAGGAATTAATTTCGCAGCCCCTCCCAAGTGAACCAGGGAGGAGGAGACCTACGCTTGCTTTTTTAGCCCCATGCAAGAAAAGTAGCTGTGTAAAGAAATTAATGATATTAATCCAGATCCAAGGAGAGTGGTGGAAAGTAATGGAAAATTAAGATAGTCCCTTTTATCTCTTTAGTGCTTCATCAGACAAATTAGCTATATCCCTCATTTATCCCTTTCCTACTTCAATCCTGAATTCATATTATCCTTGATTTGTATTTGAGGTGGATGTCTGCTCTCAACAAACAGGAAAAGTTGGTTCCTCTAGCATCATATCCTACTCCTCACCCATGACTATGGAAACTGTCACCTTTTTGTAACTCCAGGGCCTGGCCTTTGTTGAGGTTGTTCTCGTCAGTTCACGAGAAGAGAAGGACTCTTCAAGGTAGCAATTCAAGAGAAAAGCCAACTTTTGCTCAGCTCACATTACCCCTCTGAAAAAGTACCAGCTCTGGCCAAAATTGTCCAAGTGATTGAGCTTCTGCTCTGCAGAGGGCAACCAGGAACAGCCACAGGAAAAACTTTTTCCCTTCCTCAGACCTTCCCTTCCTTGCTCCATCAGAGCCTCTAGGCTGCAGCTAGGACTGTCCAGCACTCTCATTCAGCTCATGCTAATTTTGACATTTCCATAGTGTCTGCTTGTCATCACCAACTCTTAATTTAACCTCACTGCAGAAATGCCTCTTGCATTTCAACCAGACAGGCTAGAGTTTAATTACCTAGTCAGGCAGCTGGACTGTGTTGCAGCATATCCAGCCAGTCTCTGGTTTCATCTGTTTAATTGATGAAATACTTCATTTTCCATCCTCCTCATCTCCTTCTCTTCCCAATGCACTTTCTCGTTTAGCAACCAGAGTCACTTGAAAATATTTTGCTAGCAAAACAAATTACTCTTGGAGTTGGAGCAGATTCTTTTCCCATCGGGTTTCTGCACCAGCCTGTTGATGTAGAGAGGAGGCTGCAGGAGTCATTGAGTTAATGGGGCCCAGAATCCTGTTTTTCTTCATAAGCAACTGATGCTGTTTCTCAGCGCTGGGCACTGTTAGTTTCTCACCTCTCTATTACTCTCTGATACAAAACAAAACAATTCTCAGTTTGTGCTCAGTTGTGCTGTTACAGTCTTTTTGCAGTTTATACAAAGATTTCCYTTGCTTCTTGGGCAAGAAGACTTGCCTTTAAATCTTTATGGGAAGCAGAGGGCTAGGCTGAAAGCAGGGTTACGTTTCTCCTGCTACCTGACCTCTTTTCTAAGGATTCCTATGGACCACAGCCTTTGTTGGGGTGGAGCATGTAGAGAACAGGCCAGGGATGCCTGAGTGTTATAGGAGAAGCAAACAGTGAAATATCCTCTATCAAAACACAACTATCAGCTGTGTCTGACTGTGCCACACACCAGGCTACCCTCTGTATCCTGTCCCAGCTCACCTCTGTGTCACTCTACAGCCAGTTACAACCATCAGGATACTAACAAAGTGAAGACAATGCACTAAGCTGTCTGTTCTAAATAGGAGGTTTCTGTAATTATTCAAATTAGCCTCAATCAGCCACTGCTTTTCGTTCATCTACTCTGCTAAACAACACCTAATGCCATAAAGACACATTCAGAGTCCATGAGATTCACAGCCAGAGGTGCTAACGCCTGTGGGTGACAGCTGCAATCAAACTGCCTAGGCAAAAAGGAGGAAGAAACAGGAGGACAACTGGATCAATGCAAGCTCCAAGGGAGGTGTGCTACCCAGTCTGCCTCCCCATGACTCTGCTAGGCAGCAGGGAGAAAGCAAAAGGAGAATTAAGATGTTCTCCATCATAATCTTAACTTTTTTATATATAATAAATTGGAGTGACTGCTTCTCTACTGGCATTTTACAATGTTTAATCCTCAAATTTGACTCACTGCATTTCAGTGCCTAGGAGGAAAAGGAAATACCCTTAGCTGTGCCTTTGTTTAAGGTTTTCTACATAAAGATGTCCAGGCTTCCAGGCAACTGCTGTGAACCTGTGTGTGCAGATCTCCAAGGAGAGCATCAAAAATTTAAGGACAGCAAGACTAATGTCAAATACACGTTTATTTTGTGAGGGTTCAGACTGCTGTGGGAAAAGGCATATGGCCTCATCCACCAGACAAGACTGTTGAAAATGGCCCAGAGGAATTCTCTGAATTTCAGAGCACTGATTTTCAGAGTCAGTATCAGCTGTCTCTCCTGCCTGACAGTTTGTTACTATATGAATTCTTGAAATCTAGATTAAATGCCTCTCTAAAAGCTCTTTGGCCTAGAAAAGTAGTAATGGCATCACACTTGCTCTCCTGTGTTATTCAGGAATTCTTCTGATGTTCTTTTCTAGCTTTAAAATCTGTGGTTCGCTAAAAACTCTCTCATTCTGCTTTCCAAAGTTAGGAAGTGCATAGGGAAAAGAAAAAAGACTTTGACACAAGCACTCTGCACCTTTGTCTACAATAACATCTGTTCTCAGTGGCATGTTTTTAACAGTGCTTGGTTAAATCCCTGAAGACCTCAATGTTGGAAGCCTGCTCTAAAGGAAAAAAAAGTGTGTTTGCTAATTGTTGTGTGGAATCCTGAAAGACATCTAGTTTCCATTTTCCTTTGCTACTGTAAAATTTTAATACAGGAGTGTCCATTGATAATTCATTATTCACCTGCCCATGGTTTTTTTAACAAATATTGCTAGAGATTATTTCAGAAATTCTCTATTTATAGAGAACTGGGAGTGAACCACTGTTCAACTGGGCTGCTAGCTACTGTCACACTTCAGTATCCATTATCAACAAAAATAAGTGACTGATAATTATAATTGGAAAAAAATTGTTAAGTTTCACAAATGAATAGAGAGGATTCCAGAARCCATTTGTTCAGTAAGTGAAATTCATCTCTTCTGTAGGTCTCTGTGAACAGTGGTGGGTCCACTAACACACCCAGTGCAACCCTGTGATACATCAGCCTCGTGCTGATGAATTTCACCTTCTAAGAGCCAAACTCCATGATTTGTAATAGAGAATTTCTTTATCAAATTAATCTTATTTCCTCATTATCCTTGAGAATAATCCAGTAAGCAAATTAAGCTTCTTTTTAAAATGATTTGAAATTCAGCTTTATCTCATTTCTTTCCTTTTTTTTTTTACTCTATAAATAGTTTGCAAATCGGTATTCAAATTTCTCTTGTGTTTAGTTGATGTCTTTAGCACTTTAGTTGATGTCTTTTTTTWAAAAAAATAAGAATTCTGGTGTTTACAGGGCTTTTTTTTTCAGCCACAGCTCTTGGAATCATGTAGCTGTGTGAGAATCTCAGCTTGCACTTACAGGACTATTTGTAACTTTGTATTGCAAAGAAAGTAGGAAAATATCACACAAATGTGCTGAGAAGGAATGACAACTGGGAAGCAAATAGAATTTTACATTTATTCACCAAAGAAAATCTACACAAGTCCCCCATCGTTTTCTCTTTATTTATAGTTTTTGTGGGAGAAGGAAGTAAGCACCTTACGTTGACAGAATGTGTTTTTTAAGACAGGTGGGAAGAATTTTCTTCTGGAAATACTTTTCCTTGACTGCAGAGGACCAAATTCAACCTACATTAGGTTTGTACATCTTAGCTAGTTCTCCAAGGCTTTCTGTTCCATCTACCAGGTTTCCCTGATAATGGGCAATGTTTTCCCTGAGTCCATTTGGTTTTAGCCTTTATTTCAGAAATAAAGGCTAAATTCCACTTTTTTTTTTTTGGCTATTTGGCTCTCATGGCTCGTCAATAGAAGAAGCACACAAAAGCAGGATGAGTCCTTGGCGTGTTCCAGAAAATTTCTAGGCCAAGAATCTGCTGAGAGGTAGAGAGAAACAATCCAACTTCGTGATTCAAAATGGAGACATCTCTTTGATTTCAAACACTCCCAGAAGCCGCCTGGTGAGTAAGATCTGGTGAAATTAGAATTGGCCTTTAGAAAGAGTCTGCAAACTCTCTATAAACATCTATTACTTATACATTTTATATGGACTCATGTGTAAGAGTACTTTGTTCCTAATCATGTTGTTCTTAGACACAATCCAAACAAACATCAACTTCTTCATACATTATTTTCTAAGCTTGGCTAAATAAGCAAAAGATAAATCTACTGGTAATGCAATTAAGTCATAATTATACAGAAATACATATGCAATTACTTTCCAATCCTCATTAAAGTTGAATGAATGCTTAGGGGTTTAACTACCTTTTAACTACAGAGGAAAAGAAAGTTAATTAAACAGTTGCAAAATTTTACTTTTTAAGTTTCCCTGGTAGAAGTGTGACAATAACTGCCTCTGAACAGCATCACACATTTTGTGCAAATAAATTAAGAATGCAAGCTAAGTATATTAATAAAAAATTCAATTATACACTTACGGCCTGTGCAATTTTCTACTAATTGCATTGCAGCAAGATTTCTCCCTTAGATAGGCACTACATTTCCACCAGAAAAACAGATCAAAATTATATTTAATGAAGCTTTGGTAAGAGAATGCTACAAAGCAGATTAATTCTAGTTAAGAGCATGCCAAATGAGGTGCTTCTGAATGAATTCTCTTTTGATCTACCCAGTCTTCCAGCCAAGCCTTTGTGACAGCTCTAGGCTCTCAGGTTTGGTGCCATCTCATGTACACAGGTAGTAGCTGGCTAGTAGCAGACTGTTTCTCCAGTAGTCCAGAAGACACATAGTAATTCCATGGCCATCTCAGAATGTTTTTTTTTTTTTTTTTTCCCAGCAGTTCCCAGTCCAGCAGCCCTTGATGTGAAAATCAGACAGCATGARGTACAGCTCTCTCTTGGCAGGAGAACTGATTAAATATCTGATAAAGGCCGGTGTGATAAACAAGGCCAGGTGAAAGAGACTGATTTGAAGCACCTGATGAAGCTGGCCAAGCTACTCACAGCAGCCTTCTTCAGAGGCAACACTGTAATTAGCATCTCCTAGTGATGTGGTTTATCATGGTATCAGCCTTCCCTTGGGCAGAAAACTTCAGTGCTTTATTACTCTTTCTCCCCTCTCCAAGTGGTTTAGTTGGCTAATTAAATTATATGATCGATATATCACACATAGACTAATGAAGAGTCTGGCTTGRCAAACCAGGTTAGCACGCAGTTATGTTTGGTTTATTAGAGTAAGACACTACTGCAGGCAACTCTGGAAGATGCCAAGGGGACAGTGCCACCTTTGCTGTCTGCTGGTTGCCATCCTGTGAGGCGGTGAGGATCCATGCTCTTCTCTAAGCCCTACTGTGGTGCAGAGAGCATTTTGCTGCTCTACCACATGCAAGCAATACTGCTCATGAGCTGAAGCTTTCTGTCCACTTGACTTATTTCTTGAGAAATGTACTGTACATCCTCTGACACCTAAAGAACAGTTGTAGATTTGCCTTGATGCAACTGGGATAATTATCTGGCCCACAGCTCATGTTCTTTCTTATTTCCCTCTTCTCCTGTCAAATTCTCAGCCATCACCCTGAATCATCCCAGGTGCAGAATTGCAGTTGTCTGCTTCATCACTATGTTGATTATTTTCGTTATTCCCATTTCTTTTCCCAGAGATAACTTCCAAGTAAGCCCAGAGGGACAAGAAAACAAATTCAAAGTACCTCTTCAGAGAAGTTCTGCTGGGAAAAACAATCAAGTGAATTGGGAGTTCCCTATGCTAAATGTATGCCCCGTGCCTTGATCTAGTGACTGTGTCTGCAAGCAGGCGTGAGCTGCAATCTGTCAGGCCGTTTTGCTAGAGTGACAGATAAGTCAGCCAAGCAGACATGTACATTTCCTTATGGCATCTGAAGTGTGAGCTTTTCTAGAGCAAAGAAGTAGTCCATCTCTTTTCTTCTGTGCCCCTGCCACACTGCCTGGCTAAAAGGCACCAGACAGCTGGTCCTAGAAAGTCTAGCAACTGCAAACTGGCTGCTGAACAATTCAAACTTGAAGCAGACTGTAGCTGTGAGAGTTACAGGTGACAGATAGAATCACAGGGATGCTGTGTCCTCACCACCCCTCATATCTTAGCCACATTCCCAGAGGAAAGAAGATTATGGACCAAGAGTGCCAATCTCTTTTGGTGCCGCTGAAAATAAGTTTGGAGGCATCTGCGTTGCTCTTAATTTAAGAAGAGTGAGCAGGAAAAGGCAATGAGTTACCACCAGGATAAGCAGGATAGTTAGTAGCTTACTGTGAGTCATCTGTCCAGATGGGACTGCCAAGGCCACAGCCTATGAGCTATTCCCTGGTCATAGCTACAGTGCAGGGAAGAATTAAACCGACCGCAGCTCTCAAGCCTGCTAGGCAGGCCTGACTGAACAGCAAGAGGAAGCATTAGTGCCTTTCCATACTCACTTTGCAACCACTCATTCACTTGACAGGCCTCCTTTCTTTTGGAACCTCCTGTCATTTCCACAGCTTAACATCAAAGACTTCAGTGATCTGATGCAGGCACATTATCTGCTGTTAAACAACACAAGCTTTGGCAGCCAGGTACTGTGATGATTGGCATTCCTGGGAGACAGATTCACAGATGCAGGGGCAGCAAAAGGAGAGACAAACAGACTGCCAGCTGAGGCTGTCCAGCTGGACACACACATGCCGTCTGTCTTGCAGAGCCTCTGTCTCCTCCAGCAGGCTGCAGCTGCAAAGTCATGCCCTGAGCCAGCTTCCACCCCAGAGAGAACCACTGACAAGAAGGTTCAGTGCCAAACCCATGGTCTGAATGATGGCCATGAGAGAAATGCTCTTCTCCAGTTGTTTATATATATTGTTGGGAGCTTCTGGTTGAGTTGAGCTTCACAGCAAAGCTGTCTGAAGGGCTTCAGGAAGGTGATRGTCATGGTCTCAACAGCAATGTCAGTGCCATGGTTATAGTGACAGGGACACACAGCAACACAAACTTTGGGATGCAGTTTCTTCCTACTCCACCTGGTAGCACAGGATAAACTGGAAAGGTAGATCTAACTGTCTTTASTCCTTATTTCATGTATTCCTTTATTTTGCTTTCTCCTAAAGCTCACAATTTCAGTGTTTCAGGCTTTCATCATTTCCATTGCCTGCCCTCAACCAGAGTGACTTGGTGTTGGACTAGACCAGCCTGGCAGTCTGAGACTTGTCTTTTCCTGGAGACAAAGAGCTAAAGAGAAATGATAAATGATAGGTAATGCAAGGTGGAACTGTAGATAGCCCTCTCTTGATTGACTAAGGTACTAGCTTGGATGTTAGAATGGGTAGTAGTAAAAAGTCTCGATGATAGATGTTTTTGTGTGTGTCTTTCATTAGTCCCTTGTATTACTGAAAGCCACAATACTTTTGTAATTTTRTTAAAGTGAATGAAAGCTAGCAGAATGAAAAAAATTTCAGTCTAACACATATCAATGCTCAGATATTCCAGGAAATGTTTATTGCCTTTCAGAAGGCCAGGTCCAGTAACATATGCCTTTTTTAGGAAGTCAAGGGATTGCTGTACATAAGTTTTCGTGCAAGCTGTTAACTATTAAATGCATTTCCACCCTTCATCACCCCAGTGGTGTTACCTGGTATCCCCTCCTGAGCATGCCTGACAAGAAAGATTGGGGACAAATCCATTTTACTATGTTTTGATATCTGCAATCCAGGCATCTACAGCCCTGCTGAGAGGCACCTAAGAGTCTTGTCATAGCCAGAGGATAAGGAGGCTCTCACCAGTCAAGGGCCTGGGGTGATACAGGGGAATTCTTTCCTCTCCTATGTCCATTAATGTTCTGCTTAAAAACAGAGAGGTTTGCTTTCCAGAGCTTTCAGTCCAGTACTTAAAAGTGCATGGGGATTGTCTGTCAAGATGCATTTGCTTTGCAAGAGAAAAGAAGTTGCCAGAAACCGTGGCTTTGCTCCATTTTCAAAGTCTCAATATATTTACAGGAAAGTGTTGAATTTTTCATTTTTGGCTGGGAAAACAAGTTAAAATAAGACATTTTGAGAGAGAGCACTTGGGTGAGCCCTGAGTCCGTCAGATACCTAACATGATTTCTAGCATGGGTGCCATGTGCTKCTTGTTTTCAGGCACAGGACACCACAGCAGTATGAAAACTGATGCATCAGTTTCAAGAAGATATCCAGTTCCAGACAGGAGGAAGAGGGAAGAAGGTGCAGGCTATCAATTCCAGAAGGAAACACTACCTTGTTTATCAAAGTTTTCTGCTTGGGGATGCCAGCAAGGTGAGTTTTTTATGCAAGTCTTTTGACATCTTCCATTTTCACTCTTCTCCTGGGTAAAAACAAGTGACAAAATATTGGCACTTCCTATGGGAGAAAAAATCCCCTTTTCTGTAAGCTACTTCTGCTGCCTTTTACTATGCTCTGAAAGACACCTAAATTGCCTCTTTCCCTCAGAAATCGAACAAGGGATGAGATACTTTGATCTTTCATGCTCTAATGGATTAATTTGTTGCCTTTATCTGAACTATAATGAATAATTTGAATTACAATTAACAAATCTTTCTGCAGAGTCAGCACCTAGCAGAGAGCAATCCTAGGAAAATGAGGAAAGAACCATTTAGGTGATACATGATGAAAATTTTATACTGAAAGAGCAGCTAGGCACCACATGCACTTCCCAGGGCACATGAACTCTGTCAGGCAAGCTATCATCTCCTGCACAAAGAAACTCCATTTATTTTCTTACAAAGTTTGGTTTTCAGGAAAGCTTGGTTTTTTGCTTTATGAATCTGTTGTATATCAAAAGGCACAACAGGATAATTAAAATTAATCTGGTTATTATTTGGAGTGAGGATTCTACTTATTCTTACATATCTGTATCAAAAAAAAAAAGGATTCTGCTTTAGCTTTAAATTAAAGTTTATTCAGTTCAGTCTGTTGCAAAAGTGTAAGTATAACTGCCTGATCATAGTTAGAAATGAAGATTTTTTTTAAAAAAATCTTAATTATAAGAAAGTATTTGTCTTTGTTAATTTCAATGAAGCTGCAGATTTTTCTCCTCACTCTTGCTTCAGTGCTCATTTTTGATTTTAATGAAGGCATTATACTCCAGAAGCCTTGTGTAAATGAAATAATTTTTGTACAACTCATACATTTCACAGTGACTACACATGAAAAAAATAGAGATGTCAGGTTAGCAAGCATGAAAATTAATAGCATTACTGAGAGTTCTCAGTAGTATCATGCTTGCCTTGGGAAAGATGTAGTTTAGAGGGCCATTATCCTCCTCTTTTTTTTTTTTCTACCCAAAGGCTAATTTTCCTGCTTAGAATAAATGCCCCATGGTCTTCTGACATGAGAGTGTCAGAAAGAAATGAATATGTCATGAGAGTTTCTTTGAATCATGGCTTGCATGAGCAACATGACAATATCAGAGTATTAATGAGTGTTTTGAATGTTTTTTAATTAACTTATTTTAAAATGCAAAACATATTTTACTCTGTTTCTGCTTCTGAAAATACTCCCTTACTGACAGGCAGAGAGTGTGATCTGTGTCCTGTATGGCCGCTTTGTCCAAGCAGCCCCAGACAGGCTGATCCAAACTACACCTGGTTCCTCTGCAAAGGCAGCAGAGCCAGCTTGGCTGTCCCTGCACACTCCAGCTCTGCATTGCACAGGTGTATCCTCTAAGGATACATCTACCCTGTCATGCAGYACTTTTCCACATCAGGGGTCAGTGACAGCCTGCATTTTGCTGCTTTCTGGTGTAGGTTCCCCAAACAGTTCCCTTACTCAACAAAGTGATTATCAGCCTCCCCAGCATGGCCCATATGCAACCAATAAGCTTCAAAGGCCTGAGATCCACTACAATGTGAATTCCTCTCATAGGTGGCACATGCTACCTAGGCATCCTAATCATCTACATCCTATTTATTAAAGTACAGCACTTTGACATAAAATGGGACAGAAGACATCTTGAGGGGAATTCAGCCCAAACGGAGAAAAAAGTATCTGTTCTCTTCACAGAAAAGGAGAGCAGACCTGGTGTGTCATGGCACTGCCATGCAGAAAACCTTCAATTTAAAGCAGCATTTAACACAAAACTGTGCCAAAGGCAACCTGAAGATGTTCTGTCATATCTCATTTATGCTCTGATGCCACAATGAAAAGAATTCCCTGTCAGCACAGCARTCCTCTTTCAAACACAAAACAAAAATCACTGAGGAATTGAAGTCATTGATGAAAGTTTTACATAAATATAATTTCTGTCCCTGAGGAAAACACCCTTCTTCAGACAGCAGAAAAGTACTGAAAGAAATTGTCTTCTTTTGCCACGCATATTGGTGACTTTCTCGCCACCTCAGAAGCAAATGCAAGAAATGTCTAACTTGTGAGTTCACTTTGAGGTGCATCTCAGCCTTCCCCACAGTTAGAAGTTTGACTACCCGGAGGAAGATGGGGCAAGCACGTGATGATGCTCCCTCAAGAGGAGCGTAACCTGTCTGTACTAGTCACATCACCACCTGGAGAAGGACTGGGGACATTTCAACCCCAATCACCACATGCAACATTTTGCCTAACCTAATTCATAGGAGTTGTGGTGTACTTACCACTAACGGAAATTTCAGCTTAGCTTCTGCCTGCTTCATTTCCAACACACAACTGGTTATGTTTTGGTTGAAAAAGCGAACATGTTGATGAAAATGTTAAGCTGAACCAAGCAGTCATTTTTGTATAATTAGTGCACCTACCATGACTATTGGATGTAACAATTATGTTATTCCAATAGAAAATATTTTGTATTGAAAATTATTCAAATACCATTGTGTTACCCAACAGGAAGAAATCTGTGCCAACAACCCAGTTTTCTCCTACGTTTCAAGCCCTGCTGTTTGATGCATCAAGAAAACATGTACATGCATTAAGCTGCCAAGAGTCCTTGTTGTAAATGAGCAAGCAGAGTTTCTGTTTCATCAGAACGTGTGTTGGCTGTCGGGGGTACATCCTTTGAAAGTCATCAAGAACTAAGAAATAGAGAATCTGCTGATGTTTTTAGGAGGAGAGAGGCAAAATTATTGAGGATAAGACCTGAATAAACAGTCAGGAGTTCTGCTCAGATTTTTTTTTTCTAAGAAAACTCACCCGTATCTTTTTTTGTCACTGAACTGATTAAGTTGCTTTTTTCATGCTAATACTGAGACTCTTTTCAATTAGTTTTGCCAATAACCTGGACCCCTCATTTCTTTGCAGCAGTTAAAAACTAATGACAAAGGTGAAAAATATCCCAAAGCAATTTCTTCAGTGTTACTTTCACTAGAGGAGACCATATGAAGATTTTAAGGCAATAAAGGATAATAAAACCTTTCAACATTTTTGACACTATCAGTGACTTAGAACTTGGTGTTGGAAAAACTGACTGATTGGGAAAATTCATTCTGGCCCTGAGTGCAAACTCAAGAACTGTGATTCAGAATCCACAAATCTCTGCCCTAAAGCTTCCCTTCACATGCTTGACCCGTTTCAGGAGACTGCTTTGAGGAGTCCTCTCCTCTAGGGCCAGTAAAACATGAGTCCTTCAAGTATCCTTGGATCCCATGTTGATTCCTCACTTCTAATGGTGTCAACAAAGTCATACAAGCACAGCTCATGGCTGAAATCCCACTAGAATGCAATCAATCAGAACATCCTGATTACAGATTTATTCTGCATTAATTATGCTGTAGTAGCAACTATCTCTATGCACCACTTCAGTCCTTCAAAAAATAATTATGACATCCAGTAGTAATACTTTACCAGACATAAAGCAGTTCAAAGGGCATTTCAGAATCTGCCTGGCAGACAGAACATCCACCATTGTTCTAATACATACATCATGAATCTGAAGGACAGGTCTGAAAATGTCAAAAAAAGAGAAAAATCCTTTTTTTTTCTTAATATGACAGAATTGCCAGAATGTTTTCATAAGTAAGAATTGGAACTAAAATAAGGATGACTTCAAATCCTAGCACAACTGTCTAACCATAAACAACCATTCTGTTGAAGACATTTTCTTTATAACATAATAATGAGCAACTGCGACATTAAAAGAACCAAAAAGGAAGAATAAAATGCTTTGGGTTTGCTCTGTCTTGTGTCACTGAGAGATTGGCAAGCAGCATACCATGGGCCTCTAAGGGGCCAGTTATCTTAGAGGCTCTCGATAAATGGTTATGATGACTCTTGTTCCCTACTTGTCCCTACTCATTTCTCATTTCTCTCCCTTTCAGAGTGACAGTGCTCTACAACAAGGCTCGCAGAGCAAATATATAAGAACTTTTTACTCCTTTCAGGGCAAAGTGACCTAAAATCCCCTCTGTTACAACACATGACTCTACTCATTCCAATGGTCACTCCAGCTGTCAGGTAAGGAGGTGTGGGAAGAGAAAGAATAGTGGAAGTTGTTGTTTGCTGTGAGAATGTCTGGGCTCTTAAGATCAATTCATGACCATCCCATGGCCTCTAGACTTTCTAGAGTGAAAACTCTGTCCAGGAAGGCTCTGCACAGAGGTGCAAGGGCTGGATATGTCCCTCCATTGGAACAGTGTGAGGACACACAGAGAGGAGAGCTCATCTGGAACTGAGAAACAGGCCATTTTGTGAGTGCAAGTTTTGTGAGTATGAAGTTCGAGAAGGTCCACTTTCATCTTATGTATTTCTGAAGAGAGACTGCCCTATTTTCGCAAAAGGGCTCATCTTGCTCTTTTCTTCGACAAAAGAAACCCAGTCTGTGTGGTTGTTCTCACGAGATTTTCTAGCAGGAAATCTCATAGAAATGAACTAAAACCTAATCACTATTTTAAGAGTAAGCTCTTTCCCCATCACTTATATATGACACATTTAAAAAGCATCTGACAGCACCTGCAGACTTATTCACCCTTGGAGCTCCCCTGTCTCTCCTGACAAGATAAGGCCTTTTAACCTTTCAGATTCTGCCTCCGTTCAATCACATCTCATGCCACAAGGAAATCAGTTCTGGGACACTTGGTTTGATCATTAAAGAGACAGATCTTGATGTGGCACAGACAGTGTAAGAGCTTTAAAAATTAAGACCATTTAAATAAACTGAGAGAAGCAGAAACATATTGAAATGTGTTTGCAAAGTACCGATTTATGCCTAGCATGCATACAAGCTTGGTGAATTAGCTGGTGAATTACTTGCATTTCTTTTCTCCTGTTACATCTGCTCTAAGTACTAAACTTGAGTTTATTGAAGTTGTCCTTTGCATTTCACAACTGCTTCGATACTCTGACTAGTGTAATCAGATATATTCAGAGAAATATAGAATGTAAAGCACTGCCAGTAGACATGAGCCTGTGGATATATTTTTGCAAATTATATAGAAAAACCAAGCAGTAAATCAGTGTCTGATTAGTTCTGGGATTTGAGGAGGTTCTGATTTGAAAACTACTGAGTAAATTCCCTTCTGGAATGACAAATGGGCTAACTTTTTAAGTCTTTGTTAATTTGCAGGARAATGGACTGTGTTAAGCGTCTTGGCTAAGCAATAATGATCACTGCTGTCACATGGCAGTGGTTAGAGGGCAGAAAATTTGCAGTGAAGATACCTCCCAGTGAAGGGCAGGACTGAGTGCATCACATCTAGATGAGGCATGACCTAAAGCAGCCACCTTCCCCTTTTCACCACAAGGTCAGTACCAAATCTGACACCACTCTGATGACCTGTGAATGTGCCTTGTGCACTGACTTCAGTGCTGACCTGGCCCTTAGGTGCCAGGACTCAGCAGACTRATCTCTAAGATGTCCTGAGTCTCAGTTCAGTCTTCCCATCCCCACTTGRTTGCATGATATTCAGACAACAAACACGTAGGACTTGACAACTTCGTTGTTTTGTGTTTATGCAGCATCTAAGCACAGTGGGATCTTGATCCAACATTGTAACACTGTTATTAATACTAATAAAAGATGCAAATTACCACCTGGATTTCCTCAAAGCCAAAGCTTCCCAGCAGGCAGAGATCACTTCACCTATCACAACTAGGAGGTGGTTCACCAATCTGCTTTAACTGGAGATCACATGCAGGTTTAGTTTTCAGTCGTTGACATTTTACCCTATCGATATTTTCTGATTAATCTTCCCTGTTTTGGTGTCCATGGCGACAACTGCTTTTCTTGTGCAGCCAGAGTGCCAGCACCAGCGTGGGTGTGCTGATGAGATACCTCTGACTTAGCAGTTGCTCACAGGTACTAACAGGGGGCTGATCTGCCCCCCTGTTCAGCACCTGGGGAACAGTGCCAGACCGAGAGAAGGAAGGAAGAGGCATCCTCCCCCTTCCCCACTTTGCTGGGCTTATTCATTTAACAAGGCGAGCTCAGCATTAACAGTTCAGAGCACATTCAACAGCCTGCAGTGTTTTGCAAAAGCAGCGGAGACAAACAGCACGTTCCCTCTTACCTGCTGTTTGCTGCTAAATAGTTGACGGAAGGAAAGAGGAAGGAAGATGGAATCAGGAATACATGTGAGCATTTGATGATTTCTGCTTTACCTCACCAGACCAATTAACTTTCCATTTAGCCTTGCRCTTGCCTTAACTTATCCACAGTCATTCAGCTTTGCAACCTTCTTTTCTGTATTCTATTTATTTTTTTTCAGTGTAACTCAAATGCTTGGAAAAACCTTTGAAAAGATTATCATCTCCTGCACTAAAAATTTTTAACAAGCATTGATTTGATCACCTTTGCAGGATTGTGGCCGGCACAACACTAAAGAAAAATAACAATACTCATTTTAGTTACGCGAAGTCGTATCACCAAAGTGTTTTAGTGCATTGTCAAGAATAGATTAATATCCATAGGCATGAAACAATGCAAGATTAATTGGTATATGAAGAACAAGACCCAGAAAGTGTGTGTCCTGGTGTTCTGCTGTTTCACAAAACTGTTTTCCTGCTTAGATGGGCATTTGTTGATAATTTCTGAGATGTCAAGTATGGAACAGTCATCACATTAATATGAAAGATTTAAAGCAAGCCTATGATGAAGACAGTGATTATAAGATGCTGTTCTGTACATGTGCTCTCTGAGCTGGCGATACGACTCAAAGATATATTACCATTTTACAAAGCCTTCTTATAATGTCAATGGAAATAAAATGGAAATAATCTGATAGTACATGAGCCATGCCCTAATCTGTGTCAGCCCACCATTCAGCCAGCTCTCTTGGATTCCCTGTAGACGGGGAAAGAAAGCAGTTTCATCTGTGAGGCAATAATAGCTACCTGGAATGACTAGAAAGATTTTGAACATCTGAAAAGATCTGCTACTAAGCATTCAAGGAGAATGCGGTCACAAATGGCTCCTTATATTGTCAGAGACAAGGAAGTGAAAAGTTTCTTTCTCCTCTCTAACATGCCCTTTAATTGCACTTTACATTTGAGGAGTTTGCAAATGCAACAGACACCCGTGTGACTAGGACCAAATGAAAATGCAAAAGTGAGTAGCAAATGTAGTTACTCAGCTTGAGTGTCTGAATGGGAAGGCACACGGCATGGGAAATGAGCAGAATTAGAAGTTTGTGCCTAGTCCCAATAAAATGGCAATAATCTGATAATTCTAACGGAAATTGGTATTTCTAATGAAAAGCTATGTGGCTGATTAGACTTCTTTCAAATCCCTCCAGACAGAGTTCCGGTGAGTTGAATTCACCTCCAGTCTTCCTATGTTTCTTTGAATTAAAGAGTAAAGCTGAGAATTGTAAGCTGAAATCTAAATTGTTAAACCTCAACATCCTACCACTCCCTCCAGAAGCCTTTTTATTCCAAGAATGGATGTGTTTCCTTACTGCATCATCCACATCATTGGGGTCAAATGACCCAGTATTTTCTGCTGGGCTTGTTTAGCCTTGAGAAGACTGAGAGGGGATCTGATTAACATGTATAAGTACCTGAGGGGTGAGAGGGCCAAACTCTTCTCAGTGGTGGCCAAGGACAAGGGGTACAAGAGGACAATGATAGGACAAGGGATAGTGGGTACAAGTTGAAACACAGACGGTTCTGTCTCCACGTGGGGGAAAGCTTCTTTCTTGTGARGGTGCCAGAGCCTTGAAACAGGCTGCCCACAGAGGTTGTGGAGTCTCCTTTTCTAGAGACCTTCCAAACCCACCTGGATGCCTCCCTGTGCTCCGTGGGTGTCCCTGCTGGAGCAGGAGGGTTGGACTAGATGACCTCTAGAGATCCCTTCCAACCTCAAATACTCTGAGATTCTGTAAATCTGTGATTTTCCATAGTTGACATATTTCAAGACATTTAGATCCCCCCCACACACAGATACTCCAAGACTTGCAAATCTCTGCTGTCCTCTGCAGAAGTCATGACTGGTCTAAGAGGACTTTAAAGCCAGGTTTCAAATGCAGCACCTAAAGCCATGCAGTGTCTCTTCAATAGCAGGAACGCTAGAAGAGGCAGAAAGCAATAAATAAACGTGGACGGCAGACCATCACATTCTGCTATTACAACTAATTCGGTCTTTTGATGTTTATATTGTTGCTGGAATTAACTTAATGAGTGTTCACTTCACTGGAGGCGTAATCAAATATTAACAGCTGAATGGCATGAAATTCCCTGCCAGGGCTCACCATAGAGAAAGAAATGGTTCTGTAAGCAAGAAGGATTGTATGAACATCAGCAGGTGGGCAGCGATGACTAACTGAGGCAACCAGGAGTCTGTGCTAGCTGAAAGCAGAGGTCTCCCCCAGGGGAAGCTTTGTGCTGTTTGTGCTCACCRGGCAGTCTGGTGCTTTAGTTCCCTGGTCACTTTGAACCAAAATGAAGATGTCTATTGGAAAGGGCAGCAGGCTACAGAAAGCCAGCAGAGAAGAGGAAGACACACTGTCTCCTCTTCCTCTTTGGCTGCACAGGTTGTCCGGAGCTCAGGGTTCCAGAGAGATGGTATAAGGCTGATGAGGACTGTGGAGGTCCAACCAGCACCTAYTCCGTGTTTGCAAAACCTCTTGCCTTTGCTTCTGTTTCTAACTTGCCTCTGCTTTCTTAAGAGCATGTAAATATGCTTCCAGAGGAGTATTTCCAACAGCTCAAGCATGAGCATATGGAAAGTGAGGAAGAGTCAGGAGAGACTGCTAGGCTTGTACTGACTATGTGGGAAAGGCAGCATTGGAGCCTGCGCAGGACAAGGAGCTAAGCTGAGTGAGACACAGGTTGTTGCTGTTTTTCCAAAGCTCAACTGCAAAAAGTTTGGAAATTCTGTTTCTTCTGGTGTAATTTSTTTTCAGTATTTTTACCTACTGGGAGTAAAACCAGATCTGCTGAAGGCAATGTGGTTTAATGCAAAACAGAAGGAGAGAGAAACTAATTAAATAAGCAATGGAGCAGCTCAAATTTTGCTGAAAGCAGTGTGCGCAAAATTACCAGATCTGTTCACTGGCTGCCCAGGTTAAGTAGAGGTACCTGCTCTAGTATTACAGAAATATAACTTATTTTTAAAGGAAAAAAAAAGGAAAAAAAAAAAAAAAACCAGGCAGGATGGACCTTTCACCAGGCAGGATGGACTGGCAGTCAGTGATTGAACATCGTCTCCAGCTGAAAAGAGAGACTCTTTATTAGAAAGTCACATCCTACGACCCTTCAGGAACAGGTTTGCAAGGACCATGAGGCTATAGAAACTCATCAGGAGGCCTCACAGAGCTGACATCCTCAGTCCTCAAGGATTGAAGGCTCATTCACCAGGAACAAACACAGGCAGGACCCAATCAGCAGCAGAAGCAATGCRAAGTTGGTCAGACAGCACAGTCTTTATACTACCTCTCGTTTATCCATGGAGATTGTGAGAGAAGAGAGTTGATTTAGACATCCAAACACCAAAGGAGGCAAGTGTCTGGTAAGAAACTACCTCACTGAAAAAATTAATCACAAATTCCAAGAATCTGGCATGGCTGTAAAGGATGCATTCTGAAACTATATGAGCTTTGAACATTTGTTCTCATTTTTGTAGATGAAGTTTTTGAAAAGCTTTATTTAGAATAGAGAAAGACCAATCCATTCTAGAATAAATAACAGTCTGAGTATCAGAGCTTTCACCGGGAACATGGGAGGCTCATTTTTGAACTCTATTCAATATAAGCATCAAGAAAATATATTCTTTGGAGTAGGCAATGTTTTGAACACAGTGCTGTCTTTTCCCAATTTCAAWCCCTAACTATTGAAACATTGGCCATTCAGGTGTGGGAATCTTTTATCACTTTGACGAAGTACTTCTTCCAAGACAAGATCTAGTGAGAAGAACAGATGCAAGGAAGTTTTTCACTTCAATTAGCAGGCTTTCTTTATGGATCAGGCAAGATGAGTAGCCAAGGTTTTAGTTAGGTTATGCCTTTTCAGTTTATAGCTAGCTATATAACTCTCCCCACACAGTAATCTATTTGCTTGCTGCAAAGAAGTCTCAGTTTTCTGATTCTTACATAAATATGAAATCTGTAGAGAAATCGAGTCCTTGAGAAAAAAATAATAACCAGAATCTCTCTTAAAAGAGTTTTTCATATTACAGGGTCATCAAGATATGTGGCTTATATCTGATTGTTCTCCTTTGTATGAATACTAACACAGAATTCTGAGATAATTTTAAACTGTATTGGAGATTCTGAATTACATGAGTGAAAGAGGCTTTGTGAATTTTCCTAGCAATCTGGGACAGAAAATTGAAAACTCAGTAAATAGCATGAGAGAAGAAAATAAAAAAAAAAGAGAGTTTTGTGTCAGAGTTCACATGTATAAGTAAGAYACTCTAGGCAGTAGGATTCCAAATGCCCATTTTTAAGGCAGCACCTGACTTGTGTTTGCAATAATAATAATAGCAATTATAATCATATTAAAAGGCAAGGTAAGTGAAGTGAAGGCAAGTGAACAAATTAAATACTCCAACTACAAGAGTGACTAGAGGTCACAGCGCAATCCAACAAAATAATCTCTAATGTAATTTGTCCTCTTCCTTCAGACAGAAGGAAGCCACAGAATAAATCCTCCCAAAGACAGAATTCTGTCCCAGAGCTGAGCTTTTTGGCTCAGGTAGAACCCCCTTTGTCAAGAACATGACTATGACAGGAGTTTTTGAATATTATATATGTTCTACTTCTGGCAGAAGAGTAGACCAGACAGATCTCCAACATGTTCTTCCAACCTAAATGTTTCTATGATTTTAAGTTAATTGCAGATAGGAAAACAACAGATGGCACACCAGAATATAACATAAAACTTTGGAGTTTTTTAGGACCATTAAAAAAGGCAACCTTGTGGAGCCTTTTTTTTTTATTACATAGACTCAGGCAAAAAAGCCCTACAGCCTCTCAATGGAACAAGCACAAGGCTGAGCCAGACTCTCCAGGGGATCAGTCTAGAATTATTCAGCCACACCAAAACACACAATAAAAGAAGAAAATAAAAAACATGATTTAAAATAAATTATCAGATCCAATGCAAGTGGAATTGTGCCCTTCCCTTCTGTGATATTAATGGGATTTGAAATCTATGGATTAGAGTTTCTATACAACAGCTTGATATTATTTTATTACCAGTCCCTGAAAATGCCTTGTCTCCTTTTAGCAAGAAATACTGACTCAGTTCTCCATGGAGTTGCAAAAACATATATATGGTGTAAGTGGAAAATCCGGCCMATTTTCTTTCAAACGCGGTGTCTTGTGTGTACCTTCAGACCATATAGCTTGCCACATTCTGTATGTGTGTGAATCAGGAGACCACGGTTATTTTACTCGTTAATGMTTACAAGTGATGTTCAGTGAGGGTTACCACGTTACCCCTTTGGTAACAGTCTGGAATTATTAGGTTATACAAGTCATTAAGCCTTCAGACATTTTGCCAGGGGTCAGATTTCCTGATTCAGATTCCTGCCAGATGGAGATTGTTGCTATGGGAACAGCTAACATCCCTTCCCTCTGTATCAGTGTTTTCCCCCCAGCAGAGTCCTCGGAGGTTTCTTTCTTTCTAAGCCATTTGCAGACACAGGGAATCGATAGGGTTGAAAGGGACCTCTGCAGAGAGCTGATCCAGTCCCCCTGCTCAAGCAGGGTCAGCCACAGCAGGTTGCCCAACACCATGTCCAGCTGAATTTTGCATATCTCCGAGGACAGAGGCTCCACAGCCTCTCTGGGCAACCTGCGCCAGTGCTCAACCACCCTCAGAAAGAAGTGTTTTCTTCAAATGGAATTTCCTGTGTTTCCTGTATTTTGCTTTCCTGTATTTCTTCGTTTAGAGAAGACTAAAGATATGGATGCCTGGTTTGAGTGATATATTTGCTGCTAAACTGTTGTGACAGGATTTCAGAGGCTAAAGTGGATTTAGTCTTATCACTGCTAAAGTCTAAAAGAAAGTTAGTCATCAAGTTCAAAGGAATTAGGTTTGGATGACCTGTTTTGTAAACCACCTTCACAGAGAAAAGCTGGACATACTGCTGGCAAATGGTGCATGACCACAGATCTGGGCTGAGACATCACTCTGTGACTGTGTGAGGTACTTTGTTAAGTCAGAAACCCCACCCTGAGTCATCTGCAAAATCTATATTGACATCTGAGCTAGCCATGTTGACTCCCTTTATAGCCAAAGGATAAATTAGTCATCCTCAATTTCTGACATTCRAAAATGAGTTTTCTCTCTTGAGGAAAATCAAAAGTCTAGATGCCATGGCTCAGCTGTTCACATGCACATTCTGGACACCTAAAGCGTGACGAGATGAATCTCACCCCTTAGACTCTGAACTGATATTCTTTGTCCAAACGTAGATGTCTTCAATGTTGACATCTCCATATGAACAAGTTGTCTAGAGTCTCTTTGCAGTTTGTAGAGAAAAGCAGGCCCTCATGGGACACAATTCATTGTATGGCAAGGGAAATGTATAAAAATAGGTTAGACAAAGCAGACAAGAAATGCTTGCCTCTCTCCATAGAGCATAAAGAGTCTAGACAGCCCTCTCAGATGGAGACATCTGCATCACAAATGCCTGAAGCTGGTAGAGATAAATTTCACATGGTGCCTCAGTTCCCACTGTAAAATGAGGATAAGCCTAGTGCTTGTATAGGAGATACAGACAGGACAGTGATAGGAGCCAAAACCAGTTGTTATAGGCGTATTTTCTTGTCATCCGTAATAGTTGGAAGGGAAAATTTAGTGAAATAATCACTGGAGAGAAATGGTTGGATTTCAGAAGAACCTGATCTGCAGCRGTATGAGACACGGGAGTGAAGGCTGATGGTCAATCTGTAAGAGAGACAYGTTCCCTACTGTTACAGCAGCTGCCACAGCTATTCAAAGATCCTTCCTACAAAGGTGGGTGACCAGTCATTGGAAGCAATACAAAACAGAGACCTCTGTGAATTCAGTTTCCTTTCCCTCCTCGTTTGATCTCCATCTGGATGAGGTTCCAGTTGAGGACACAGAATAAACAACCAAAGCCCTCGTAGACTTGGTTGCATCAGTTTTTTCAATGATGTTCCTGCCACAATGTGTTTCTCTCAGAGATAAAAAATGAAATTGTTTTGCGCAAAGAGGACTCCAAAACTTTAAAAATGTGTGCAGGAGGGAATCAGAGAGTCTGTTGCCAGCAAAGACTGCTGGAAATGGAAATGGAAATGAAAATGCCAGAAAGGTTTATATAGTGGCACTTGGCCAGAGCTGGACTGARTTAACTCAGGCAGGATAACACTAAACACGATGTACTAATAGGCTTTCACAGTATATTTCAGATAGCTGAAAGTAATTGTCCCTTGACCTTAKGCACCACAATTCACCTATGGCATTTACAATAGCCCACTAATATGTCTTTTGGAAAAAGATTATTTCTACCTTGGCAAAACTACTTCAGTCTATCCACAGCCCTTTATAAACTCCACAGCACGACTGATTTCTCTTGGTGAACCTCAGATGAAGCTTCTTGCTCTCTCAGAGCTTTCTTTATCCCATTATGTGGGAGTAGAGGACAAATATATTGCTCCATTCACCRGAAGACTAGATTGTTTGTCAGAAGCAGCAATAGAAACATCTGATTCAGGGGTGACTGCCCCAACTGCAGGCCATTAATCAGCAGARTAAGATCTCCTATCATCTCTGTCCTCACTTTAACCTGGCACTGCTGTCCATTTCTAGCAAAGCTATTGCTCCTTGTTTTCCTCAGCAAATTTCCCTCCTTTAGACAGAACTTCTTTGGAGTATGCACAAACCACTAGCCCTCATGTATTTACTTCCTCTTAGGGTGACTGTTACTTTGACATTATCTGGGGGAACATATTTATAGCTAATATTAACAGAGTGGATCCAGAGTGGACTCAAAAGTGGTAATGAGCATAATATATTTTTATAGGGAGGGCTTTAAGAAACTGAAAGGCAGTCTGTTAGCACTATCTACCTATATAGAGAAGTTTTGCTCTTTACCCTGGTGATGCAGCAGCCAACATATGCACTCAGCTCCAGCCCAGCTACAATCCTGGAATCACTCTTGGGGCAGAGGGCAGTGAGTGTTTCTCTGCACATTCACTCCTTGGCTTTTAACCCCATCCAGCTCCATTAACATTTGGCAAAATTTAGCCAACTCTCACTTGGTCTAGAGAAAAGCAGATATATTTATTATCCTGAGCAATTTCTACAAGACTTTAAGCTATTTGATTTGCAAACTCAGTGCAGGGAGGGTGCAAAAAGACAGAGACCCTCCTCAGATGCTCTCTAGAGCTGACACATAATTGCGAAAAACTCTTCTGATTCAGCTCAGCAGCACCCTGCCGAGAACAGATTCAGAGCTCGCAGCTCAATTAGCTTAAGCAAGATTTGCTGYCACTGCCAGCCCCTAATGCCCAGCACAGCTCCAGGAGATAGACCTCCCTGGAAGCCAGTCTGTGTTAGGCATAAGCAGGAGAGTTAATTTGCTCTTAGCTGCAGAACAGCAAACCTGTCAAAGGCTGGGCAAGAGGAGTATGAGCTGTACAGTTTTAGGTGAGGAACAAGGTGTCCAATGCATGCTAGGAGCCATGGGGTCAGGCATATCCCACCATATCGTTTGCAGACTGTATTTCTTAGGGGAAGACAGAAAAGTGAGAGCTTTTCTAGGAGGAGGGAACTAGCACAGCTCATACAAGCGGCATTTCTCCTCATGCTGTGTCTGAGGCAATGCCCTAAGACAAACATGAAGTTTGGAAGAGGCTTAAGCAAAGCTAGGATTGGAGGGATGCTGCCAGCTCTTGCATTGCCTGGTTCTAAACCTGTTATAGTACAAAGCTCCTACATTTCCCCACTTAAATGCAACTTTTTTTTTCTGTAGCCTTTGGGGTTTTCCTTGAATAATATTACAGCATGCAAGTCTCAGTGCAAAAAAATAAGCCCAGAGGGGCATAATGGCAGTTGACATTTCTCATCAGCTCCTGCTGGCCTTGAAATTGATTTCATGAAGGCAAAGTTGGGAATAAAAATAATAACTTTGATAATCAGGTTATTCTGTAAAACTCTGATTGAATAGTTTTATATAACTGGCATATATGAGTGGCAGAAAGGATATAATTGCAGGAGCTTTACAAAAGCAACCAAGGACAAACCTTGGTCACTTCAGGCTCTACTTCCACCAGCTTGGCATAGGGCTCAGGAGCTGTTTTGCTTCTAGGTGTCAGAAAACACAGCCTGGTACACTCAAACCCTAGTGAAAAAGCCTAGTCAGACATCTCAGCTCAACACATTAACCAGGCAGCTTGTGCCCACATCAMCCTGAGGTGCTTCCTCACTACATCCATAGGAAAAAACAGCATAACCTTTATGTTAGCCTCTAGGTTGTGGTTGAGTCCAGCCTTTCTCCGTGTATTCCATATCCAGCAGAATACACAGGAGATTTACCCAAGCACTGCGAGTGGAGCCTCAAAGATTCTGCACGATAAAATCTAAATTCTCTCAGAGCATAGAGCAAAGAAGTTTGTGAACACTTATTTTGCTAGGATAACTTCTTTTGGCTCTATTTCAGCTGGTTCAAGCCCTAGGAGTGGGGGATTAACAGGCTTCCAACCTTCTCTGTGCCTGAACAAGAACAGTAATCTTCATGCAACACTTTGCATGGCTCAGTCTCATGGGAGATTATAGAGCAGTATAGGGCTTTTCTCTATTTCACAGATGGAGCAATGACACCGACCTGGAGCAATGGTTCTGACAGCAGATCACAAGAAACAGCCTGGATCTGCAGTTAAACTCCTACCCTCTGCAACCAAGTGGAAGTTGCTCCCTAAACTGCATTAGAGATTTCTAGTGAGAAAGCACCACTGGGGCTAATCTACAACAAAGTGAGGGACCAGGCTATAGATTTGAATCTCTTTGCCCATGATTGCTCCTCAACACTAATTTACTAGCTGAGACGTTCCCAGAAGCTCCATAGAAAAGTGTAAGGAAGCCCTCACCGTGTGGATGATCAGAGCAAGAGGAATTCCCATCCACTTGCCACCCTCATCAGTGTCTGGCAGATGATGGACGACGATGATGGTCCACATTAATTTTGCACCTGGGAGGAGTTTATTCATTCTAATGAGTGGACTTTTTCAGCCGCTTTCTTTTACTAGCTTTTCTCTCTACTGGGTGATGCTTCCCAGCACTGCTCATCGCAGGCAGGATGTGCAGTTAATTAACTGAGTGCTTGTTTGTTTGCTTCTGGGGAGACAGGGGAGGTGAGAGGCTGGAGATCACTGGCTTTGCAGTCAGTACTGCTCTGCAGCTTCCACACTGAGGGCAGCTAAAGGCGAAAGCAGCAATTAAATTCCACTTAATCCCTCTAATAATAATACAAAAAAAAATCTAAATAGCCCAGCTCCTGCATTATATGCCATGCAGGGGAAATTTAACCCTGGTCCCTCTAGCTCTGTAGCCATCTATCACTTCTCACCCTTCCCCATCCTCCTCCCATTCACTGCCACGCCACCTCTGCTCACRTTTGGCTGGAACAGCCCCATCGATTAGGAAATTGAGATGCAGAAATAGCCACTGTGCTTTATAATCTGAGCACGGCAGATGCTTCCAGTCGCTCTCCAGCTCTGGTGGTGAGGCCAGGCTGGTCCAGACTCGGGGATTTCTGTGGGGCCCAATCCYTTCGTGGCTCAGGCCTTAAAACGATGCATTGAGTAAATGCCAGTGRATTCTCAAACATCTGAAAACATCCAAAACCAACCCCAGGTGTCTATGTAGAGATGTACAAAACCCCAAGCTTCCAGATATTTTTTTTTATCTTGTAGAGTAGTTCTAATACATAGAATCACCGTGAATCCTTCAAGTTCYTTTCTAGACCCCTGGAAGAGGCCTCGTCCTCTCGACACAGCGTTGTCCCCAGTGTTACTCCAGCAGTTACTGTCTGGAAGCGCCAGTACCCACAAATAGCCCTGTATTTTGGACAGGTTTGGCCAGAATGCGTGAAAATCCTGTGCAAGAGGTTGCACGAGCTCAAATCCACCTGCCCTGGTACATGCTGATTCTGCTGTGAGAAAGTTCCGACCTTCCTGAAGCAGCTCTGGCAAGTCAGGTCCTGGCATTAGATAACTTTCAGATAAAAAAAMCAGCACTCTTTTATGTTAAAGTACTGTCTTTCCCCTGCGGAGAGCAGTAATCATGTTTCTCATCTGAATTTCCCCTAAACCGGAGTTATTGCCCATATGTTTGATTTGTGAGGCAATTAAGCAGGTTGGGATTCTCTCCTCATCCTTTTCCCATTTTCAGGCTTGAATGCTGACTCCAGTAGTTGCAACGTATTTGTTCTTGCAGATATTGCCATTTATACTGCTAAAAAAACTCATTTCTGAGCACACGGATTCAATGGCCCATCAGCTCTGATTGTATTTTCACAGAGGCACTTTTTTAAGGCCAGAAGGAACGATTACCATCACCATCTAACCTGATCTTCAGAGTGCCACAGGCTGTAGAAATTCACCCCGTAATTTGTTCTGCGCTTTGTAATTTCTGCTGCAGCTAGAGACAGAAACATCCATCCTTTCCTTCCTTTTCTGCAGTAAGAGTATATGATGTTATGGAGTAGATGAGCTGAACGACTGGTCACCTTTGCTACTAAAAGAATTGGATTGCCATGCACGAGGATTATATACATGTAAAAATTCAGATATAGTATAATAAACTTTTATTGACATATAASGTACTTTCCCGTGATGGAAAAAGATTCATTATGTAGATTTTTTTTTCTCCAGTAAAATAATTACTCTTGAAATTACTAACTTAGAGCAGGTCAGAAAAACGCTGCTTTTGTTTTGCAGGTATGATGACTTATTTTACTGCTTGCATCTGAAAATGAACAAACAAAAAGGTTTTGCTCAATGAAATAGAGTCAGCATTTTTCATCTTTTCTGCTGGAACTTTCCAATCAATATGAAATGAGGATTTTGAGGTAACAAGGATTTCTATTTTGATGTGGCATTTTGATTTAGAAGCACCAGCATTTAACGGTGTTTATTCTCACTTTCAAGAAAGGGAGCAGGCCACGTCATGCTTTGAGGTTCGAAGGGTGAGCAGTGCTGAAGCCTGCAAATGGCAACACGCTGCTTGAGCCTCTTTGCCTTAGGACACAGTTTTGATTCTGTCATAGGTGTAAGAGCCAGCATTAAGAAAATTAGGAGGGTTATAACGCATACAGAAAGTCTTTCCTTTTCTGCTGCTTTTCTGCCTCTGGCTCCTGTGAGCTTCCAAATATTTGATCTCTGATATCTTTATTTCAACTCACCAGCTGTGTGCAGTAGGGAGGTGCGAACAGGAACCCAACATTTTACAGGGCAGCAAGGTGCACACAACAGAAATTGTCATGCTGGCTTGGAACAAAGCTTCATGATGTCTCTCCTGAGAGGCAGAGGAAACATTCAGAAGACAACTTGAAGCTGCAGAATTTCAAGTCCCTTTTAAAGTGAGACTAGCCTTTTTCATCTGAATCATGTCATTTTGCAGCAATCTTTTTTTTTTTTTTCTGCTCAAAAGCAGTGTCATTATCTCCAAACTAATGGATTTCACAAATTAAAAACATCTATCTCAAAGGATAAACTGATCGATCTCTTCTGTGGCTACAGAGAGAGCCATGGAGCAGCTGCCAGGGTCATGAGGAACCACACAGTGCAAGAGGGCAAGCAGTCCAGGACAACATTGGTATTCAGAGATCATCTTTTCAGATCTTTCAGGAAAAGATATAGGCCATCTCTCCCTGTGAAACATGCAAACTGAAAGAAGAAGATTGATACTATGGTTAAGTAATTCAGGAAAAAAAAAATCTTATGAAATTGTCTCAACTCCAGACCGGCTTAAGTCTCTCTGGGAAATGTAAGTTCTTTGGAGCTCTGCAGTTCACTTTATGTTCCTTTTACATGRAGGCTCCCAAATCACCATGTGAGAGAGATGCCTTTTTAGTGGCTATTCATGCCAGTTATTATTCGACCTAAAGTGGGACTAGCAAGCACTCTACAGTGACTGGAAGACCCCTACAATAGGAGATGGGGAAATTAATCCTTGTGGTAACACACATATAACATCTTCATGAAAACAGCCTTGCAAACAGCCTGAGAAAAGCTTTCTTTGAAAAAAGATATAGGGCTTCTGACTGATTTGTGGAGTCTGTCCGACAGTCTTTGATCTTTGTTGTTTTGGAGAAAATGATGGATCTTTAAACTGTTGCAGCAATGACAGTTTCAATACTGAGGTGTCGCTAAAAGATATACTGGTTAATATCATGGTAGCAGACACAGGCAATTCCTCATTTAATAAATTCTAAAAAGGCATCAAAAACAAGTTTCTAATTATGTACAGATCCTGCTCTGGTGTTGATTACAACTTCCAGTCCTGCAGAGCAGGGTGTAATTATTATTTTCTCATGTGTTGACAGGAGAATAAAATATTATAGAAATGTAGAACACATCTTTGCTTAGGAGAAAGGAAAAGTGGTGCAACTCTTCAGCACCAAGATTGTCAGCAAGACGGTAAAGGCTGGTTGCAAGATCCTGGGATTTTATTTCTGATGACACTTCCAGGAGGTAGCAGCTGAGACAGCAGGCTTGCATGGATGGCCATATGTAATGAGCTTCTGAGGCACAGAAAATAGTTGCCATAAAGGAGAATTAAAGCTAGCTTTTGTAAAACCTGTTTTCCATTAAATAGGAAATATAAGAGTAAAATGATATGATGTGCATAACCTTGCAGCAGATACTCAGAAACTCCAAAAACATGCCAAAATTCAGTTATGTCCAAGGGTAGTTTTGCATCAAAGTGATACTGGAAATCAGTTTATAAAAAGAATGACCAAAAATTCTCTGAATACCTCTCCCAGACTATGCTTGAGCTGTTGCAGGATTAGTCCATTCCTCACTCTCCAAGGGGGAAAGCAGAACTCTTCATTATGAAATAGGAGAATCCAGCCCTGGATGAGCTGAAATGGACCCCAGAGAATCTGATTTAGAGTGGATCAGAATGACTGTAGACAGCAATGCAAATATCAGAAACAAGAACTCTTTCATTAACCTGTTTTATTTCTTTTGTCAGAACTTTTTTTTTTTATCTGGAGAAAACAATACAATGAAGTAAGTCAGGCACATTCTGTGAGCATTTCTGCTTCATTAGAGCTCTGGTCTTCTCTAGAGAACTATCACATTGCTTTGAAGGAATGCTGATTGGAAAGACGTTTTAAAACCAAGTTTACGCCTAGTAAAGTAAATCAGTCTGGATCCACCTCTGTGGCTATGAGGACACCCAGGACCCATCCTCTAATTTCTCCCAGGCACTGGGAATTATGACCTAGCAGGTAAGCCCTTACCCTAGAGAAAACTCTCCTGGCTTCTCTAGAAAAATTTGCAGATGTCTTTGGGGAGTCCTACCTGCATATAGAGTGTGTATTGCAGAGGAAGCTACGTGGTAGCTTCCACACRTGTAAGGTTTTGCAAGTAGAAATATGTTCCTGCATGATAAGGTTGACTCTTTTGTGAAGCACTGTGTAGTATGCTGAATTTTCTCATGAACATTGTGGAGTTGATCTGCACGTGGTCTGTAAGAATAGCTGGGAAGTCCACCAGCTGAAATAGCAGTGCTATACAGTATTTCTGATAAGGCTTCCTGGTTTTCTGATGAGGTAAATTCAAAAAATCCTGCTTGTTCAAAACTGTTCTTACCTCAAAACTATGGATACTAGTAACTGAAAAAATAGCTTCTCTTAGTTCTGGTTCTGAAAGAATCAAAGGATTTTCTCCCGCCAGCTGAGTAAAACTGCAAAATCCGAAGATCTTTGCATTATTCAATGTTTCCTATCTTCAGACTGCAATCACTTATCTCTGCTATTCTAACAAGCAGTAAAGAGCCCTCATCCACTGGAGTGGAAAGCTGGAATACTAAGCTGTGCAGGAAGATAATTTATTGACGTAAAATATATAGCAAGGGTACTAGGTTTTGATTTCACTCGTTTATTCTTTAGCTTTCTACTTCAAAGGGAAAATTAAGATAAATTATTATTATTTGCAAAAGTAGTAAACTAGGTCATTCAAAATGTTGTAGAGGAAGCACTATAGCAAAATATACTCCGTCAAACTGTCATCAGGAATTATTTAGGATAACTTTACAGGCTTTTAAGCRGAGTGTAGTGTACTTTTAAACTGGACCTCTGGGAATTCACTGGGACAGGTTTAGACCCATTACTCAGTATCACAAGTAAGTTTGAGCTTTTGGAATAATTACACAAGTGGGTACATTCTTAGTTCTATCTTAGCTATTCAAAAAATATACAGATTGGAGCTAGTCACCTTTGTGGTTAACAGAGAGAGGCAGCCCTGAAGGACTGCAGATGCCTCTCTCCTGATATAGCATAAGGCAGTTGAATTGCCCTCTACGACCATCTCCTCAGTAACTATAAATGGAGTCATTTATAGGCAAGACGAGGCACAATCAAACCAGGGAGGCCAGTCTGCTTTTAGTCTGCTTTTAAAGCAATACTGGTGACTTTGAACTGATGCAAAAGCAGAAAACACTGGCCAAGGGAATATGCTGTAGTATTTTTGAGATGTGTATCTTGGTCTTGCTTCTTGGAGAGTCTTTTGGTCGGGATAAAAGTGAAGATCTCTCTCAAACAGTTAACATATTAAAGATACTAAAGCTGAACAGCTGTCGGCTTTGAAGAATTTGCCTCTAGCAAGGAACACGTTTGTTTTGAGGAGGAAAGGAGAAGACTTGCAAAAACATAGAGAACTGCAAAAGAGATCTAACATGCTTAAACAGAGCATGGGCTCAAGAGAGACAGGAGGCCTTGTGAACTGACAAAGCGCAAGGAAAACAAGGATTCCTTCTTGCAAACAGTTTGGAAATAAGTTATTTTTCTTACCGTTAGGAACCATCTATCTCTGTGAGCCCAAAAGGCAAAGCCTGTGTTCTTACCCTTCTAGATCTTGTGCCACCATCTCCTTACATGAAGTACAGGCTGGGCAGGAGACCTAACAATCTACTGTGGCCATCTGGTATGCTCTTACTCTATGGCCAACTGGCAAACGGAACAGATAACCATTAAATCTTGTGCCACAGCTTTTTCTTTCTTTCTGTTTTCAGGACAGGAAAGATCTCCTTTCAAAACCTAGGCATGGAGCTGCATAATGGCAGAGGCACATAAGGCTTGACTGCTGTCCAAGCATATTCACAGGGAACAGAAATGGCAGCATCACGCAGACAGCCTGTAAACTTGGACCATTGTAAAGAGAATATTGCAAAAGGCCTTTGAGAAAAAATAAAACCTCAGCCAAAAAAACACAAATAAAATTCATTCAAGCAGCAATATTTTGAAGGCATTTGTCAGCAGTCCTGTTGGTCCCATAATTGTGTTTCTGCAAAGTAAAAAGGCTGGTTTCCCTGTCAGCCCAGGCAGGCAGAGCTCGGAAGGAGCTGCCCTTCAGTACAAGTTGTGAGTCACTTCTGGTGGCAGCAGTTTCATTCTCCTGGGGATCATACCATTTCTTGGAGGAAGAAAAGGGCTTGAACCATTGGATTTATAGTTGTTAAACAGCAAGAGTTGGGAATCAATACAGCAAATTTAAGATATTTCCATGAGAGCTTCTCAGTACACCATCCTCTGCATAAAACCACAGCACCTCTGAAGATCCCACTGGAAAAGCAACATTTCTGCCGATGACATGGCTCCATAAAAGGCAGAGGCACAAGTGGAAGAGACGGCAAATGGAAGCATGTTCTACATAGGAATGGCTGTATTAAAAAGCAACCACTGCTGTCATCCTCAGCTACAGCCTGACTGATCACAGTGTTGGACTGACCAGCACAAAATTCATTATTGTGCAAAGGTAGAGCTTTCAAAACAGAGTGCACAACAATGTGATTGCTCTTKTGAGCATGGAGGAGCTTGACCACACCATGGACAGAAAAACGGAGTGAGGAGGAAACCATCCTGGCCGCTCCAGAGACAGAAAAATAGATTTACCCTTTGTGGGTGGGTGAACAGAGGGATAGTCAGGTAAATGCTCACATGGATGATCTGCTAGCAGACAGTCAGCAGGATAAATCTTTACCGCCCATGACATTTATTACTAACGACCACTAGTCTTGCTGTTCTCAGTCATACGTCCTTCCCAATAAAACCCTTTGTGAGAGCTATTCTTTTTCCTTTTTAAAGATGATTCAGATGACTCAGGAATCATTCATGATAACCAAAACTTTGCAGTTGTAACTTTTGTTCAAGAAAATGGAGACATAACCTTCAGGTTCCTGCATTGTCTTGACAAAATTCCAGTCAAAATTGCTTATGCAACTTTGGCACTGATGGATTGGAAGCGGTAAATCTTWCTGTTATTAGAGCCACAGCTCTCCACGCTCATTGCAACAAGTACTCATCAGGTATAAATCCTTGTCTCCTTTTCTATAAGAGGCCATTTGGAATGCTTCAGTGAAATCTGGATTATTCTTTAGCTATTTGGGTGCTTCATAAGAAAGCCATTAGAGACAATCTCAGAAAGAAAACGAGTCTCTTGGTGAAGCTTTCAGAGGAATCYCATCATTAACACAGACACTCTTCCTGAAGACACAAAGGAAGCAGGTAGGGAATTTTCTTCTGCCTTGTTCTCTAAAGGTTTGTGTATGGAACTAGGGGCTGGACAATTAAAGGTTCATTGCTTGTTCTCAGAAATAAAAACATCCTAATGATTTTGACCGGATACGGTGTGGTATTTTGATGCAAAACATATGGAAAGGTGAGACTGTCATAGGATCAGGATAGAAAGATATGCTTGAAGTGATTTTTAAAGCTAAAGCATCTTCTGAAAAATCCACTTTAAAGCAGCTTTTCCTTGTCTTTTGCAGATGACGTCAGAAGGATAACCGGTTGTGCCATAATTGCAGATATGGCAACTTATTCTTTTGATACTGCTCCCAGAAGGAAAGTGTTGATACAGTTTATGATTTGAGAAATGTATTATTAGTTTTGAATTCTGTAAAATTCAAAACTGTTAAAAAGTATTTTAAAGAGTAAAAAGTGTTTTTAAATGTTTGCAGAGGCTGAATGGTTCTTGGTTCCAATCCAGTGTTGTCTGAAGCATTGCAACAGTTCCCAAAGCCAAAAATATTCTGGAGAAACAGTATTCAAGACAGATGACAGAAGTGGAAGAAAAGAGCAGTGGCACTGCCCTTGAGCTGCACCTTCAAGTTGCTCCTTAAAGAGCGTGCAATCAGGTCTTCAGTAAAACCCAGGTGCGTTCTGCCTAGATAAATGGCGATGGCAAACCTGCATTTGCTGTGAGTATTCATGCAGCTGTGAACATATTAACATAGGCTCGCATAGACGCATTCATATAGGTATATTCACACTAAGCACTGTGAATCAGGAATCGTTGTGTCAGAGACCTAGGCTCAGCCTCACTGCACTGAACCTTCTCACTTGAAAGGAAAGAAAAAAGGCTCGGTATCATATGACTCCCAAGGTAAGCATCTCTCCTACACAATAGAAAATCCAGCCCTAAGTCAAGGACACACTTAGACAACTCAGCTGACAAAAATATGGCAATTTTTGTTACTGTCAGTGTTGTCAACACATTCCTCTGTTGAATAGCAACTGAAAGCTTTTGCCAGTTCCTGGCTGTGTCTGAGTCTTTGTAAAGTAATTCTGTGATCTCAGGTCTGCCGGGCAGTTGTCCATACTACAGACACAAACGTGACAACCTGTAACTAACATCTGAGTAAGAGACTCACTGGAGACACCAAGAACAGAACATGGCAGTGAGGTCAGGAGGAGGGTTGTAAGTAGGGAACCCTCTTGTCTTAGCCTTAGAACAAAAGGAAAGGGAACAAAAACACCAACTCACTCAGAAAATTTCAAGTGTAATTTAATTGGAAACATTAATGTCTCTCAGACAAACACACACACACCCCAAATAGCCATTTCAAGTGTTTTCCTCCTACTCAGCAGGGAAAGACACCAGAGATAATTTAATGGCTTGAGTCATTAGTTGCATACTGATGTCAGGAGATGATGCCAAATCCTAAAACTTGGCTAGGAGATGGATATCACATTATAATTCCATAACACTTGCAATACCAGAATGCGAAAGCCCCTTATTATATACCATGCCATAAAATTTTTCCCTACAGTAAATTAGTTCTGGCGAAAGCTTTTGTTTACCAGAACCACATACAACCTCCTAATGCAAGTTTCTCAGCAAACTCAGCAAGCCTCCAGCAATATTCCCTAACCATCTGACTGTTGAATAAGCGTTGGGTCTTCTTATTTGTTTGCTGTGCTTGAACTTTCAGGTCACCCTTGGGTCTCATTTTCATACTTTCCCTAGCAACCAAGGCAGCAACCTCACTACTGGATTATTGCATCATTTCTCACTGCTCCACAAAAGCATTAAGAAAATCACCAATTATCGCAAGGTCAAATAAAGCCATGAGAGCAAGGAAGGGACTGATTGCCATAGGATATAGACTGGAACAGGTCACTGCGTACTATTTTCAATGACCATGACTTTTCCCTCTGTCAAAAGCAAGCCCTTCACATAAACCACATTAGATTGATACCRAGGACACAAATTAAACCCTTAGACATTGGTAAACAAAGATAACTAAGCAGGTTGTAATAGTGGATTAAAACTCTCTGCTGAAGGCATATGTGCCTGTGACCCCAACCATATCAAGAAAGAAGCAGATTTTCTCTCCACATGGCAAGCTTTACTTATTCTAAGTACAGATATGTCCCCAAACACCTGAACATTCTCCAGATGAACAGTGAAACATCACTTCACAGGCTAACTATTTGAATTAAGTTACTTAACATTTTTAAATGAAAATTTCATTTCAGTTTTCTCTGCTGCCTGCTCTATTTCTCCAAACAGTCTTTACCTGTTTGGAGATACCAACACCCCAGTTGATGTGTTATATGGATGTCGCTTGCTAGAGTGTAGGGCATCAGTGGAATAAAACTTTTCAGAAACAGGGACATAAACTTTAAAATTAACCTGGGGACTAATTAGGAGGGAGATAGAAGTACAGAGTTCCAAACTTTCTAATTAAAGCCTGCTCACTTCACAGCATCATAATCCTGAAGCCGTAAAGAGACTAAAGCCAGGTATTTCATGGTGCAGGTTGATTTATCCCCACTGACGTTGCAATGGAAATTTGTGCCTCCTCCAGCTAACCTGATGGCCTCAGAACTTAGTGGGGAGACTCGTGGTAACCTCCATGGTAATTTGGGTCAGACTAGACAAAAAACAAAAGATACATATTTTAAGTGTTTGGCTGCTCCATAGGAGAATCTCCCATTTGTCTCCCCTTCATCCCTATTCACAGTCCACAACGGCAAATGTCTTCTGTTACAAGCAACATGTTTTTCTCAGCTGTTACAAGCAACATGTTTCCTTTTAATTTATTCTAATATTTGACAGGACAAACCAATATAAAGCTTTCTTGCTCTCCTATCTGTTTTACTCTATTCACAGGATAAACCCAGGCTTGCATCTCAGGGTGCCTGCTGTAGGATGGGCATGCTCAGAGAAGAAAGGTCTTCCCTGGTCCAGCAAGTGGAAATAAAACTTTGAAATCTTAATAAGTGTCAGGAAGCCAGGCAGCCCAAACATTTTCTGTGACATGGTGCCTCGGGCTGCGATTTCAAACTGATGGGAGTTTTGCATAAATTAGTGACTGCAATTTTAAACTGAGATTTTGAATAGTACAACGATAACTTCATTATATCCGAAAGGTGATCCCAATTGTGTTTTCCAGGGGGCACAAGTGGAGTTTATCAACCACAGTTGCTAACCACACTGACAGTTTTGAAGCTGATATCCGAAGTATATGCAAATGAGATATTAAAAAATCAAGGATATTTTTGTCATCTCTCTTTACAGGCACATATTCCTCTGTTTCTAATGACAGCCTTTACTTGGTGGCAATGTGAAATTCAGAGTAGTTTTTATTGACTGAACATATGCCAGAAAATCATTTTGCAAACATCAATGGGCTTAAAAGAGAATGAAAAATTCATCTAAGGAAAGAGACAAATGAGCTTAACTAGCTTCTTCGCCCAGAGTTAACAAGTGTTTAAAGGATTTTATTCACCATTGCCAGTGTTAAATCTGTGAAATGTGCTGCAATGCAAATGTACCTTTCCTCTAAATCCATTTTACAGTTATGAGCACTGTTGAGGAATTTAATGAAGTACTTGGTCAGAAAGTGGTTAAGCTCAAAGCTCAAACTATTTTCATGCATGAAGCAATTCTGGTGAAAACAAAGTGGAGCTGCTGGAACTTCTGAAACAGAATATTTGCGGCATTCCTTTTAAATGAAAATACTTCGTTTTGGACTGAAAATGACTTTTTGTGAAGAACAAGGAAGGATTCCTTCACATACCTGAGCATTGGGGGCACCTAGGTCTCAGTTTTGCAACTATATTTCATTGCCAAAACGCAATTCTAGTTGAAACTAAATGCTTCAGGGAGTTAAACAAAAAGTTTCTTCATMCCAGGTGAAATTTCACAAATGGTGAGGATTCTCATGTTTTCTGGCCTGCTTTGTATGGGAAAATATTTGAAATCTTTAAAATAAAAAAGAGCTATTTCTACATGCAGCGAGGATCTTGGGTGTCGCAGTTTTATGTGCTACAAAAAGTCAGGTAATGCCAGTGTTATAAGGTAACACCTTCTTGGGGCAGTTCCAATTTTGGGTGTCTTTTCCTGATTTTGCAAACCAAAGGTAGCCTAGCTATAATGAGTTGTTCCAAATACAGCTTTTTTGCTTCACTAAGGCAGAAACCTGAGTTATTAGGGTAAAGCACTGTGAAGTGCATTATCCATCCCTGCCCTGATACTGCCTTCGTGATGCTAAAGAGTGAGAGCAAGAATGGATGGGGTTTGCAACAGATTTAGAGCAATAAACGTGTTGCTGACTTTAGGGCTGATGACATTTTCCACTTGAGCCTGAAATGATTGCCTGGCATGATTGGAAAACAGCACTATTAGCTAATGCCCACAAGCAGGAGAAGCACGGGGAGTACTTCATCTGATTTTAGAAGATATGAATTTCCCATACTGTCACTGACTGGATTTTTCTGCAGGCAAGTTATTTACTATCTAATTTTCAGCCAAAGTGTTTCTAGAAACCAAAGAATTATTGAACCTGGACAAATTCTTCTATCCTAGCTATACCTCATCTCTGAAGCCTGCACATTTCTATTCTTCAGAAGGTCTGGGAAACCAATAATACTTAGAGCTGTGGTAGAGGGGTGTGCAGAAGGTCCCTTGTTGTTGTGGGCTGGACAAGGAAGAGCAGAAGCTCCCATCTCCTTTTATCTGTAGCACGGACTTGCAGATCTGTATTTAAAGGAGTCAATCTGCACATTCAGCAACAATATGAGGTCTTTAAAGTGTTGGCTACCTAATGAATTCAAGGGACTTTGAGGCAACTGGACTAGAGGTTTGTTATTTTTGAGTTCTAGGAACCTTAGTGAAGGTGCAAAGGGCTATAAGAGCTCCAGGATGGGCTGTGGTGTCTCATCTCTTAAACAGATGAGCAGCACTGAGGTGTGATGGCTGCTGGGGATCCTCGTAGGCTGAGGAGCCTTGCTGCAATCTGGGAGAGGCAAACGTTTCTACCGTTGCTACTAAGAGTCAATCCTTTGCCATCAAGATATATGTATTTTTTCTTCAAATTCAAAGCTTGCTTTGGAAGTGTGTCAGTTTGGATTTTTCACTTAAGGTAGCAGGGAAAAAAAAAAGGCTGCAGCTAGCATTTCAGCAAGGGTGAAWTATTCTGCTACAAGCTCACCCAAAACAGAAAGTTCTGATATTTTCATTTACATCATTAGGGCCCCTGAAACTGAATGTTTCTTGAAAGTTTTGGCAACTCTCATACGCAAGTTGTGGTTTCCAGTTTTTTCTTAACCTTGGAATCACAGGATTATTGAATCTCTCCAATTCTAGTTGTTAAAACCAGCTTGAAAGTGCAGTGCCTGGAGGATATAACACCAACAAGCAAAGATCTAAAAGCAATTATCTGTAAATACCATCTGCATCTACCTCGCTTGGCAGCCAAAGCTGAAGACCCAGAGCCTTTCCGTTCATATTCTCAGCTGTCCCTGCCTCTCCGGTAATAAACTCCCAAGTGTTTCTAGCGATCGGGTCAGCTCCCCTCCGTGCAGCTGGAGCTGATGGAAAATACCAAGCTCTGCTCTCTGTCATTACCCGGCTAAGCAAATGCTTTGATTTGCCTTCCTGCACACAGTGTGCATCAAAATCTGGCTTGAAAGACTTGGCGCTGGAGACGAAAGCAGTGCATGTTCTGCCTCGAAAGGAAAGGATGCGGACCCTGAGGAGATGCTGCCATCCACTCTGGAAGACTGGGCAGGCAAGCATAGGAAAGGAAACTTAGAAGATCCATGGCAAAGCCTATAAATCTGAGCTGACCAGGGCACTTGTTTCCCAAATTCAAGGTCAAAGAGGCCAAGGAAGGCCCCCTGAGATTTTAAGACTGGGATAACCCTTTCATGCAGCATATGATCAAGCTGCAGTGCTCAATGCCACAGGATTTTAAGTGTCCTAAGTTGAAATAGGGAGGCTCAGACACTCCTGGTTGGAGTCAAGCAATAGTCCAGCAATAGATCCAGTACATCTGCATGAGCTGGGGAGCCAGGAGGGCCACGGTCCCCCAAAAACCAGCCCCTAATGAAGCCTAACTGAAACGGGGGGCATGCAGATGGGTACAGGTGAGAGCAATGGGCCAACAGAGAGGGTGTAAATCCAAAAATGCAGCTGCCCCGCGCAGCTGGGCTGCGGGGAGGGAGGGATCTTGCACCACCTTCAGCTCCGAACTCCTTGGCAGCTGTTTGACTAAAGAACCCATCCTTCTTCTACGTGATTACGGGACCCTCGCTGGAGTTTCTATGGAAACTCAGCTGCTATTAAAAATATCTTCTTCATCCAAAGGAAGTGGCTCAAACAACTAATTGCCTCCTGACCAAGTTTTCCCTTTGGATAAGCTGTGAGCTCCTTCATCCATCAGACCAGGGACTGTTCCTTGCTCCAGCTTGACATATGCTTTTAAGAGGCTAAAACAGCAGCTAAATTCAATCCAAAATTCACAAGCACTGGAAAGGACTTTTGCCAGGAGGCAAAAAGAGGGGCCACTTTTCTAATTCTCTAGCTCTTGGCCAAAGTGCTAAAGGTGCCATATTGCAGTCAGCCCCACCACCCACTGCCAGCTCCATCCTCACCCGTGGCTCCATACAGGTGCTTTGCCTTACACCCTGAAGGCCTTTGCCTCTGGCCCAGGACACAAGTTGTGCCCACAAGGGGCTTCCACGCCTGCAGCACAGGTCTTGGATCAGGACGAGCATTGCTGGGGCAGCAGTGTCCCCAGTGGGCTACCTCTCCTGGACACGGCAAGCTCAGACACTGCTGCATTCAGCATCGAGATGGAAAACCAACACGAGGCCACCGGCGTCCTTACACTCATTAGTTCTGACACGAATCRCTCTCTGCCCGTGTTTGCCATAACAACCGTCTCCAGGCAGTCGTGCGTCGTGGAAGCCCAAGTCCCCGGCACTTTCAATCAGCCTAAACAGTTTCACAGACAAAACATCTTGTCAGCATCTACACAATCTCTCCTGATTGAGCCAGTGATGGATGTGACACATCAAAAACACAACGCTTAGACTTTCCTCTGCTTGCAAAAGCTCGTTCTGAAGGGCTGGGGAGGCAGGGGAGCCTGGCTCTGCTTCGTGCAGTGCACATTCAGGAGACATCCTGTGATTACTGCTTGCATTAAAGCACAAATCGTTATTATCCTCCCCATCCTCTCACGCAGACCTCCTCCCAGCTCCTCTAAATAGCACTGCAGATGATTTAGAGAGGGCTCGATGGTTTGGCAGAGGTTGGGGGTAGTTTGTCTCACGGGTGTTTGCGCCTTAGATCATCAAATGTTTGTTCTGTCAAGCTCTCCACGTTTCTGGGAGAGGGTGAAAATAAAACCCAGACGATCTATAGAGCTTTACATTAGATAATACATCACTTGCAGATTAGGAAAACAGAAGCCAGAAACATTTCAGGAAGGTTCTTGCTCAAAGAACCAGCCTCAGCACCACAGCAAATTCCTGCAGGGAAGGGGCAGGCGAGCAGCTCTCAAACACGGGCACCAACCAGCCTCAGAGGAGCAGGGGGAGAAAACTCTCTTCCTACCCACAGAATAATGAGATTTTGCTTTAAAATCAGGAGATTAAATAAAAGGGCATGAATACCTTTCGTATTCTGACTTTTCAGGATTTGCAGACACTTGCAGCCTTTCCTCTGCAGCACGGAGCCCAGAGCCACCAGAGCTCAGTGCGTACGCAACATATGAGCTCGAGTCCGCATTTCATCAACAGAGATGGAACTTTCAAGAAAGCATAAAATTTTGCAAGACTCATAACAAAATCACCAGAGCTGGCAGCCATGTAATCCAGAGGATACATTTCCAGTTTTGCTCCTTGGCAAAGACAGTCATCAAAGTGATAACTCTCCACCAAAGGTAAAGTTTGTCCAAAATATTTAGCAAATAGGCAGAAGTACTCACGGAGAGCACCTCCAAACAAGCCACTAATCCAGAGAAATCATCAAGTCATCAAAACTGGCGTTACTTTTACATTGCAAGGACAGTGTCCAGTGCTCACGGAAAGACTTTTATTTTCAATTCAAAGAAACCATATGTTTTTTTCAAGCCTTGTAAACAAAGCGTTTATTTGTTTCTCAAATCAAAATGACTTTTTATTTACTAAAAGTGAATTATTATAAACATGCAACAATAACACTTGCAAACCCAACCCAGGTAGTTCACTACAGTTTTGCAAAGACCTCCTGTGGCAGTACCCAGAGGCAGGCTGCCCCTGCTATATCACAGCTCAGGACCGTGACTAGTCTTCATTCCTCCATTCCATAGCAACAAAGTCCCCAGATGTCAGCCCAAATGGAGGGTTTTGCACTTGCTTCTCTCTTCTCTGAGTGCTGAGCAGCACTTGCTCCTGCTCCGGTTGCTAAAGGCCTGCGTTGCTCAGCATGTGTCCCAAGGAGCCCGTTGGCTTGGACACACYAAGGAGGAAGGAAGCCCTTATCTCCTGCGAGCACCTTCTCCTAAGGAGCCAGGCAGAAAATCAATGGCAGCAACGCACAGACTTGCTGGCTCTGAAGTGCCAAGGACACAGGAGCCCATCACACGTGATTAGACTTGCTGATTATCTGCCCGTTTGTGGCAGAAGGATCCCTTTAGCCCCATGCTGTCTGGCCCTTCTGCGACTCATCCATCCTCTACCTTCTTCCTTGCATCAGTACTAAATGCTGGCRTCCCTTTCTCCTGCTCACACATCCGCTGAGTTCCAGGACATCTTGCAAACCTATTTAGGGTTTTTGGAGAGTCACTAACCCCAGTTGAGAGCCTCCCTCTTGCACAATACATGTCTCCATGCTGGAGTGAGAAGAACACATTTCTCTACTGAGTGCTAATATTTTAGAGGGAAGTGAAGAATCCCAGATGGTGAATTATTAAAGACTACTTTATGGTATTAAAGTTACTTTATGGTGTGCAGATACTGCCATGCTAAAGCAGATCTATCAGGCTCCTCCAGAAAGGGATTTTCTCCTGAATGAAGCAATGTCAATAATTTACTTAAATGTGGAGCTCTACAGCTGTTTGATGTTAAGTATTCTTCTAATTCCTAAATGGAGACTATTAACGTATGCACATGCTCATTATCATATGTACATATTCTTTTGCATATGCAAGCACTACCTCTACAGAGACTCTGCAATCACTGGGAAGCTGTTACCTTGCAAAGTAAATATAACTACATCCAGACAGATTTCCAGCTCCTACAAGTCAATAAGATAGCCTCAAACAGTATGATTCCCACCTAGAAATACKGTAGTCGCATTTTCAAGAGTTTATCATGCTTCCGACAAGGCAAACCCCCAAGGACTTTTGGGGAAACTSCACTAGAGGAAAAGTGCCCACAAGCTTCAAAGCTGCTGATTACTTTGCTAAWCTTTATCTCACCCCAAGGCAACACAATTCTACAGAGAAGAGGAATATTAAGTACTTGGAAGGGAAAAAAGGGAGTTGAAAAACATATGTTAACAGTTAACATCAACATGCTTTCTATTGTTGTCAAGCTTAAATTTCCTTCTTTTGACAGTCAAGAGATACTGCAAAGCACCTGATACCCCATGGTTAGCTGGAGCAATCCACCCAAGCCTTCCAGCTGGGTCTCCRGGCTATATCCCAGGCTCCTGCCAAAGCCTCACAGCTCCGTTGAACTTGTCTCCATTCTCCTTCTGAACAGGGCTGGTAGCAGCTAATCAATCCTCATCTTCTGTTTGCCGTTTCTCGTTAGGCTGTGGCAAGAGACCRTCTCGGTCCAGCTTTCATACAGCTKTGTTCTGCCAGTCATGGGAGCACTTTGATGCAAATACCAGGGAATCTATAATTAGGCCTCATAATCATTCCTACTCCTGGCTCATTAATGCTATTTTGTATTTCTATCACTGACCACAGTGTTTAGCATCTGGATGTAGTYGGTGGCAAAGCCTTCTGTATCCTATTAGCTCTTTAACACCGAGGGAGCTCTGCTTTTATTTCTCCTGCAGCCCACGTGTTCTTAAATACTCATCTGACCAGCAACAATCAGAGTGCAGCACTAAAGCACCTAATCTTCCCTCTGATGCTTGCTGCTGCAATTTCCACATAGAGCTTAAATATAACAGGCCCTAAGTCCTTTGCAAGAGAAGTTCACTTGCACCAGAGCTACCAAAGCTCATAGCTGGGGCTAATTGGGGCTTATATACCCTGAGGTGTAGGTGGGAGCTCATCAGGATTGCTCAGGAGGGCAACACAAGAGGTCAAGAGCAAGTAGGAGGGTTAGAGTTTGKCCAAAAGCAAAAAAATACATTGCAACAGTCCAACAATGAAGCAGCTTGGGCATATGTAGGGCTGAAGGGCAGTATCTTTGTGTTGAGGTTCTTTGTATTGGAGGGTCTTTGAGATTCCCAAGCCTAAATATCGGGAGAAAATCCAAGGAGTCAGTCAGTGGCATAATATTAGGCAAAGAAAGTCTTTAGGCTTAGTAAAATAACTTCTTTCTCATGAATAGCTTTCCCTTTCAATTAAGGGGAATATATCCACCTCCTTAGATAAGGTGGTTGCCGGTGGGATGCTCATTAGCCTAGATGTATTTGCTTTGTTGGATGGGCCTGATAATTAAAGTCTTTCTTTCACTTCCCTCAGGATTGAAAAGATCTTGCTGGTTGTCTGTAGCTTAGGCTTCATCTTCAAAGGGTTCGGTGAAGCTCCAAGTTTGTCTGGCAAAATGGGTCTAAAAAAGGCCACTTGTCTCCTCACTTAGTGGCTTGACTCGAGATACCTGCCCTGGGCAGTTCTTCTGGAAGTTGAGCCTGGATAAGAGCTGGACAAGACCTAACAGAGCCTGACATCCTGGCTGTTGTATCCTGGGATAATGCAGAGCTAGGGAGCAGTTCTGGGGTAATATGTTTCCACTGTGGAATTTCGAGCTAAATGGGCTAGGTCAGGGGCTTAAACATCTTCACCAACTCCTCTCTTGCTGCACAGCCCTCCTTGCAGCCAAAGGAACTCACAGAGAAGTTAGGCCTGTAGGAGAAGGGGAAAAAAAGCACCTCTTTATTCCTCTTTTCCTTACTCATTTCTCCCTTCCCTGTTGCTCCCTGTTGACTCCTAGGAAGATAGCCAAACGAATGGGAGCCTCTCCTCTTCCTTTACCTATTTTCTGGCTCTGATAGGCCCAGTGCTTATTTGTGCTGACAGTTATTAGCCAAACCACTGGCATAAACTGCTCTCTCCAAGAGGTGGAGTGCAAAAGGCTGCCAAGCTCAAATAGCTGGTATTTTACTCTATTTTACTCTGGGAGTCTAAGCGAGCTCGCTGCCCCAGGGTAGGCAGTAAGCAGGGCCTTTGAGTGTTTGCTTTGTCCTTTAAATGCCAGGCTCCACAGAAAGCACTGACTCAGTGCTGGCCCTGCCCGAGGGAAGGCTCCTATTTGCCCCAGCATCATCTCTGAAGCAAAGAGCCCTCGCCTGCATTAAGATCTCCTCCWACATCAGCACAGGAATCACTGATGAAAGAGCCTGTTCGGTTCCTACACCTTGGGGCCAGTGTGTAGTATTTAGCAATTCAGCAACCTCTTAATTAAAACCTTCCCTGCTATATTTGGACTCCAGGGAGACACAACTCCCTGCTTAACAGGTGAGGCCACCTTGATTCTGCACAGTTCTACCAGCTGGGCTTGGATCCRCTGCAGGAGCTCAGCACCTTCCTGCCACATGTGGCAACAGCCTATTCAAGTCTGTGGTTACACCAAGACACCTGAAGGTCGCCTTTAGCTCCAGGGACACTCACCATCTCAACCAGAAGGTCTGAAGCACAGCAAGGACCATGTCCATCCCAAGCTGGAAGAGGTTGTGAAGGCTCCATGTGCTGCTGGTCTTTGTCAGCACTCGCCTTTCCCTGCTTCCTCTTCGTCTCATGGTCATCATTCCTTAGTCCTGGCTTTTCCAGCACTGCTTTTCTCTCCTGCTTCTATGTCTAGATGTATCCGGAAGGAAGGATAACTCCTCTGCAGACTTAGTTCTTGGCTTAACAGATAGCCTCAGCAACTGGTATAGCTGCACAAATTAGTACGGCTAAGGGTTTTTGCATTGCTGCTGCAATGACTAATGATGCTTAGAAGTGGGCCTGGGATGAGCCAGGTTCCACAAGTTCTGCTAGGTCCTCTTGTGCCCAACTACCCCATCTGTAAAACAGGGTTGTTAACACTGCTGCTGTGGGGAGGAGGTGGCAAGCAGAGGGTTAGAGCTGTTAAAGGCTGCAAACTGCTCTGGTTCTGCAGGTTAGGGGGGTAGTAGGAGAACAGAGGTGAGCCTAGAATGGGACCAGAGGCAATTTCCCTTTCCTGCATCCCTGGAGGCAGCTGCTTACGTTTTTTACTTTGCTAAGCCTCTAAAAGACTCTATTCTCTGATTGCTTTTTTTTGTTGGCAGAAATGCTATTGCACTAAGAAGACTGAGCAAATCCATCAAAGTCATGGAACCCTGAGATATCTCGTTTCAGTTCCCAAACCAGTCCTTCCTCATTCAAGCTTTCCAAAGTCATCAAATTGAGTCCAGCCCTGCTTTTCCCTCTTCTCACTGGAATGAGAATGAGGGATCAGGCCCTCAAAGTGTTCTTGTGCATTTGCTCAAAGCTGGCACTGCTTCCCGCATGCCGCTTTCCAGCTCAAGGTCTAAGGCTGAGAAAGGTGCTTTGGGCACAAAGTTCCCTCTATGGCATTGGTGCCAAAACCTGTGASTTCTGTGTGAGACTAATCCCAAATCTTTTCACGTTCAGGAATTAAAAAAAAAAATGTCTGCAAATGTCCAATAAATAATCTCAGAGACAACCTTTCCACTTGAAAGAAAACAGAATTTAAATACAGCAGCCCAGGATTTGAGTATCAAACCCTCAAGTCTTTCAAAGCTTGACTGTTTGACTGCTATCAAAGACATTTGGGCTTGCTTATGGCCAGAGAAGCTCAGCACCTATCAGTCATAAAAATTTGCTTCTCTGCCTAGATGGGACTCAGGGCACAGGGAGGTTGAGGGTGAAATTGGTCTGTGCCCTTGTGGCACGTTGGGCAATAATGTGGGTTCCTCGGTAGCATCAAGTGACTGGGGATATCTGCTGGACAGGCAACCTGTCCTGCAGAGCAGCTGGGAGARACCTGCTTGGGTGAAATATTGATTCTGGGGAGTTTTCTTAGGAAGAAATGCTATTTTCAAGTTCTTTTGTAATACCGTATTTCACGTAGAAAGTGACTGTCTCATTTCACCAAAGCAAACAGCGCATATTAGTTTTTCCTTCCTTTTGATTGTTTTTTAAGCGCTGTGTTTGTGTTATGTTTGAATTTTAGCAGGGGCAAGAGAGCATAACAAATAGGGAAATAAGGCTGAATTTATGTAGAGGAAAGATACACAATMATTTTTTCCCAGATTTTTTTAAAAGTAGTTTCCATCATACTAATTCATGTTGCAAATTCAAACATTTAATTTGAAAAAAAAAATGAGAACATAAACGTTTTGGGCTTTTTAGTGTTTATGTAAGTCTAGCACTTGCAGAAAAASAGGCTTTGATTTTTTTCATTTGAAGTGATGGCTCATTTCAAAGCTGCCTTCAACTGAATACTTTATTAACAGAAAATCATTCAAGAAAAGAGATTCAAGAAATCAATTCAAGAATTGTAAAAGTATGTATTCAGCTCATTTGTGAAGTTTTTTTTTCCTCCCTTCAATTCATTAGCTCTTTGAAGGTCAAGTTTTCTTCCCTTTCCTTGCAATCAAGAGCCCACCATGCAGCCACTTCTCCGCTCAGCTCCATGCAGGTGCGTGTTGAGCAGCCGCAAAGGGAATTCCAGTTCCCTGGCAAAGAGAAGCAGGGGCTGAGCGGGACCGACCTCCTGCCAACACTCACAGGGAATTGCAGAGATTCGAGTGAGCCAAACTTAAAGTTCCTGTGCAAAATCCCAGGATTTGGACAATTGCTCTTTTTCCAGCTTGGACAGAGGAAAAACAAATCCAGATTTAAAAGAAAAGAAAAAATTAACTGTAGGAGGGATGGAGAAAGAAGGGAGAATTCTTTGGGACGGAATATTTTTGAGATACTTTATTCTGAGTCTCAGGGCCTTTTTTAAAATAAAAAGGATATTCATAATAATAAAAGGGATAAAATCCTCTAAAACCAAAACAACCAAAGTTTTGCTGTGACGCAGCAGAACAAAACATTCCCACTCAAATTAACTCATTTTCTCAAGAAGCCTTTCCTCAAAATCAGCACATTTCAGTCTAGCTCCTAACCCCAATCAAACACCAACAGAGCTGGAAGACTCTGGGCCAGCTCTGACCTTTGCCAGCAAAGGCTGTGCAGGATGGCAGCACCAGAGAGCCCTGATGTTTGTCGGGATGTCGATGCTTTCCTCCGTCTGCTAATGCCCCTCTCCAAATCTCCTGGCTGCTGCAAAGGAAGCAGCACGATGGTTTAAGCACCAAACAAATCCGGTTTAGCTGGGCAGCTTGCAGACCCACTTAGTGGGCCCTTGTCACCCAGTGGGCCTGCTTGGCTGGGAAGAGGTCCAGGGAATGGGATCAGGGTGACAGCTCAGTGTCCCTCCAACCATGATGATGGGCGGCGTTCAGAACTTCAGGCTGTGCTGGCTGTGTGCACTGTGGAACCAGAAGTCAGTAGTAAGAGCTCATGGCTCTTTGCTTGACTTTCCTTGTCTAGTCCAAGAAACACATGCTGTTTTCACGGCAGGACATTCCTTTTGATATGGTTATTTATGTAATCTGTATTGAGTAGTATCTTTCCTTTGCAAAACGAGGCACAGCATTTCAGATGATGCCTTCCTTCTCCGGGAATGCAAAATGTCTGCAGCACCTTCTAGGAGGTGTCGGTCTTGGTCTGGTTCTTGCGGAGGTTGGCCTGGTGGTCAGATCCATATGAAATGGAGGTAAACCAGCTGCCTGAGAGGTCTGAGAGATTATGATGAGTTTCGTCATCTGTATCATCTCCTTGGATGCTGCACTGACAAACAACAGGGTTGTGAAATACTCGTTCTTTACAGCTGAATCCTTCCATGTGATCATGGGACGACAGAGCCAAGCACCTGACTACTACCTCAAGTTTTAGGAAGTTATGTTCATTCAGAGCAAATATTGTTTGCAAAAGAGGTAGGTAAAGAGTCTGTACTTCCAGCTCGTTCTGTACTCGACTAGAGGAAACTAAATTGTTCCCTTCTAATACATACACCAGACATCTGAACAGAAGGGAAAAGCCGATTGCACCACAACCTCCTTCAAGAGGACTCTCAGCCACCTGTACTAGCTAACTCTGCAGGCTACCTGCTCAACCCAGCAGGAAAACAGTGCTACGGAAATGAGAAGACAATCTGCATGGGAAAACCTGAAAAAAGAGCCAGATATGCCTGCAACCGCCAAGTATCACTACCTGGGAGCAACACAGGAGACATTTAATGGGAAACCAGCATCTCCTGCAGATACTGCAACGGAAGCACACACAGTATAATCCCACCATCACCATGCACCATAGCCATGCAAGAGGCCCTATTATAACCACTGAAAGGAGGAACAGAGGGATACCTAAAGGAGTATTTCAGTGCTTGCAACCTTGGCCAGAAAAAACATGCGGCTGAGATGTGTTGGTCTGTCTAGCACCTTGGAAAAAGCTTTCAAAAGAAGATTTAAGTCTGTTGAGCAGTGGTCAGTTCCTGAAAGCAGGCAGAGGTCTTGCTTTTAACTTTGTACTCTTAAAGAACCTAAGATGGCATCTGTTTCAGGGATTAGGAAAAGAAGACATCCGAAGGCTGTCTGAAATCCAAAATTGGGTCTCAAGTTCTGTTCTTGAAACACACACCCTGGGAAATGATTCTTGACGAGACCATGAAGCATTCAGTGGTGTGYTCAGTCATCCCTGAACCTCTTTCCTCTTCCCATGGGCAATGAGTGAGTAGGTGGCACTTTCTGGGCAATGCCTATGGTAGGAACAGCCATACTGACATCCCTCCTTGGGATGGTTGGTCCAAGCTCTGGCTGGTGACAAGTATCGTGTTCAGTGCTTCTCCTTGGCCCTGCATGGCCAGACCACATAGCTGTGGTGCTTGATGATTCCTGTTACTCCCATCCAGTGGCAGCTGTGGAGAAAGGAAACACATGACACTGACATAATCCTTGCTCCTCCCATGCCAACATCCCGTTCTGCCTGGCTTGGGGGYATCTCTACTTAGAGGGTCATGATCTCCTTTCCCTGTGGCAAAAGACCTTCCCTTCCATCTCTACCTCACCGCCCCCTTTCCCTCCAGGTCCAACAGCATTCCGAAGATTCAGGATGACCTTGTTAGCTTAGGCACTACCGCAGCATTCTGGGCTAACACAAGACACCCTGCGACCGTGTCCCTGAGCCACTCCACGGAGAGAATGGCAAACACACCAAGACTTAACTTCTCCTAGGATATACATTACCGCACTCACTCTGCCTTTCTCTCCTCAGCGCGCGTCAGGACCTCACTTATGGACCTCAAGCTGCAGAACAGCTGAACCTTCCGAAGGAAGTGAAGACATGGGCTGCCTACTGGCTCTAGCATTTGCTGAGGGGATGTTTGGCTGTTCCTGCCAGAAGCAAAAGGTGCTCTGCATGGACCTGTTAAAAAAGAGTAAGTCTGTCTGTAAATAGGCATTTCACCACAATTGTACTGCTTACAGATGGAATTGAGGAGAGGTCACTTCTTGCCAATACACATGCAGAAGGAAGAGATGTAGTCTAATGTAAAATCCAAGAGGATAAAACTTATTCCCAAGAAAATGTTTGCCCCAAATAAACATAACAGGATAGCGAAGCCGCAACAGCTATACCACATGTAGAACAATCCAAAACAGAGCTGCTTAAGTGAGGTCCTACCASCACAACTCAAAAGTAGAGCCTGCCACCACCTTCGAGCCAGAGGATTTCCTACTCCACTCTTGTAGTTACTTCCACAATACTAAGAAAGATAAGTATGTCACATCCTGTGAAAAATTCCCTCTGTCTCTGCTTGTGGTCCCTATGATAGCAAGGAGGGAAGCACTAAGTATTCTCTCCGATCATCAGCTGCACCCAGTGTCGGCTGAAACAGTTCAGCTGGAACAAGGCTAAAGGTTATGTGTGTTTTTTCTATTGCTCTTTAGCTTCAGAAGATGTGGAGCTGCCTTCTGCTGTTCTTCATAAGCTGCAGACATCATCCAAACTGTTGTTATATGGCAGAGGTCACAAAGAGATAAAAGACTATGGAACCTGGCCAGAGCCCTGAGGAATCCTTTTCTGCTGGGAATCAAGTAATCCAAATGTTGATATGGTCATGGACAGGGAGATGGGAAAGCAGTCAAGAGGTCAGTAACTACCATTGCAAGGGGCAGAATCTTGTCTTGAGAACATAATAGTCTGTCTATCACTTTGCCTAGAAATATATCTTTGATGGCAAAGTGGATGGACCACAGGCCAAAGAGCTGGGAGTGAGTGACTTGACCCACTGGCTGTTTATGGAATAAGTTATAAATGTCAGCTTTAGCTTGGCATGTTTGGCACCTTCCCTTCCTTTAAGCAGAATAGTCGGGTATCAGTCACATTGTTCTCCCCCACAAACCTCTGTTCGGCCAAATTGTCAGGCACTTACCCTAAAACAAATCATCTTCCTGGGATTTGGCCACATCTAGTGACATGGATCAGTGACATATCTTCTGACACTCACCCTATGGACAGCAGGGTCAATGACGTGTCGCCAGTACCAAGAAGGTAGTTAGAGCCCACCCAGCCAGACCAACTGTGCTCACCAAAGAGCCCTCCAACCTAAGATACTACAGAGACTCTGCCTCAAAATTTAATTGAAGTTGAAACTATGCCATGGTTCATTTGGTTCATTTGTTTGCCCGCCTCATGGCACTCGGGTGAACCAGAATGGATGGCAGTGGTAGGTAGGRAGGTTCGTTCCCTATGGGGCATGGTGGCCATGTGCTCCTTGCCTAACATTTATGCTTGTAGTAGGAGCACCTCTGAGGTTTGTCTTGCCTGTCCTATCTTCCATAAGGTATCCCTAGGATCTTGGCCAACTCCACTCCTCATACTGTCCCAAAGTATCTGCTCATTGCTTCTGTCATTGACGCTAACTGGTCATGTGCAGGAACCATATGAGAGCTTTTCTCATGAAGCTGAACATTGTCCTCGCTGCCTGAACTCAGGTTCTTCCTGTAYGCCAAGTGTGAAAGAACTGTTTCTATTTTTAGTTCCAAGATGTTGGCAAGAAGTGCAGTGTGTGTATCTGCATTGCAAACAGTCAGATAATAGCAGTACCTCATTGTGGGTGTTCRGTGCATTCTGCCCATACCAAGGACTGCAGACCTTGGTGCTTAATCTTGTTCCCATATTACCTAGCTGTTCTCCCAAATTCAAATAAACTGGAACAGCACATGAGTTTGGGTTTTTTTTTTTCCAAGAGCGCCTGCATCAGGGATTGGGAAAGCTTTACATAGACTGGGATCAATAATGTATGTGTTTAAACTCCGGAGTGCTTATTATTCTATCAATTTTCTCCATTCTCCGCTTCTGAATTTTATTTTCACACTGGGAGAAATCTTTTTCAAGGTCACATGGAGGTTATGTTTTAAGATGCTTGCAGGAAATAGCTTCAGGCAAGGTTAAAATTCCCCTAATGATCGTAGCTCTGTCTCGACCAGGATTCATTTCTTCTGCTGTATTTATCTCATACCTTCCTGAATCCCATCAGAGCTCACATGGCACACCAAGGACAGAAAACACTTTTCTTCCATTTTTTTTCTTTAACTCACACCTGGGTTTTTTGGTTTTTTTTTTTTTTTTTTGTCTCTTTTCATCCTCTTCCCTCTACTTTCTCGTAGGTTCTGCTTGATAGGAATGAATTGCTCAGCTTGCCAGTCAGGATTCTGGTAAAATGCAGCACTCACTTTACTCTAGAGGAAGCAGAGTGAGTTTTGTATTACAGAATAACTGAATAACTATTCTTTTTTTTTTCCAGTGGAATACAAATTCCTTCATAGACCCCATCTTTTATGTCTGTAGCCTTCCACCTTCGCCAGATTAAGGTAACGCATTTCACAAACTCATACACCATGGTTGGGCTTACACCAGTGTAGGYGATTTGTGCTGCTTCACCAGGTGCCACCTGTGTCATTTTTCAAGCTCTCACTCCTGACCATATCCAGCAATTAAAGTCCTCTGGCCTCGTGYTGTGAGAACAGAGAATTAGCTGTAAATGGGGAACATACATTGAGCCTTCCTCCATGTCCTGCAGCTTCAGCCCAACCTTCATCTCTTATCGTAAATTGTTGATCACAGAACCAGAGTCTAACTGCTGAAATGCCTTCAGAGGGGAGAAAGATGACRCACACTAGTAAATAACAATGACTTATGGTTGTATCTGGGGGCTAGCAGGGAGATACATCTACAAATTCAAAGCCCAGGTGTAGTTTGCATACCCGGAGCCACCTACACGAAACAGCCTACAACAAAATTAATCACTACCAAATGCCCAGGGCCTCTCCTGAGACAAGCAGGGATATGTTGTGGTTTCTCTATGGATTTAAGACCTTGACTGAGGAGCCCCTGTCTCCACTCTGCTTATAATAGAGGCTGCTGACTTATATTTACAAGAACAGAATGAATTGYAGATAAATTGCCTCCGTATTAGTTAAGTCTTGAAGTGAAATYGGTGGATAATGAGCTGTCGTGACCACTTATTGCATGGGACGACTGCCAGAGTGCTGTTCAAGGTCCTTCAATACCATCCCTTTTGGACCTGCTTTAGCTGCGGTCCCACACAGCATGGAGCAACTCTGTCCTGAAAGGGTCTGTGATGCTGATTTCACCCACAAACTATCCCAAAGGGATTTAGACCAATTTTGTGTCAGTTTTGCCAATGCCATTCCTGCATCTGTGCATCTCACCTATTCTTAAAGGCTGCTGGAGACAGACTATTCCCAGTGTCTAAATAACTTCATTAATGTATTACCATAATTTGCCTAATGACAAGCCTGAATCTTCCGTGCTCCCATGATGATTTCTACCCCTGCAGCCATGTAGTACCTACCACCCTTTCCTCTGCAGTARCTTTTTTATGTATTTTCTGAACCTTATCCTCTCCTTTCTGTTCTGTCTTCCCTAAACTAAAGGAGGACAATGGAAATCCACTTCTCGTATGATTTCTTGCATGTGTGATCAGAATTTTTCTATGTGCAAATGCATTAATATTCCTCCATCCCTATTTRAGATGCTTTACCTTGTTCTGCCTTTGCCCTTATCTTGGTTCAGTCCCAAGTAGTGTCCTATGCTTGTCCTCAGGCCAGTGATAACCCTGGTTCTCCTCTGTCTTTCCTAACCAGTGTTCTCCTATCAAATAATGAAAATAAAAAAAACATGAGCAAAGTAGTAAAATACAAATGAAGAGGATAATGTGATCTCTAAATTCAGTGGTAGTCATCAAGTCTATATCGGTAATATTAGTGTTCTCAATCTCAGTTGTTATGTAGCTGCCGTTACCACTGATGTGGAATATTAACTCACTCCTGTAGTACAGCAGGGAATTTATACTAGACCTGTGCTATCGTATCAATTTGCGCTATTTATACAGCCTACCCTTRAGTTACTTGCACCCTACATCCTCCAATAAATTGAATAAGGAACAGAAGAATCCATGTACCTGACTGCCCTACRTGATGTGCTGTGCTGCACCCCAAAATAAAGCAAAATGTAATCCTGTACATCGATTAACTGTTCTGGAACCCAGTATAGTAYCTGTATCCTTAACATTTTCTCTCCYACAAGCAAAAAACATTAATAACCTGCCTGTTCTTCGCTGTATTTACCCTTCTGTCTCATCCCTTATACCCTGCTGGGACTAGAACCCTGACTGTGCCTAGTTCAGGCTGGGCTGGTGTCACCAGTGCAGCCAACAAGACAGTGCAAGGACACGGGTGAAGAGCAACCCACTATTGGTGTCTTTTGAGACAGAGCACTATGCAACAACTGTGGGATCTGGCAAATGTAATTTCTCACGGCCAAGCAGACAACTGCATTTGCACCACAAAATAAGCATATTATGACTTGTTAGACACAAGACAGCTTTCAGAATATGCCAGGACAATGTTGTTAGCTAGTTAAACGCTAATATCCGCAACGCATGAGGATGCAGCAAGAGCTAAAGATGCCGGTAATTGCATTTGAAACACGGTTAACGATTACAGAGCCTTCCTGCCAATGAGACCCAAGGATATTTTAGGCATACAGCTCTATAGCTTGGGCAACACAGATCGTTCGGTGGCTRAAGGTGGCTAACGGTCCTCAATACCAGCTCAGAAATAGTGGGGAGCCTTCTGTAGAGGGCTTTAGGGCTTTAGGAAGGCCTTGATTTGCACCCCCCCACAGAGATAGGCTGCAATCTCTGATTTCCCATGCGAAAGAAACAAAATTTAAACCTGAGACCTAAACAGAGAAGGGAGAAAACAGCCCTGTTTGTGCAGAGTAAATGGGGAAATGGTTACACAGTGCAGAGGGAAAAAAAAWTACGGTAGTAACCAGTAAGGAAGACTTGCCTTAATCATCCCATATTAGCTCAGTGAATTGGAAAATCATGGCAAGTCTGCCAAGGAATATACTGCCCACAGCTCGTATCAACTGCCTTGCTACATAATATTTAGCTGCTTGGACAGGAAAATGCATTGCTTCACATAAACCATGCCTCCCAGAGAATTACAATCTCTTATTTGTCATGCCAAGGTGGGTGTGTGGGGGAGAGAATTGGAAAGAAATTCCGAGCACTCTGTCTGCTGTGTAGAGGGAGGGAGTTTATCTCTTCAGCGCAGAATGTAGAACCTACAGCAGCAAGTGGAAACGAGGGTTATTTACAGGGCATCTTTCCCGAGGGAAGTCTCCTAGGAGGGATGGGGAAGGGGATGCTCCACCATCACAAGCCTGATCCTTGTCTGCTCTGGGTCTGGCATGCAAAAAGGGTGGGAATCTTGGAGGGAGGGAAAAACTAATGAGTTTTCACGGGASATGCCTTCTCAAGGTCATACGGACAAGTTTACGTTGCTTCTCATTAAGATGTCATTAAGGCTCTAATGAATGTGTCTAGGAAAGTCAATTATTTTGGGGGGGAGGGCAGAAAAATTTCCCCTCAATAAAAAGGGGAAATTCTCCCTTGGGGCTGGAGCGAGGTCWCCTTCACATCAACCCTGTATTGGTACTAACAATTACGATTTAAACATTCAGTGCAGCCTCTTCACCTGTAGGAGCATCCACTTTAAGGTGGTGAGCTTAAAAATCGCACCCTTTCCTACAACAGCTTCAGACCCACTGGCCAGAAATGGCTTCTCATGGTGATTGTCACAAGCGCCTGTCGCCGGAGGAGCCAAGAGTTGGAGCCTGGATTTCCGAACGCCTCGTCGGATGCTGCAAGCACCAGATGAACCCAAACTTGTGAATCAGTCCGTAGGCAGGAGGAGCACTGCTAGCGTGCAAGAAAAGGGAAGCTCTTGGCAATTGCTCTTGTCTTCGTGGGTGTTCCTGCTTGGGCACCTTCGACAACATCACTGCTCACAGCTCCTCCTTGCACGGTCTGTTTTTTAACAACACACGGGACCTCTACCCTACTAATTCAAACGTAAGAGATCCCAGGCCTTAAAAGGCTCCTAAGTCTTGTCCGCTTCCTATTGTGTCCATCAAGAAGCAAACTCGTCCAGCATCTATGGATGTGCACCTGAAAATAGGATATGAAAACTCCTGTTTTAGGAGGAAAGAGCCCATTTCCTGAACAGGGATATGACCTATAAAAGAACTGAGCTTACAGGCATCGTCTGTTTTGTGGAGAAACCATTCACGGTGTCTTTGCATTCGTGAGCTTGGAAATATGATGCTGTATCTCCTGGCAAATTGCTCTTTAAAATACCAACTGAAGCATACTCAAAACACAGGTTATTTCATTTTTTTAATATACATGGTTTCAAGATAGAACCAGAGCCAGCGAAAGAGTGAGATTTGGGCAATAYGCACAAAATAGCCATCACCACTCTGTGCTCTTGGGACAGAGCCTGCTGCTTTCCTGGCCTGGTGAAAAGCAGCACTAGCTTCTAGTTCTGGGGCCTTGGGAGTGTCCTCATCATTTCGACAAAAGCCTCTCTCGTCATGGGTAAAGTCAGAAGGCTGAGGGAGCAACTCTTGATAGAGGAGTAGACAGCTTTGATCTAGCCCCGTTTCTTTGTATTTCGCTACTCATGAAATGGCAGCAAGTTGCCAGCGTTGCTGTTTGCCTGCTGTGAATGAGGTTGCAGCTAAAGCAGCAGGTTGATCCCCCTGGCGTCGTTGCTGTGTCCCAACCCCGCTCTGCTCTTCTATRAAGTGATGCCCTGATACCCACACATGAGTCCTCCACTGCCCTCAGCCCAGGCAAATAGCACCAGGGTGACTCTTAGCCCTTGCAAGAAACCGAGCTCCTTCTCTCCCAATAATCCCAGCGTTTTACAGCACAGGGAACAGTTTACAAAGCAGATTTGTTTTTAATGGGCGGTTGTGTCTTGCTGCTCACCAGGAAATCCAGACCTCCCTCTCTTTGCTGCAGCCCCATGCTGRGTTTTCAGAGCTCCTCACAGCAAACTGAGAAGAGGGAACAAACACAGGATGTTCCTTCCTCTGTACCAAAGGGRGGACAAGAAGAGGTGACAGTGACCACAGTTATCAATGCTTTCACCTTCTCACTTCTCACTTGGCTAGGGCCCGATCTCCTGTACTGGCCATGACACTTTGTACCTCCAATTCGCTGAGCCCATTGCATGGTTCATAGAGGAGGAACAAGCTCCAGGCACTATATGTTCTCCTAGCTGGTCCATAAGGATCCGCAGGTAGACCTGAGTCCCACTTGCACCTTCTGTCCTTATCCAGTGAACTAGAAGCACTTTTTGGCCCAGTAAACTGGGCACCAGGAGAAAGAAAACTAGAAATGTGTGCAGAGCCTTTCTAGTGCATCATAGCAAGGACCAGCAGACTAGAAGCCACCGTGGCATGATGAGGGGTCTGCTGTCTCTTAACACTTGGAGTTCCTTGGCTTGTTGCTGATTTTTCCTTAGGTCTCCCCTGGGGCCACATCTTGCCCAATAAACAGAGACATCATCAGCGACTCTACAGACACCAAGGGACAGCACAGCAGATTGCTCAGGAGTCTCCATATGGCTCTCGTGTTCAGAAAGCAGCCCTGACTGCAACAGCCTTTGTGACCACATCTGAACCCAAAACTGCTTCAGAGAGTTCTGCTAGAGCTGAACCAGCCTGGCTGAGCCTCGTGGAGGTTTTTTCCAGGGAAGCAACGTAGCTGCCTGCCTCTCTTCTGAGCTTCCTTCTGCTCCATTTACCCTTGGCTCTCCAAAGTTCAGCAAAACCCCTCAGCCGTTCTCTATTCAAACATTTGGAGCCCAGAGCTAAGTGGAGAGAGGCTCAGGATGTCCATACTCATGGAGAACCCTCTGATGGCTCCTGCACCCCACCGAGCTCCCTGGAACCCGTGTTGGCCCCGAGCTGGAGGCTGATGCCTCCGAGACGGCGCCGTTGGGTTGTATCGGGCAAGAGGTGCAGAAGCAGACAGAAAACACTGGGCAGGAAAAGGGTTTCCATCTCATTTATAACATCTTGCCACAAAGTTCCAATCTGATTCAGTGAAATCCACTTGGGGAAAAAAGTCTAAATGAATCCCCTTGACTTGCTTGTTTACTCCGAGAAAAAGATATTTTATTTAAAGCAGTTAAAACATTTTCAACTTATCGCTTTAATCCCTTTCATTTTTAACACATTGCTGTATTGAATTGATGATATTGGATAATAACAAACACATATAATGCGCACTAAATATGCATTTAATGATATATGTGCACAATAAATCTATCTGATATCACATTTAATATGTGAAGCCCAATATAACACAAAATATATCAAGGTCTATAGTATAGATATTTTTCAGGTATAAAATGCAAACCAGCCCACAACCATTTGTGAAATATACATTGCATTTATCACTCTTAAATATGTTTTATTCTGGCTTATTTTACCGGAGGCAAAGAGGAGGGAAGTCCAGATTTCCTCAGCAGGGACCTGCCAGCCTGAGCTGTTGGATGGGGTGCTCAGAGGACACTCAGCTCTTCCTGGTCTGTTGGCAGGAGGAAGCATCTAGACCTTCAGCAGCACAAGAGATGTGGGTGTAAAAACTGGTTATCAGCCCCATTTTCTGCCTTGTACAAGAAGCTGGACTCCCATCATGGAGCAGAAAACCAGCAATTGGGCTTGATATGCTGAAAAAAGCAGGCTGGGCTGCAGTCCAGCCAGGCAGGAGCCCATCCCAAAGCAGCAGCATTTCCAAGGAGAAACATCAGCTGAGGCTTTGAATGGGACCTCTCCAGCTGCAAGATCTTGACTCAGAACAGCTCCGTGTTCAAGGCCTGTCTAGACAGGGAGGATAAGTGGCTAATTGCTACCTGGCAATTAGAGCTGTACGAGCTCGAATCTAACGGGCCAGGGTGGCGATAGCTCAGCCCAGTGCAGGGAACAGGCTCAATGGTGATGCTGCCTCCATGTCCCATGGGTAGCCAGTCTGACACATCCCTGTGGCTGCYGATACCTGGTGAGATTAAGCTCCTGCTGCTGTGCAGTCCCAGTGCAGTGGAGAGAGGTTTAAACTTGAGTGTCAGCTGAAAGCATCCCCAAGCAAGAAAACTTGCTCACCCAGTGGGAGAAAGCACATGGCGTGGAGCCATAAATAATGCATGGGGCCCTCATGTGGAGCTTGCCACAGACGTGCATTCCTCCGAGAGTCAATAAATATTATTCTTCCATCTTCCTCTGCCTTTCCATTGAGCAGCAGGCAGCTCAGGGAGAAGGGGAAGCCTAGTCTGCTTTGACATCCTCCTCTTTGCTCCTCTTCCCTGCCTCTCCATAGCTCCCGTGCTGCTGGGCGAGCATTACCAGACAGGCAGCATCGCTGCCAAAGTCTCCTGGAGAGCTGTAGATGCAGCTGGGCTTGGGAGGCAGGTTGGCTTAAAGCGTTAAGCTAAATACGGATATTAGAGCACGTAGCAAACAGGGCAAATTGCAGCTGCGGTGCTGGTGGCTGCTGCCTTCCATGAAAATGAAGCAGAATCGTTCAGCTGTTGGGAAATGACAGGGGACAAAATGTGCATTTCTCTCCAGGTTAAGAGAAACACTTCCCTAAAACCAGGCATGAAACGCATTGGAGCTGCTAAAACGGGGGGTTCAGAACCCACCAAGTGCTTGAATCCCCCATTTTTTAGCATGGCTTTTCAGGTTCCCAAAATGCTCATGAGTTTTTCAGAACCCTAAACTTCTACTTACGTGTGTGAGACATAAAAGGAGAACCCAGGAAGCCTTTATTCTGTTAAGACCATTCAGACCTCAAACCCTCCAGCAAGGTGCTTGTGACTCTGGTCCCACTGATGCTTCTGCAAGTCAGGTTTTTTGCAAGTACCTCCTAACCTTGAGTTTCTGTTCCCATGGCTTGATTGTCATACATAGCAGCTGTGTATGCAGGCTAACAGATGGAACAAGTAGTCATTTTTGAAGTGTGAGTCCACTTCATTGTTTGGAGGCTCCTGCCCACGAGCAGAAGTCCCTTGGAGTCATCTCTTCCCTTCGCATCTTGGCTTTCCTGACACCCTTCCCCAGCCCATGCTGTAGCCTGGCTTTTCATGGCAAAGACAAAAGGAAAACCATTTCTTTTAGTCATCGCATCATTTGCACAACCCTCAAGTGCCAGAAGTAATTAACTCAGACCTGTTCATCTACAGTAATTGTGAATTTGTATTGTTCTATCAACAAAGCAGATGGTTGAGTGTTCTCAGCACTATCTGAAGTTCTGGTTGGTCCAACCAGATTTAGGTGGCCTGGTCTGTGAACTCTTCATTACTTTCTCTAAAGTCTCTCACGGGAGATGAGTGAAGCATTAGATCTATTCAAGGGCTACCCAAACCAAGGATTTTCCAGGGAACGAGGCTGTAGCACCAAGTGGTGTTGGCAAAGCCATTGCTGTCCTTGCTTGGAGCAGAGCTATTGGGCACAACAGTTTGCATTCAAAGGGAGAGCAGCCATACAGAATAGACACAACCCAAAAAAGAGAAGAGATTGAGCAGCACATTCAGCATAAAGCTAAGATTCCAGTCCCACGTTTGTGAGATCTTATCCCCCAAGTCGGCAGAAAGTGAGTCTTGGGCCTTGGTTTATCCTAACCATGGCTATTCCTGAGGTATGAGGCCAGATTTTTAGCTTGTCCTTCATGCATCTCCGGGCATCTTTCAAGGAAGCCAGTTTGCAATTTAAGTATGTTGTACAACCCTGAATGGGCCTGCTTGACGTGGCTCCAGTTTTGCCTGTGAATGTTTCCACACAGCTCTAATTAATAGCAACAACAACCACTTTTTAGCCGTGGGAAGGGAACCCCCGTGGGCAGAGCAAGAAATTCCGTATCCGTTACCGCAGCCTTGTCTCCCTAGGAAACCTGAGGGCAAACTTCCAAATTCCTTTCCTTTGCTGCTGTGTGTTTCCATACGCTCTGCAGCCCTGTAGGGAAGCCATGCTTGGTAATGAAAACACGGTGCATTTGCTCTCGCTTATTTATGGGATAATAGACCAGGTGCTCCATTTCACCAGACAATAATCAGAGTTCCCAGGTGGGTGAAATCAAGACCAAGTAATTCCTTTCTGTGGAGGCAGTGTATTATTGTCTTTTAAAATAAGGTTTCAGCTTCTTTATCTCTGTTACATTGTGTGTAGTGGAAAGCTGTATTGGTCAGAATCAATCTAGCTGATGTTTTCCCCTCCTCTCTTGCTGCTCAGAGACTCCTTAAATCAGACAGAAAATTATATTACTTTTAAGCAATACAGCACAAAGACCATCTTTCTGATCCACGTTTTTACCATGTCTAGTACAGCAGCATTCCAGGGGCTCATTGACACTCTGTCAATACAAGTGCGAGACGCAAATCCCACCACATCTGGTGTCCTGATCTCAGCTAGGCTGGATGTTACCAAGGCCACCATGAAGTTCTTGCTACCCCCAGAGGGTGTAAACATCAACTGGGGCTCAGGGCTGCCCTTGGCTGCAGTGCTAATGTGCAGATGAGCAAGATTTCCAGAGCCTTTCTGCAGAACGGGTGTCTTGCTCCTATTCTAGGCAGTCTTAGCAAGCAACACAACCACCTTCAACCTCAGAAGCTGGTTCAGCCTCCACGTGGGATCCAACAGTGTGCCTGAGCACTAAGAGTCCCTGATGGACCTGCACTAGCATAGACCAAATGTGAGGAGCTCCATTCGCACTCAGCTTGGGCTTCAGCTGACCTGACAAGTTCGCTGTTAAAATCCCGCTGTGGTCCGTAGGATTCATCCATAGGATTCCCACCGTGTGCTTCCAAGACCTTCTGGGAGCTGGCTGCTCCTGATTTTCCTTTATAGCCACCCTGCAACCCAGACCAGACACGTCTAACACACATGTGGTCAGGCTGGTGGCCAGCGTTTCCAGAGAATCCGAGGCATCAATCCCAACAGGTTCTTGAGTGCAGCCTCCGGTGCCAGCAGCAACCACATCATATAATCCCATCTGCAAGGGATGATCCTAGTTACAAACCTAGGCTGTTTATTGCCATTATTCCTACTGAACAGTTGCTTCAGGACTTCATTCCTTCAAGCATTAAGCAAAAAAATTCTTCTAACTTCCAGTATAAAGCTATCTACGACCAATTGATACCTATTTGCTCCAAAGCCGCATCATCATTTTGCTTAAATAGCTCTGCTTCCTTCTCAGTGCTTATCCCCTTGATGTGTTTCTAAGAAGTAATCACAGCCCTTCACGCAGCCTTTGCTTTGCTAGCTTAAACAAGCTAATTTCTCATAATCTTCCCTGCTCAAACAGGTTCTGCTTTGCTTTAATCCTTCTCATAGTCTCTTTCTGTACCTGGTCCAGTTTGAGTTTGGCTTCTCTCAAGCACACGTGACTAGAGCTGTCCTTTCTGCAGAGGTCACCCCTGCTTTCTCCACTGGCATTAGCATGTCCCGATATCTGCAAGAAATAACTTGGCCAAAGTCCTCAGCGTGGCACACAAAGATAAAGCAACCAATTAAGAAAAGAATAATAAAGAAGTCAGGACTTCTGCCTTATGATTCTCAAGGTTTATATAGGAACACAAAAAAAMATCTTACATATGAACTAGCTGGCATCAACATGAACACCATGAATGGACAAGAATGGAGCAGTAAGATCTTGGGTCAGGGACATTTGAGACCTGTGGCCTTTTGAGATCCTGATCAAATGGAAACACCTGAGATGCTGAGATCAAATCAAAATCCTTTTGATTTGAGATCCTGAATCTTCTTCTTTTACATCCCATGGCTGCAAAGTTTCTTCCTACATTGCAGAACCCACTGCCTTGGTTTTTGCATCATACAGAGAAAAGTTTCCGCTTGGGAGCCTGGAAAAATTCTTCACAGCATTTTAGTGGCGTCAAGAGGGATGCTGTGTCTTTGCTTGGGGCCCTGCCTGTCTGTCCCCAGGCATTTCTAAGTATTTCATGCACTGCCTTTATGCAATGGTGTTAGCTCCAGTTGCCCTARGGCTTCCTGGAGGCTGCAGATGGTTTTGTGTAGGCAAGTCCAGCTCCATGGCATGGACTCCAAAGCGCAGCCATCGTTGTAACTGCACAAACTAATAGGAACCTCCTTGCTGGAGCTGAACCCGCACCACCCTGTGGGGCTCGTGCAGGGGAATTTGGTGTCTGAAGAGGAAAATGAAAAAGCTTTTGCATTGCACATTGAGGTCTTAAACATTATTATTCTCCACTGAATGTGGGTTAAGGGAGAAAGATGGTGGTACATTTCCCTTTGGCTCTTTCGCAGCTCTCATAAAGGCGTATAAAAACAATAATTATCCACTCCAGCACTTGGAGCAGTCAAGCAATGACGAATGAGCCCCAGTAAAACATTTTTGTCTTTGCCAAGGGCACTCTGGATTATGCTTGAACCTGTTTTAACCTCAGCACTTAACCTTCCTCACCACAAAGTTACCACTACGTGGTGACGATGAAGATGGAGCTCTAAATAGCAGGGCAAAGGAATAGATCCCGGAGAGGAGAGGAATATTTGTTTCATAGCTGGGTTTACATTTTTAAGAAATGTAATTTATTCACTTGCTAAAATACCAGGATTTTAAAGAGATAGGAAGAAAATTCTGTGTTACTAGTTAGGGAAGAAGGAAATCTATGAAATTTAGCATGGACGATTCCCTTTCAGAAAAAAAAGACAGAATAGCATGAAAAGTACCAAGGAAGCAGAGAGCTGAGCGTTATTTTCCAGCAGTTGAGACTTGCACAGTTCTCTGAAAAGTAGCCAGGCTCCTCCAAGGACACAAATGGAAGGTTACTTGTATTTGTGAAACCATCGCATCCTACCAACATGATAGGGTTGCAGGACACTACTGCTGCAGTACTGTGATACTAGTGACAATATAATCGTCCCTTGCATCACCACATCATCACRGCCCATAAAAGCCTGGAAACAAGAGCCAGCATCCCTTCTCAGCATCATATTGACGTGACCCGAAGCAGAGCCCCGGTCGCGCTACCAAAGCAAGGAGGTCTTAGGTCTAGATGTGCCTGAGTAGAAAGTCAAGAGGAACTATTGCAAGYGGGACCATGAAATACTGCAGACGGGTGGATTTTCTTAGGCACAGAGCTTAGCAGAGGGGCAGGCAGAGGTTTTCTTAGCAGAGAGGCTCAGAGGCTATTTGCTGTTTTCACTGTGTTTAGCATGAGGCTTTTTTGAAAGCGTGGCAAGGCAGTTTTGAAAGACAAGTGTGATTACGAGAATGCACCTGACGCATACTATTTATTTCTCCTCCTGATAGCATGGAAGGAACCGACTGCAGAAGCTAAAATAGCTAACAATAACCATCTTAGCAATTCACTGACATCTCTTCTTCAGCTTCCTGGGCTCCTTTGCAAATGGGGAATGTGCACATAGCTGATTTGCGACAGAATTAATGCACAACTTATTTCCCTATCCCTGGCAAAGAAATTGCCCTTGCTCGGTCTCCAGAAATGGTTTGCAGCGTGAATTTACCTGCAGTGGCTGCACCTGATTTTAACCTCCTGCAAGGAGGACCATTACAGATGATCTTGAAATGCAGGGGGGAAATACATGGCACTTAATCATACCAACAAACAGCCAACGCCATACGAAATGGAGCACTGATCTTAAGCTTAGAAACACCCCTCCACATTTAACAGCCTCCCAAACTGGAAGGGAGGCAGATGTTTTACTTTGCTCCTGCAGGCTAAACATCCTACCTATCTGGGGTCTGCAGAGCTGGGAGTAGCTGTTGGTACTCAGGTATGTTCTGTACCTGAATTGCAAATATATAAAAATATATAAAAAGAGTTTATGAGTGACGCTGTGACGCTGCCTACCTGTGCTCTGAGGAGCTCAAATCTGCAGCCAACTGACACATCCCGAGTCCCGCAGTGCACCACAGCCCAGCTCTATTGCATGGGAATTCCGCAGGCTGAGCCAGTTAGCTGGGGTGGCCAACTTGGACTTGAGAGTGTGAAGTTGAAAGGGGGACCTTATGAGACAAAGCAGCTTCATCCCCCTTTTTTTGACGTTGCATGGTTATGTTTGCGTCGTCTTTGATGATCAGTGCCATGGAGAGCACACTTCTGCTCTGCTTTGGCTTCTTATGTCCTCCAGGCAGAGCGAAACTCCTTGGGGAAGTCCTCTGAGTGGAGACTTCCATCTCCTCCTGCAGGCCGAGGAAGGCAGAATCACACTCATACCACCAGTTTGGGCCTCAGCTGGAAATGAAAGGACGTGTCTACTCTCCCAGCCCTCCTTCTGCATTCCCACCTACTTTCTAAAGCATATCATGTGTGCAAGTACTGCATAAACCACCCAGCACAAGGAAGTTCTAGTCCCCAAGAAGTCCTCTACATAGTCCACATCGCAATTCCAAAGGTACACTATAAAGGCAAATCAACGTGAGCTGGGACAACATGATGATTAACAAGTCTGCAGCGCCTCTACCTCCAGGGGACAATACAGTGATAGCCCAACAAGTTGATTCGTGAGCATATCCATAGAATATGGAGACTCTGGCTTCTATGGTAGTTGTTGCAAATGCACAGGAGGAAATGAATGATTTGTATAATTAATGAGAAGCAAAACCACCTTAAAATCAGTTGTTCCCGAAACAGCAAAATTAATGAAGCTTGTTCTCTTGAGGATGTGGGTATTTTGTTTCCTCCCTTGCCCCAGCTCTCCTAGGATTCCTCCCTACCAGGCAAAAGCAGAATAAGGCAGAACTAGCTAATATCTACATCCATGTGTCTGCTTTCATACCCCATCTCCCTCTGGGGTGTTTTTCCATTTCCCACAGTTGGAACACAGCCCATGCATACTGCCTTTCTCATCACCGTGCTCTCCATCCTCCCAGGGGAGTCTAATCTGGCTGGTCATTGCTGGGTTGCTTTGGGAGAAAGTGGGGCCGGTTTGGTGAACATACCAAACCAAATGTATCAGATCACTGTTGCCCTTTCTTTTTCCTCAGTGGACTTGAGTTTGGGTCTCTCTCAGGTATCAGTTTATTTACCATGGAGCTTTGAGAAACCTGTCTTTGAAACTTCTATAGCTCTTTCAAATTGAGTCAAAATTAGCCAACGCTCCTCAAAGTCCTTAATGGAAAGCGAGATGAAAGGCAATTGCTCAAACCTTGCTTTATTAKGAGAGAAGACCAAAGAAGATCTATCTCCAGAAAGATCAGAGGAAGGACTTTCATAGGACCTTACAGTGAAACACGCCCTTTGGAAGCTGCGTGTGCTTGTTTGAAACCAGACTGTGCCTCCTCCTTCAGAACAACACAGGCATTTTGCATCGCTGAGATGTGCCACAAACAAGCACATCACTCAGCGCTCACCTTAACTAATCCTGCGATGCCACCCTATGTCCCCTAGACCCATGCGAAGCAGAGCCTGGAATGCACCGGACCTGCTAGTCACASATTACAAGCCCTCATGTAGAGGCTACAAGTGATAGAGAGTCCCACGGCTCCGAGAGACTCTTTCCACTCCTTAATTTAGAGCTAGCTGGAAATCAGAGCATCCGTTTAATGAGACAACCCAGGGTTTTATCATTCGGTTTTGCTCTGAGATTTTTTTTAAGTTAATTTAATGGAAAACAGAAATGCTTTGAGACAAAAGACTTTCATTTTTCTCATGGGAAACCTTATCTCAGCAAATGTAGCCTTAAGAAAGGGTTGGTTTTTTTTTTTTCCTTCTAGACAGCATTTTCTAATGGAAAAATCTCAATGCTCTGATCAATTCCAGGCTCATCAGTCTTGGTTTCCAAAAACAAAGGTTACTTCTCTTTGGTTTTTGCCTTTTTTTTAAGCCAAGCTGCAAGTTCCCCATGTCAGAAATGCAGCTTTCTCCCATTTCTATCTCACCTTACTTCTTCCCCTATTGCTTCTTCCCCTGTTGCTCTCCTCATGTATTCCAGGAGATGCTCCACCGTACTTTAGCATTAGGTAACAACCACTTAAAGTTTTTTGTAGCATCTCATAAATGGTTGGTGGCTGTCGGATTCATTAAGGGCAGCCAACAGGTAGAGGGCTCATGTCCAAAACATCAACCCTTCTCTTCATGTGACATCCACATCCCAGCAGGTCATCCTAAGTATGAAAACTGGCCCAACTTCTTTGCATAAAGATTTTTTGGATGGAAAAATTGAAAGACAATAAGAATTTTGGAGGAACCTCCCTTAGTGGAGAGATTTTGTTTCTTAGCACTGAAAGGAAGAATCCGCAATCCTGAAACATTTCAGAGCAAAAGTTCAATACATCAGGATTATGCGATTCCTAGAACCAGGCATCATGTCGTAGTGAGCAAGGAGACCATGCTTTATTCTGGGAAACATATCCCAGTATGTCCAGAGAAAATGGGAACCTCTGCATCTGCAAATCCCAGCAGACTTCAGAATAATACTTTCGGTTCGTATTTTCACCGGAAAAAAAAAAGGAAAAAAGAAAAAAACCCCTCTCTGATATTCTTATTCAGGTGGAAAACTGCAGATGAGTTAACAGTGCAACTAAAGGTGCTGCTTTGTGCATCACAGGCAAGGATGGATCTCACAGGTGGCTCTTCCAGAACGTAGCAGGTGGCAGTGGAAGGAACACGACCTATGTGATGGATGTGTCCATATGCACCATCCCTTTTCCATGCCAGGGAGCAGTGGAGTGTGGTCTTGGGAGCCTGGCTGCATAAGGGTTAAGCTTACATTAATTCCTCCCATTAGCTCTTCCCTGCCACCAGTTCAATGGATTTAGCCCTTTTCTCTCCTGCCGCTGGCACCCTTACCCTGCCTCAAGTACATGTAGTTAAGTCATAAGACAGCATTTGCTTGGATTTATTTATTCTCCTCTCCTTCCCTCAAATATCCAGGTGAGCAAACCGAATTATTGTCATGGGACTCAGGCATCTGGCTGAGGATCAGGAGTCAGGGGGAAGTCCCTGTGTGACTCTTCTTCACCGTGTGAGCACAGGGACCTCAGGGAGTCTGGAAGAAGGAGCTGGGTGAAATGGGAAACAAAAAAATGATCTTCAAAGGATTGTTTTGACTTTCCTCCCTCAATTCTATCAAAACCTTTGAAAAGGCAATCACCTTTCTAATTTCATGCCAATCTTTATATTACATTAGTTCGTAAATCAAAGTCTTATCATCACTGAAAACACCAGCCCACTAAAATCTTTGGCCTTCAACATGTTTTTCTGAGATACRGGATGAAAACAAACTTAGAATTTTTAGATTCCCTCCGGGCAGCTCCATTTCCCGAGAAAATTGCAACGGAAGTGAGATTTGAACAAACTCGTGACTAACTGAAAGCCCTTGATCTTGTCATGAAGATCACCCTGCTTGGGTGAAGCCTGCAGAGAAGAGGGCAAAATGACTTGGGCGCAGATTGAGGAAGCACCGGGCGAGTAGATTGAATTGGTCTTGGTCTTTTCCAGTTTTCTTTCCGAATTCCCTGTCCCTGGGAACCAGTGCAACAGAGGAAGGAAAAAAATGTCAGCACCGAAATGGTTCATCTGACAGGAGCAAGCAGCTAAGCAGCTTCTATTGCTATTAAAAACACCTGCATAGCCCAGGTTCCCTTTGAGACTAGCTCCCCTCTGGAAATCTCAGCGAATACTGATTAAATCTCCTTTCATCTCTAGCACTGTGAGCAAATGCATGCACATTTTCCATTACTATTCACTTCTTCACAGCTCCCTGACTTAACACACAGACTAAATCCTTTATTCAACAACAACAACAAATGATCAAAACAATTCAGCTTTTCTTCGAATAATGGGATGTACTTCAGTTCTAAATATTCATGGTTCGGTGAAAATTGTCTCTTGATGGGTCCTGAGCATACTGGTGTCAATCTGTTTAATTGACTCTCAGACTCTATTTACCTCCAAAGAGCATTTTTCTTTCTGGTACTGATCTTGATTGAGACAGAAGTGCCCACCTCTTCTAGCACTTCCCATCTTAGCTTGCTGAGTTCGTGATCCCTAAGAGGTTTCCTCACACCAATTTGCAGATCTGGAGAGTCCAAAGAGCTTTCAGAACACTATACACGTTCTGAATTCACCAATTCTATTCCGAATTCACCAGTCCTAAAGCAAGGTTTGAAACTGGGCCAAATTGCTATTTCTTGCTGCAAAAACGTGGTACAGCCATGATGGCAACATATCTACTTGACGCCTGGTGGAGCCCCCCTTGTCACAGTATCTGCTCATCCCCATGCCACCGGTCTTTGAGACAGGGCAGCTGTAGGGTCTCTTGGAGAGAAGGAAGTCAGTCTGAAACACCAGATATAAATTATTTAGGCAAAAAAAATGGCAAAAGCAGAAGAGGGACTCATGGAGCAGCTCAGTTGGAGGAGACACAGACACCTCGGATGACCTCACTCTTGCTCAGAAGCTGAGACACGTTTTCTGAGGCAAGAGGTGCCRAGTGCTGCATCTGGGAATCTCAAACATCTCCTTGCAGAGCATGCAGGGATGCTCCCAGCAGATGGAAGCACGCGGGGACTCGCTGTGAGAAACAAGCATAGATCCATTAAGGAATCAGAGCTGTGAACATCTCAGATACTTGAGGCAGTAACCAACAGCAGTGATTTTTAGGGCATATTATTATTATTATTATTATTATTATTATTATTATTATTATTATTATTACTATTACTATTACTATTATTATTATTATTATTATTATTATTTTAGTATTTTCCTGATCTTTTCCTGGCTTTCACTTACAGTTTCTGCCATGACTGGATTTAGGCTTGATTCATACCGAAAGAGCACAAACACATGTGGATGCTGTGATTTGAGCCTTCCTCCACTGCTGACAACCAGCTATTCCCAGGAGGCCTCTGCCCAAGACCAGTTGTCAGGGAGACCCTGTGAGCTGAACTCAGTTGGTCATAGGGAGCCACAGGCTAAGGAGACGAKAGGACACGGCGGCCGAGAGAGATTTATCATCCTCACTCTGTGCTTTTCACAACCTTGCTTTGTCACAGCTTTCCAACGCCCTTATTCTCCTTGTCTTTGGGAGAAGGGCAATTTCTCCCCCTTTTTCATGTAGGACACTTGGTGCACAGGAGGAAGGCAGACGGAGATATTTCCAATGCCTGAGGAGCCCCTATGGAATTTGCCCCCAAAGTCTATAAAAAGGCCATAAGCAAGGGAAATGTGAGCCCACAGCTGGCTCAGACTGAGAACTGCTGTGACTTTCCTCACTTATCTCCCTTTGCACTCGCAGCCCTCTGGTCCCCAGCTGTACCTGATGCTTCAGAGGTGCTCATTTCCGAAGCAAAATAGCTGTGATTAATAGAAGGAAAAAACAGAAGAGATAAGGTCTGTCCCAATGGAGGAACCACCATCCTTTCCATGAACCACCAGGGAAGCTGTATAATAGAGGATGAGAACATGCACAGACCAGTCAGACTTACAAACAAGTTATTTACTAAATACTGCACTTATCAACATATGAGAGAGAAACATGGGCAAAGAAATGCATGAGAAAAGGCAGACTGACAGATACTAGTGTCTCACAATAGAAGTATTTTCATGAGGGGTGCTCCGTTACGTGCACACTGCCTACAAAGCATATTGAAAATAAATGAGTTATACTGTGGTCACTGCAAGTAAATGGGCATGCAGCAATGAAGGCATAGCAGACACAAGCTAAGTTACTGTATTATTGCTGAAATGAATTGGATGTGTGAGGAAGCACACACTATATTTCCTATTCATTTAGCAAATGGCTTGAGAGGGAAAAAGCACTAACACACCCCAACACACCCCAGTGCCATCCTCTTGAACATGCTCAGCTAGGCTTGGCTACTGGCKAGTGTCCTCGGCAAGGTGGCAATGAGATAGCCCATTCCCCCTGCTGCTCGTGGCCTCCATCCCTCAAGTTATCCCCTTAGTCATTCCTCCTTTTACAGCATAATTCCAAAGAGTTTTGTTAGTTTCCTATGCCAGGTTGTAGCACACACTTGCAATGCTATGCACAAAAAATACCCTGCAAGACTCCTTGCAAACCGCTCTGTGATTTGCAAGACACCTTCCAAACTATTCATCCCATGCTGGAACAGCAAAAGACCGTGATCCAAGGCAAGATGTCCAGGAAAGAGGCTTTGCTGCAGCACAAGGGCAGAGATACCCAGGAAATTCAGGCTCAACATTAGCAGTGGAATGGGATGGCCTTAATATCACCAGGCTGCTCACGCAGCATGAGCACCGCTGCTCTAGGAAAATGCCATCTACTGAGGTCATTTTCAACAGAGACCTCCTGGGAGGAGCAACGCACACAACAAAACAAGGAGGATTTCCTTGGCTGCTGCTGCTAGCAGACTAAGGGAACGGGTTTGCTAAAATACATTCTGCCAATTTGCTGCTGTTGCTCTGCCTGCAGCAGCGGGTTGCGTTATCTTATCTGCTGTTCAGTACTTGCAATGTCAGTGAGGAATCGTTGCTAAATCCTCGCCATCCCCTTTGCATGGCTCTTTGCAGCAAAGCTGAGGAGATTCACTCTAAACAGACCCTCATACAGGTAACCATTGCTGGTGAGATACTGTGCTGAAGAGAATGAAGAGAGAGGGGAAGGAAAGCACAGTTTGGAAATAAATGGGTGACAGGGACACGAAGAGGAGAAGTGGAGGAGGAAAGAGGGCAAAGTCGTGTGGGTGTGTACAGAACATTTCTTGCAACCTATAGTTGCYCTATAGGTTTTGCCTATAGGGCAAAGTCGTGTCTTCGTGTGTGTCAGGAGCTCCCACTGCAGCTCCCACCCTCCCACTCCTGGGACGCAGCACACCCAGTGCACACATCTACACCACAATGACAACCTATCAGCGGGCAATATCACATCACGTTCTTCACTAGTACTTGGTAGTACAACTAAGTGCTTTGGATGGAGCTTCCCACTGCAACACTCCTGCCTTTTCTGCTCACAGCTGCATGAATCTGAGCAGTATACAACAAGAGATGGGAGTCCTTCAGCAGGATGCCAGGTTACAAAAGTGCTCTGAGATTTACTTCATGTTCCCTGATGGGATAGTAGATAAATCAGGCTTCACTGATGGTGCTTCACGTCTTTGCCAACTAGTTGTGCGCTAGAATAGAGGGCTGGGATGTCACWCTGCCTTTATGCAATGTTGCAACAGATCCTTGATGATTAAATACAAAATTCATCCAGAAATCAAGGTTCTGATTCAACACGGAGGCACCCAAAGGCTTCTACATTGTAATCCCTGGGGGGAAACCTGCACAACTTTCCAACAGACACTTTTTGCTGCTTGCTGCTTCTTAGAGGCAAAGTCTGGGTGGAGACCAGGACCGTTGAGTTGCTTGTTCAGTGCTGCTCCTTGTAGTTTGCTAACCCGAGGGAATGCCTGGAGTCTGAACAACTAAAACACCTCTATTGCACGGTTCAAGACTGAGAAACTGCAGGCAGGATCCTCCTTCTCCCCACTCCCTTGCTATGGTGCRGAGAAGGTCCATCCTTCTGTCCTTGTTCCCTCAACTCTTCCATCCCCTGGACTCTTGCATCTGTTTCTCCTCTTCCATTCCCTTCTCCATTGTGTGGACAGTACCTACTGTCTCTAGTCACACAGGGCTGTTCTTTGCCGAGCTTTTCTAAGCTCTGCCCAGGGAGCAATAGGAAAGGAGCAGCCTGCCTTGATGGGCAGGATGGGGAGGGAGTCGGGGCATGCACAGACCATAGCAGAGACAGAACATGAAACATTCCTGCTCCAACCTTCAAAGAGAGGACAGTCCGTCCAGGGGCAATGAGTCAATTGGGGTTATAAGATGGGAGATCCAGAAGCAGCAGAGACACGGAACGCTTCCTCTTCCTAGAGACGGACAGAAATCCTGACTCCTCGATTACCAACCACCAGACAGCTGAATCAGCCAAAGAAGGACCACCCAGCCCAGCCCAAAGCCCAGGCTTGGACAGACCCCATTGCACAGCGACAGCCTGGCGAGGCCAGGGACCAAGCTGCACGCCTGGGGAGCGCGGACCCCTCTGGCGCATCCCSCCCTGCGCCCCTTCCCCTGCACGGCACCGCCACCCCCCAGCCCGCCCGCCGCACACGGGGACCTGCCGCCCGCTGCCATCGCCACCCAGCACGGCATCTCGGCGGTGCTTTCTCCAGGCAACCTCTTCTGATTTTCATTTTCACTCAGGGACTTTCTGCCCCCGTGCGCTGCCACCAGGATGTCACCCAGAACGTCACACGGCTTCCGACAGGCGCTCCGGCTGCCCGGCTCGCTCCACCGCCCCGTCCGCCCAGCGCCGGAGCAGACCTGGATTGTTTTTTGCTTTCTCTTCACTCTTGCTCTAACATGGCACCCAGGGAAGGACCCATGTTGTACAACAGGCTGGGATGGAGAACCGCAAGGAACAAGCAGAAATATCTCCCAGTTCAATTGTAAGCCACAATTTCAACACATCTACAGACACCCGGGAGATACCACTGGGAAAGGGACAGAGCTCAGCTCTTCCCAAAGCACCTGCATTTCTCACTGGCCTCTATCCACCCATCTCCTTAGCTGGCTAATATTCACTAACCAGAGCAAGAGACTCTCATTCCCCGTCCTTTGCTCAACAGGGCCCATGGGACACCCTGGGTGACACCAAGCTGCCTCCTAGGAAAACGGGCCTGGCAGAGGTTGCTCCTGCCTGTGGCTGCCGAGCGGCACACGAAGGACTTAAGCAACCCAAACGTCAAATCAACAGGCTGCTCCCAACGTCTCTGCCATGCCAGAGCYGACCGGCACCATCCACCCATGGCACCGTGCCCGTGCAGATGGCCAGGGACCTCCCTGGTCCTGTGACACCACTGCTGTCTGCATGTCCGGAGAAGAGAAGTGGAGCGGGAGGTCCGTTTGTACTCACAGTTTTGAAGTCCTCGTGGCTACACTCTTGGCCTTTGAATTTRCAGTAGAGCATCATATCCTTCAGATCATGGCCCACCCGTGCCAGGAACTCCTGCATGCTGAAAACTTTGGGTTTGTATTGCTTAAAGTTGGCCTTTTCCTGGAGGATGGCTAAGACAGCYGGGTCAGCCAGGTGAGGGTTGGGGATCTGCAGGTTGACGTCGAGCAGAGCCAGCAGCTCTCCGGCATGGTACAGGTCATTGGTAGTGAGCCGGGAGAAGCGAAACTCATTGAGATTACAGATGGTGACGGCCGGGAAGACCAGACTGTTTGCCACCACCTCGTCCACTTTGGTCACGTGCTGGTAGGAGAAGTAGAAAGCCACCCGGTCCGAGCTCTCCACCAGGAGCAGACCCAGGGAGCCCACGAAGGCCAAGGTCCAGAGCAGGCGCCGGATGGTCACCGGCCCGTAGACGAAGACGTGACGGATCCCATGGAGCGTGGAGGTGTTGGCAAAAATCTGGATGCTGGAAGGCTGCAGGCTGCCCATGCTGCCCTCGCTGGTGCTGTCCTTCAGATCCATGAGGGATGGAGTTGGTTAAATCCTGGCAGTACTTTAAGGGTCCGTCTCTGGCAAGCGCCGGTCTCCGGATCTCTCCCCTCCCCTCCCTCACCCTCTTGGAAGTAATTTAACCCTTGCAGGGGAGGGAGAGAGACAGAGAGGCTCAGGCAAGCTGCTGCAAGCTTATCCTACAAGCTCAGCAGCATCTCCGTGGGGGTAAACATTGATATAAAATCCATTCAAACTCCAGCTCTTGATTTCCTCAGCGCGATAAAAGAAGGGCTGGTTTTATTTAGGGAGACACCAAGGTGATGTGGAAGAGAAGTGGGTGGGAAGCGAGCGCTCAGCCAATGGAAGGCAGGTCCTCCCCCTGCACACACGCACGCACACTCACACACAGGCATGCACACGCGCGCCAAAGCCAGACCAGAGGAAGGCAGAGAGCTTGAAACACGGCGGGGCAGCTTGCAGCCTGCTAAGTAGTGCATAAAGCGCAGGGACGTCGCCTCCCTGCACTGATGTGTTGCAGAGCAGCGGGGCGCGTAGCCCGGCGGTGCGGTTTTCCTGCTGCTCCGATGCTTCACGCTGCTGATTCAGGCATTCCTCCTCCTTCCCAGCCTTCCATCCGCCTGTGGGGTTTTGGTTTTTTTGCAGCGATGGGGGTGGCTCCAAAAATGCTGCTGGAAAAACCGCACCTTGCGCTGCCAGGTTTGCTCCTGAGGGTTTTGCTCAGAGCAAGCTGGACAGCTTGCTTAGGAGGAGGATGCGAGAGGAGAGGAGAAAGGGGGAGGGAGAGGGAGAAGATAAAAAAAAATAAAAAAAAAGAGGAGAAAAATTGCGGCTGAGCTGCATGGGCGCCCACACAGAGCAGGTAAGGAGCTGGGCGGAAAGCACCAAGCAGCAGGACCAGGGAGGGCTCCAGCCAGCAGCTCTTGCAGCCCCCAGGCTCACCCCACGGGYGACTCCAAAGCCTCTGGTCCATCAGCATCCCCAGCAGTTCAGTTTGTCTCTGAAGGGCAGCTGCAGTGGGGTTTGTTTTATGGGAGATGCTTCCAGATGTGAGCTCAGCTGGGAGGCTTGGAGCTGCATGGAGGAGCGACTGTGAAAGGTTTCCTGCCCAACAGACACTGCAATATCCCCCTGTGAGCTCTCCGTGCATGGGAGCATCCTCCCTGGGAGCTGCTGCCGAGGGCACCAGTGCTGCACAGCTCCAGGACAACATGCCATTCAGGTCCGGGTAGGGTCTRGGGGTAATCCTGCACCTTGTCTCACGTGTGTTATTGCTATTGCCTGCAAAAGGATCTAGAASGAACCAGCAGCTCCTCTGCACCCTTTAGCCCAAGGGCAGCTGAGGGGAGTCCTCAGGCCAAGTCTTATCCGGCAGATGCTTTTGCACCGGGGATGATTGGGACCATTATCCCAAAACAGAGGCAGAGGCTGAAGCACCRTCTGGAGAGCGATGCCCAGCGCTCTCAGCCCCTCAGGAATCCTGTGTTAGTCCCCACAAGGTCAGGTCTGAAGATGACCAGGGACAGCATCAGCAAAAATCCCACTTTTTACTGTGATGGAGCCTAGCTAGATCCTTGGAGGTCCTTGGAGGGAGCCCTTGCTTCGTGAGTGCTCCAAATCAAGTAGCGATGGCTTGTCATGGGGTTGACCACTTTGCCACGTCCTTTCCGGACAGGGTGAATGCAGGTCCAAGCAGACCCAAGGAACTTGTGAACCACAATTACAAAAGCTTAGGGAAGAGTGGCCATATCAGCCCCACTCTGGAGCTACAGACCTCGCTGCCTGGTCTTCCTAGGGTATGGAGGGGATCGCTGCCCCTCTGCAACATATTTCTGGCAAGAATGGGCTTCCTTCTCCCACCCTCCGCCAAGTTGTCTGCAAATCTCTTCCCTACCCGACTCCGTCTGTGTTACTGGCCTGATGCACTAATGCTTTCATTTATTCACCACACACGCTGCCTTTACAATSCTGTTTTCTGTAATTCATACCATATACCATCTGCTGCCTTGTATTATTTAACCATGTGAAGTGCTCTGGGTATCAGCTGCAAGGAAAAACTCCTCGCTCAGCAGTGCTCACCGGCCCCGTGCTCCCTCCCGGGGTTCTTCCCTGCTGCTTGTGGGCTCCCTTAGGAGATTCGATGGGATTCTCCCCATGCCATAACCCTGGAAGATGCAGCAGTGGCRGGGGTTGGTCCCCGGTGAGCACCCCGCATGCAGCCTGTGGCCTCAGTGTTGGGTTGTGCATAGGGGTGGCATTGCCTGGGCTGTCCTCAGACCCTAGGAGAAGGGGCTGGCTGGTGCCTGCAGGTGACACGGGCAAGGATGGGGGCAGCCACGTCACGGCGCATTCGCACCGCTCTCAATGCACRTGTGCATGCAGCACTGCAACCGCAGGGGATCACGACTGTGCCATCATCCCATAAAAACCTTGGGGTTTGCAGAGCCCAGGCAAGGAGCCCTGAGCTCCAAGGGTGCTTCAGAAGGGGACAATAGCAAAATGCACATCTGGCCCCACTAGCACAGCTGCTTCTGTAGCCAGGTGGGACCAGAGACACATTCCCTCCCCAAAACCCCTTCTTCACCACGCAGAGCAGGGAAGGCAGGAACCGCTTGATGGAGGCAGGTGAGCAGCAGGTCCAGGGGGGGTTGAGGGACACAGGGAGCAGAACCTCATCCCTCTCCCGTTGCATGTTCTGCGCCTGCCCTCTTGTGTCCCAAGCACATGTTGCAATGCTCAGGGTGAGGATTGCCGGCTATAGAGCCCAAAGGAGTTTTATTTAGGCAGGGACAGAGGGGTCCCCCTCATCTGCTTGCAAGAGGTTCAAGCTCCTATGGGACCTACTCTGTTTCTCAGCCTCTTTGGATCCTCTCACCACCTTTGGTGTCAAAGCCCTTGAGCTGTTGGGCACCCGTAGGTCCATTAGGATGCTTGGCTGCTTAAATGAGTCTTCCTTCCAAATGGGAGCCCAGTGTTGCCTGCTGAGGTTCCCCTTGATGCTAAATCCAATCCCTTCCAAAGTAGCTTTGGCTCATTAAAACAGCTCTTAAAAATACTGAGATCCAGTTGAAATATTTTATTGGATTTCAATATATTTAATATTATGCCTGGATTTATTATAAGGTATGAAATAAAAGCAATTAGAGGGCAGAAAAGGCTTCTTGAAAGAAAACTGAAAAACTCAGACGGCTTCACTTAGGAAAGGCTCTAGAGGGAAGTGCTTGAGGACAACGTAATGCTTCATGTTGATATCCCTACGCCCCCCTCCAAAAAGAAAGTGTTGACACAAATATATTTTTCCCCAGGGAGAGCATCAGGGCCAATAAAGCAGCATTTTTGGGTGGAAAAAACTTATTTTTTTGGAAATTGTCCCACCAGCTCTTCCTACCATCACCCAACAGCAGAGAAGACTCTCAAGGCTATCCTCGCCTCCCTCTGCCTACAGGAAAGCTAATAACAAACAGCTCAGAGCAGGGGAAGAGGAGCCTCCAGCCCCAAAACCTGCTCGGCAATGGGAGCGAGGAGGAGAGGACGGAGTGCGGCTGCTCAGCGGCTTCCCCAGGGCGCCAAGATTAATCACAGCCCCACGTCACCCGGAGCCACGGAGTGAAAGCCAGAGATTTTATCACCAAAAGGTAACACTGGATTCACAGCAAGTTGTTTTCCCAGCAACAGGTGCCTATTTTGCTCACTCCCAACTTCTTGGCAACCCCRTTTTCCTGGCTTCTTATACATAAAATGGAACTAATGATACTTCTGTGCTGTCTCTTGGGCTTAGAGATTTGGGGATGAAAAAGGTAATCTAAGAACCGTCTTTTCCTCTGGTGGGTTTCCTTTTAAATGGCTGGCTAATTTAGTCCTTGAAACTGTACTTGTTCCCCGTGTTAAACTTTACATGGTTTTGTTTTGACTTATCTGCTTTAATTCTGCTGGGTGTTCTCACTCCTTGGAAAGGCTATAAAGGCACTTTGAATCATGCATGAATAATTCACTCTGAGGAACCATTCCAGGCCCTTCTCTCTGGGTAACACCAGGCATTTGTTCTTGCTGGAGCATGAAAAAGGCCCCAAAAAACTCACCAAAGCACTTTTTCCCCCCCATTTTTTTGCTTGAGATGTCTTCATCGTTGTTTGTTGCCTTTGAACTTGAGCTTCACTAGTGCTCCCAAGCGAAGCGCTCCAAAGAAAGCAGCTTGCATGGGATTTTGATCCTAGCAATAATTAAACCAAGGAACGCTACGAGGAAAGGAGCCACCACCGCATTGCTATAGCAACCCTGCTTGTCTTCCCTCCAGCGGCAGGAGTCAGAGGAACAACAAAACCGATGTAAAAAGCAATTGCTGTCCTGCTGCAGCGGGAGCGACGCCGGGACGAGAGGTGGGACCCACAYTGGAAGGATGCGTGGTCGAACACAGCACTTTCCCCTGCTCATCCATTTCTCTTTGCACAGATTTAGTCAACCAAAATTTCAGAGGATTTTCAGGGCTGCCCAGATCCCTCTCAGCCCGGAGCCAACTCCATTGCTCACCTTCAGCAGGTTTTTTTTGCTCTTTTTCAATCACATTTGGCTGCAGTCGCTTCCTTCCCTTTCCTTCCCTTCGAGGATACCTCACCAAGGGGATCTGCAGCTGATGAGCCATGACTCAACCTAAAGAAATCCTATAAAGCCTCACGGGACCATCACATTTAGGGAACAGAGGCGTGCCAAGGCTGCATCCTATGATAACATTACGTAGAGCAGAGCAGTGGATAAGGAAGGGGACAATTTTCCCAGCCAAGTGACGTGGTGACCAGAGTCCCAGCACCTGGGAGCTGCTCAGGCCTTGACTATGTGCAAATATTTCATTTAAGTCATTTGTGCCCCACAGCGTGTTGAATGGACCTAATCCTTTCCTCTCCTAGGGGTGTGTTGGATGGGTTAGTCAATGTTTATTCAATGATCAGAGAAGCAGCAGAGGCAGCAACTAGACCAGATTAGAGTATTTACGTTTCCATAAGATTATTTCCACTCCAGAGAGGAGCTGGTTTTGTGCTGATAAAAATTACTAAATCCTTGCCCTTTCTGAGGGAGGAAGAATACTTGAAACGTCTGGATTCCTTCTGGAAATGGCTTAATTCAGTGCAAAGTGGCACAGTAACAACAGTACAGGCTGAGCTCGTCCTCTGTGGAATTGCATTGCACAGGACTTGTTGCTCTGCAGATCTGCTCGGGATAGGCAGAGCCCTTCAAACTGCCTAAAATATGAGAGAAGAGACCTTTTTATGAGCCATTTACTCCTTGGTTTGTGTAGAGACGTCAGCATAAGGAACTGTCCAGTTAGTGGACAGAGGGGCAACTCCAGCTTGGAGAGGACACTGGAAAAGCTCCCGGAATAAAAATCTCCTGAGGACTATCATGGGGAGATGCAAATCACCAGGACCCACCTGGTGGGGATAAGGGTGGGATTTCTTCTCCATGCAGCTTTCCCAAGGAGCTCCAGGAAAACGGCTGGGCTTCTTCTAACAATTCACACCCATGAATCCGATTATCGCGCCCCTTCAATCCAGCAGATCGTTAGTGCCGCTGTGGACACCAGGTCTTCTTGCATGTGCAGACGCAGCCATCCTCTTCCTCCCCACAGCCCTTTGACCGCTCCCCTGTGCCTGTTGCCATCCCCTCACAGGCAAGTGCTTTTCAATCCGCAGCTATTTTAATTTCCTCTGGTATCTGCCCTATTTTCCTGGTATTTTTCCTTTTCTTTTTCCTTTTTTCCCTTTTCCCTTTCCCTTTCCTTTTTTCTTTTCCTTTTTCCTTTTCTCTCTTTTCTTTTACTTTTCCTTTTTCCTTTTTCCTTTTTCCTTTTCCTTTTTCTTTTTCCTTTTTTCCTTTTCTTTTTCCCTTTTCCTTTTCCTTTTTCCTTTCCTTTTTCCTTTTCCCTTTTCCTTTTCCTTTTTCCCTTTTCCTTTCTCCTTTTCCCTCAGTCAGTGCAGTCTAACTCCACTCTCCCCATGAATCTTCAACCACCATTGATCTATTGAACTCTTTAGTTTCTCTCACCTGGACAGGCCATTGCCTTACCYGCTCTGTTGGTGGAGCCCTGCAAGTCAACCCGGGCAGGGAGAAGAGTTTCCAKCATGAGAATATTCCCCCAAACCTCCTCCARCCTCTGCCTGGGTCACGTCTCCTTGCTGATCTCCTATGGACAGAGCTCCTTCCAAAAGATGAAGGAGAAGCTGCTTTTCCTGGGTTAATGGTAGCAGAGAAAGCTGCTGAGCACGTCGGGTGTGAGGTTTGCTTGCCTGGCTGGGGACACAGGCTGCTACCGGCTTTGTAAAGACGGGAGTGACTCAGGGCTCTCACTTGGCCAAGCATTTGAGATGAATTATCCGGTCAGCGATAATGCACTGTCGTGTCAGGCACAGCTCTTTGTAGCAGATTTGGGGAATGATATCTGGGGGAGAAAAAAGAAGAATCAGAGGAATCAAATCTTTTCTAACAGCATCATAAAAGTGCAAGGAACAAACATTGGGTTTTCTTCTTTGTTTTGAAACAAAAGATTAAAATAGATCAGCCTAGATATAAAAAGGGAGGAAGACTAAGTTAAACTGCTGTTCTCATGCTGCCTTCCACCCTCCCTCCAGTATATCCTAGGTCAAATGGGTAAAGGCACCTTCAGAATGCCCTGAAATTGGTATCGCACAGAGATGTTGCAGCAGGGGAGAGCCCTGTCCTCAAACCTGCACCAGGCTGTGAGCTGCAATGCCAGCAAAACCGCTGGGGCAGATGGGGACACTGCCCTGCTTTAATTTATGAAGGCAACAGAGATGATTCCTTAGGAAACCTGATTTAGAGGTTTAATAGCAATGAGTGAAGGGGGGGGAAAAAGCTCCTGTCTCAGCCTCCTCGGTTATTCATGGGTTAGTACAATAACACATCAAGTTTTAAGGGCATGCAAAGCAGCTGCTGCTAATTTCAGTGCGAAGGTTCAGAGCCTGGCCGAGATCTTGACTGCATTGGATGTGAAGGGAGGTTTTTCTGCTGGCCGGAATGATCCGCGATCCTGGAAGCAGGTGTCAGGGATTGAACCTGGCGCATCCGCTGCCATTTCCATTGCTCAGCTGCCTCCCAGTGCGGGAGAGCAGCACCCTCGTGCTGCAGCTCCCACGCTCAGGCTGCTGCTGCAGAGCTGTCCTCTCCGCTCGGGCTCTATCAAACCAGCCCTGTCTGAGCAGCACTTCAAACAATCAGGGAGGAACCTGCTGATACTTTTCAGATGAAACCAAAGCAAAGTGACTGTTCAGCTCATACAGACAATAAACATTTTATTGCTTCCATACGGTTGCTTTCCAGGCCGCTTTCAAGCAGAGGAAATTTATTTTTAAGTGCTAAGAAAAGGGTTAAAGTCATTTAATTCAGTCGCTGCAGACCTGCTCGCTCCCCTCTTATGCCAGTTCTTCAAAAGTTTCRAGAATAGATGGCTTCTAATTAAATCTGGCAGAAACCAATATATATTTTTGCTGAAGCCACAGAGAGACGATGCATTTTTCATGAAATCAGCTCTCCCTGGAATAATGTCATCTTATATCCACTGCTTGGAACTTATGCTGGATTGCGAGCAAATGCCAGGGAAGGGGGACCTGGGAGGATCTGCCTTTCCTGAAGCAGGTATCTGGGCTCGGAGTGCTCTGACCTGTGTTTTGCACTATTACTTAGCGGGCAGCTCTCCCCACATGCTCAAGTTGGGGGCCTTTCCTTCCCCTTATTTGGGAAAACTCGCCTGCGTTTGAAAGCAGAGTTGGAAGAGACTTGTCCCCTGGMCTTACCTCTTAGATCCAAGCCAGGACAGCAAACAAGCACCACAAAAGCCCTGGTTCGGGTCAAATCATGGATGAAAATAAGAACTCAATTAATTTGCAGGTCTGTGAGATATTTTCCTCCCTTCCAACGTCAGAGAAGGTGCCACAGAGCAGGAAGAGAGGCCAGCCCAGCAGCTCAGCCCGCAGCTCCTGCAGATATGAGGTCTGAGGATCCTTAGCTAAAGCCATGGCAGGATGGACACAGCAGCTTGGACACTTTTAATTACTACTTTTAATTAATCACTAGCGTCCTTTGCTAGTGATTAATATGAAAAATGAGCATAGAAATACAGACAGCTTCTGATAATAAATAGGTAAGGAAACGAGGACTGAAGGAGAAGACTTGTGCAAGTGGAAGGGTCTGACTTAGAGGATGTTTTATCAGCCCTCTTGAGAAATGGCCTCACCACCACCTCCCTCCTTCRCTTTCCTCATCTCGGGGTGCTCAGAGGCAGCGATTTTCCCCTGTTCTCTCCCTTGCTCAATGCTGCTACTGCTGCCGGCCTGGGTTATGCAGCCAGGGCCCCCCCGGCATGCAGTGACTTCAGACACCAGCAAATGTGTTTCCTTGGGGAGCCACTGCTGTGACCGCTTGGCCACCTACCTGAGGGAGCAGCTGAGTCTATCCCAAGTGATCCTGGCTTCATCCTGGCTGTAAGCATCATGCCTGGTTTGGGAAATTGCTTGCAGTAGCTGCGAGGGATAAACAGGTCCACAGAGTGGAAAACTTGTTAAGCTCCAGTTATTCCCCCAGCCTCAATGATYGTGCGCAGCTGTGGAATAGGATTGGAGGGTGGGGAAACGTGAAGTTCCAGGGCAGTGCACTAGATGGTGGTGCATGCAAAGGAAAGCACACAGTGTGCCAGAGATCCCCAAGGGCTGGAATTTGGGCTGAAAATAAGGGGTGCAAGGCACCGGCTCCCCCCAACCCCTCCAGAAAGGGACCCTAAAYATCAGTAGTTATTGGATAAGCTGTCCATGCCCTGCAGTGATTCTGGAATACCAGCAGATACTAACTACTAGTTTTGGGCTTGGCCACACTGGCCTGGCAAGGGAGATGAGGCCGAAGGCTGGACAGGAGCTCAGCTCATTTTGCAAAGCAACATCTGGTTTCTTTGTCACTGCAGCCTAGGGGAATACATGCTCCTGCATACGGTCATCCCCTTCAACCTATGGCCCGTGGTCACTCGTGCCCTCTCCCAGGCTGACCGCTCCTGCATGTGTTTAGAAAAACTCGTGCCTTGCAGGAGGGGTGATAACACACCAGGTTACCCTGCAGATAACGTGCCAGCTGCCTGCAGTGCAGGAAGTTTCCTGATCCCACCAGTCAACACCTTGCACAATGCCCTTCGGAGAACATCTTTTCCCCCCGCCCGCCAAATTTGAGCACACAGTTAGAAAAGGTCCTTCCTAAGACCGTGATTTAGTGCATTAGACCGTGGTGCTGCTGGGCTCTTCTGTCTTGTCCCAGCCCCTGCTGTTTGGCAGGAGCAGATCCATAAATTGCAGACATTGGCTCTGCCGCGCCAGCTGCTGCCGCCTTTGCCCTTAATGCAGCATTAGATCACTCTGCTTCCTTGAGTGGAAAGGAATTGACCTGCTCGCTGGCTGCTTGCACAGATTGTTTCTCAATCTGCTGGGTTGCGGTGGCTCGGCTCAGCTGCTCCCATCCTCTGCAGGGGCTTTGCACACACGTCTAATTCGTGGCCTGGCAGCAGCTTTCCAGACAAAGTCTGGACCCAGTAGCTGGGTGGCATGAAATGCAGAGCTCGGATGGAGCGGGACGAGCAGAGCCACTTGGGTCTGCATCTAGAGGTGTCTCCTTCATCTGAGGCTCCACAATAGGAGTGGCTGTTGGGGCAACTTTTGTCCCTCTGCTTCATGTCCCCATTTAGCTGCTGCAAGAGGGCCAGATATTTTGGATAGAGGAGTAAATTACCTATCTGTGGAAAAGGCTGAAAACAGAGCTGCAGGTGGGAAAAACGGCTGTCTTTAGTTCTTAGTGCTCTGTGTTGTGCTGGTGCTCACTCTAAATCAAACTGCAGGAGACCCAGGTACGTATATTCAATCTCTGCTGAAGACGTAGGGGTGTCAGAGCTGTCACGAAGGCCGACGTGTACCCTGTGACCTTCTGATCATGACTCACCAAGGAAGAGAACAGCTGGACTCCAGGAGCTCAGGCTGAGTCTGTAGAGATGGGAATTAATGAAGGGAGAATTTCTCTTGTGAAGTAGGAGCTTGTTTCCCTGGAACTCCTGCCCGACACCAAATACTGCAACTCTTCATTCAAAACCCACTGACTGAGAGCTGTCTTTTGGGGTAGGGGAAGAAGAAGGACTTGTTCCAGTAATACTAGATACTCCCAAGGAAAGTCCCCTTCTATGCTGACAGTAATGATTCACCTGCAGAAAAGTGTTTTATAGTCAACTTTACCAAATTTCTCCTATGCTTCTCTACAAAGGCTTTGCAGTCGTTGGATGTTACTGGATGTTATGTGAATGGTGAAACTTGGGTAAAAAGTTCTCTGCTTCTTAGCTCTATCCCATGTTATGTCATCAGCCATAGCCTTGAGGTCTCKGAAGATGGCAGAAATGCAAGAAAAAAATAAATAAACCAACTCCTTTTCTTTGAAAGCTCCTCATTTAACTCTGCTCTGCTTGCTATTTAACCCTGGAGGTCCTCTGCCCTGGTGGGCTGCCCTGAGCTGGGGTGGTAGAAAAACCAAGAGGAGAAACTTTCAGGTGATTCTTTCATGGCATCATTCCCAATCTGCAGCAATGAACATGGATGGACATGGTCATGGTCACCACGTTCCTGGCAAATGTCAAGACCCAGAAAAGACAAGAGTGTGTATTGATCAGACGCTTTCACGCTCAGGGAATGGGTTTTAGCAAGCCTCTGAGCTGGAGTGTCTTAATGCAGCCAATGCATTCACCCAGTCTGCTTCCTTTCTCTTCACACAAATGACCCAAGCGACACAAGTGACCCAAGAGCAGTTGTTGAAACCCAGGAAGAATGCAGACATTTGGAAGAAATGGAAGGAAAGTGCTCCTGGTGGCTTCTGAGGAGGCAACAGAGAGCAAATAGATCTACTAGAAATGCTCTTATAACAGAGGCAATTCCCATGGTCCCCTTCAGAAAAGACAAGTCTTGTGGTAAGCAATCTCACATCTCCAAATTTGCTTTTCATCCTAAATTGAAATTGCCTTTCTAAAATGTTAGATTTCCTGGCATTTGTCTCAGCAATATTGCAATAGTTTGCTTTAATAATGTCTAAAGGTTTTGGTTTTTAAAAAAAGGAAAATTTGCACTGCTTTTAAACATCTGAGTATATATAAAAAGCACTTCAGTACATCCAACAAAATCTATCTAAAATATCAGCATCAACATGGCAGTATAAAAWTCTAAATGGAACAAGAAGGACAAGTATGTGGGAGTGATCCTACACAATTTTTTTCCACTTTTTCCTCATGCAATGTTATCCAACCCAATGTGTTACTATAAAACATTTCCAATAGATTCACATTTGCAGGTGGAGGCAGTTCCAGTTAAATTTTCTCTCTATTCAAGACACGATGGCGAATTTGACATTTGTAGACAATCAAGTGGGCAAAGCCTGGGGAGCAAAGTCTCATCTCTTATTAGACCTGCTCGTATGGTTGGAATAAAAAAAAAAAACAAAAAACAAAAAAAGCAAGATTTGGGAACGCCAACACAACTGTCACCTAGGCAGTGACATTACTATCTTGTTCAATTTGATGTGACTGAGCCAGTGAGTTCATATCTTACCTTCCTCTGCAAAAGTCTGTTTTTCATATTCAACTCCTACTCAAGACTCGTCCGTTGTGACTTCTCGTCGGCAGAAGGTTAAACAGTAGAATCGCTCCAGAGAAACTCAGCTCTCCTCCCCATCGCAACAGAAGAGACCGTGGTGTCGAGAACCTGCTTTGCCACCGCTTCTGGTAGGAATTTTCAAGGTCCCAAGAGAAGCTCTTCWTGTGACAGGATGATCCGTGAGCTACAGAGCCCGTGAACCATTCCGCTCGGTTGCCTCAGTCTGGATCGTCYCCAAGGAGCTCTCAGCCCATCCAGTCAGTGCCACCAGCACCGGGCAGCTCAAGGTCCATCGCTTGGTCTGCTCCTGGGCTAACAGTGGACCTGAGGACCATCCTGCAGGTCAGGGCTGCAGCAACACCATGGTTCACCTCCTTTGCCCACAGGATATATTACAACATCAGGCCCCTCCACAGAGCACCAAATGCTCTCATCTGGAAGCTCGTGCATATTTGCACCCTCTTCTCTGCTCTGAACCTGACAAGTCATATAAAGTTATCTTGTCGTCAACAGACATCAGGACTGGACATTAGGTCGCTCTGAGCATGAAATCATCTCTGGGATTAGGAGTTTACTGGGCATCATAAAATGAGACTCAGCAGCTTGTGAGCAGAGGGACCATGATAGAGACGGAGGAAACATCACTGAGCTCTGCCTTTTCACACTATCAGAAAATACCTTCCCTTTTTCCTCAGTGCCACACGTGTGTGCAAAGCTCTGCAGGGATTTTCCYCATGCTGTGGAAAATCCTCCCCAAATTTCCTTTTTATCCTGCTTCTGTTGGAAGAGAATACTCTAAACCCCAAAGTTGTGCAGAAATCAGAATCTGGGCTAAAACACTGAAATTCAAGTGCTATCAAGTGCTCTCCCTCCGTTATTTCCAAGTATTTTTAAATTTAGCTTTGTATAAATCTCTGCTCTAAAAGTAATTCTGAATCAAAATGGGAAATCATTATTTTGATCATATCTAAGCACATAGTGGATAATCTCGGAAAACTCCTTTTCCCTTCCGCTTTAATCATAAACAGATAATTCATCCAAGCTGACCTTTTCTTAGGCGTAGCTTTAAACCCCCTGAGCTGGCATTTGGGCAGAAGTGTTTCCTCCTCAAATTCCCAGCCAGCCCTTTTCTCCAGACCTGGAAGCAACAGCACATCTCACAACGCATCGGGTCTCCAAGTGCCCATTCCCACCTGCTGTATCAGCTCCAGCAAAGCCCCGTTCCCTCAGGAACACTGTTAATTCGCCCCATTTCTTGCACGCGTCCAACAGCTTTCCCCATCTTCTGTGATCTGGCATTAGGAGCCGCAGCCTTGTGTTTAACACCAGGTAATTTCACTCAGGCTGAGATCTCAATAAGAAAAAGGCCCAGGCCAGGCCACAAACCCTCTATTTTATTTCTGCATATGGCAATCTAGCCGTTTTCTCTCTTTTTTTTTTCCACTAGCAATGCTGTGGTTGCAACAGAAGAGTGTGCAGGGATTTATGGCGAGCAGAACACAAATGGGGTAGTGGAGCGAAGATTAACAGCAGCTGTCTTGCTGAGTCCTGCTAACGGGAACCTTATAATTCATCAGCTTCTCTCAGCTTTGTGCCCTTGGTGGGATACACTGAAGAGATTTGGTAGAAATCAGCCCTAGAGCGAGAACAATAAATGGGTTCTTTGCTGTTGAGTATTGTGGGAATGGATCAGTGAAAGTGCAAAAATCCCCCCCTTTCTTCTCGTCTTGGCATTAGCATCACAGCTGGGCTGGCCCCAGCCACAAGGAGAGGGAAGATCTCCGAACACAGTCCCGGTGTCTTTTGGCCAAATCCCAAAGACTTTTGCCCAATTCGGACACCTGGGATTTCCCCAGACCGAAACCAGCCTGATTTGACTCAAGCAGCCTGGCTGTTCCCACTCCCCACTTCACCTTTATCTTTTATTCAGCAGCCTAAACACTTTGGCCGGTGGCATGTCGCATGGCTGGGCCGCTCCGTGCATTATCAGCCCTAGTGATAAATAAATAAAGAGGCAAACCAGCCTCCCCTCCTCTGGTCCCTGGGCAATTTGCTCTTCTGATTCAGCAGTTTGTTTAGGCCTAATTGCAATTATGTTCTTGTGTGTTTGATTAACCCTGTGCTTTTGTTGTTGCTGCCAGGCTGATAGTGCTGAGATGCTCCACAACCAGGATCCTTGGATAACGAGTCAGCGACGAGGATAACGGGTCAGGGACGTGTGTGATGGATACCGAGGTGGAGGGGAACGCACTGTGGATGACAAAGAAACTGGGGACAAGGAAAGGGAAGAGGAGAGAAGAGAGCATCATCTTGGGACAGACCTTTAGCTGTGGGGCACCAAGCACCACCGATCCCAGCACTGCTCATCCAAAGCTCCCTTTTTGCTGCTTTTTTTTTGCTGTTCTCAGGCTCTTTCCAGCCCCTTGAGCTGGCAGAAACCCACTGAACATTTCCTTCTGCACCATGCCRTGTCTTACAACCCTTCAGCATGGAGAGCAAGCTGACATTTCTCACCAGCTGAACCTTCTGAGAAGTGTCACCCCTATTGCCAAACCTTGAAATCCTTCACTTGGATAGGGGCAGCTGAGTCTGCTGCAGCTGGAGCCTTTGAGCTCTCCACATGGGCTTTACAGAACCAGACTGGGAGATTTCAATTCCCACTTCAGTCTTCTTTTTTTTCATACAAACTCTTGACAAAATCAATCCGTTCAGGTACACATTCTAGTTTCTTTAAATCCTTATTTTCAGCTGGAAAACTGAAGCAGCGGGAAAACCTGCGCCAGCACTATTGATCAGAAACTCCTTTGAAAGGCAGAGGAAAGCTGCCTCCCGCTGCACCTAGCAAGCTAGGGACTGCTCTTAGCAGGAAAGGCTGGAAAACATGGTTTGTTTTCTAAAACAGTGTGTTCATTSCAATAGATTGAAACTCAAAGCAGCTAAAATGGTGCAGGACTTTGGATTGCATCTAACAAATAGGCTTAGCTAAAAACAGTCTTGCCAGACCCTTCTTCTGTCTCCCTTTTCTTCTTGGGTATCTTGCACTTGACCCCAAGCTCTTTTCTTGCAAGAGGGCACGCTTAGGGTGGCATGGTCACAGTAGCTCCCCTTGATGGTCACGAGTGTGATGTGAAGGGGTAGATGGCTCATGATCCCATGGGAGAGGTCACTTGTCTCCTTGGACAATTCCAGCACAAGGAGCAAAACCAGTAGGCCCATGGGCTACCTACACCCACTTCCTCCTGGGTATGCTCTGCACCATTTTATCTCAAATTAACCCCAAGAGATTGGTTTTTAGTTGTCCCTAAATCAACTCKTTTGGTCACCACTGCCACAGGAGTGAAAAAACGCCTGTTCTTTTACTATCCCCCTTGCTTTTGGTCTCTAACTTTCAGTGTTTGAGGCTGATCTTTCTGGCTGCTGGTGACAGAATGAGTTAAAAACTGCTGCGAYTCTGGCAGAGAACAAGCACTCGCTCCATCCTTTCCTTCATTTCCCTAGAGAGCAGGGAGTTTCCCCTTCCCCAGCGTCCTGGCTATTCGAGCAAAACCCACAATTCAGATTAATCATATTTGGAGTTATTAATTCTCCATTTTTTTTCTGACAGGGAGCTGAATAAACTAAAGACTTTTAAAATATATCCATGCCTTGCTTGGTTTAAAGAGTATGTGCAAGAGCAGAAATACTCAGTGGGCAAGAAAGCGTTATCTTTTGGGCTCATGATGATAAAGAACCATTTAGAAACTTTTTTGCAGRGCAATAGGGGTATCATGTGTGGTCTATGTTTATTGCTTAAAAAAGGGAATGAGAAGGAAGGATATTTCCTACATTTGAGCCAAATTGTAACCATTAATACGCTGACATTTATGGGCATGCAGATAAGGAGAATAATATACAATGGAGAAAAATCTTTTAATTATGTTTAATATTCAAACTGGGACTTAATCTGGTTTTCTGTGGACGTACTTACAATAATTGCTGTGAACGTAATGGATTTCTTTTTCCAGGAATGACATAAAAAAAAGATGAAGAAAGAAGAAATGCCCTTTGGACAGTCCCAGTGTCAGATTCCCGTTAAGTTCCAAGGGAAAAAAAAAAAAAAAAAAAAGAAAAGAAAACTAAAGAAAATGAAAGAAAACTGCTTACTTGGGTTGATTAAAACATTTTCCTCTAGCTGATGGGAAATGTTCTCTCTTCACTTTCAGGCTCACCTTTTGTTCCACTTTATTCAAATGGAGGATAAATTGAGTTCAAAGTCAAATGTTTTATTTCAGAACCAGGTATGCAAGAAGAAAACGAATCCTCAGCGTGTTCTGCCCTCCCATTCCCTGCCTTCTCCTCAGGTTTATTTCCCTTTTTTTCTCCTCCCATACTCTTACGGTGCTTTTTGGTGTAATTAGTACTATTTGAATAGCTGTAAGCACTTTTAATTTGGTTTCTTTTATCTTCTCTCATTAGGTCAATGAGTTTATTGAATGTATAGATTGTGAGGCGCAAAAGAATCGTTATCATTTGCCTCTTGCTTTCTGTACAAAATACAAGCTCAGGTCGAAGTAGCAGCTTTCAAGAAGATGCATTAATTTCAGCAAAATATTTTCTAACAGGGACAGAGTGGAAACCTTTTAAACAAGATGGAAAAAGGTGGTAGGGAAGAAAATATCTGCCATCCTTCCTCTCTATTTATAAAAATTTTCCAGTTAAAATGACATTTGCTTTGGAACACTCTCCTTTTATCAGAAAACACTGGGGAGGAAAAAAAGACTAGAAAAAAAATACCAGAAGAATTGTCTGATTTGAAGTCCAAAAGCCACTTGCTCACGCCAGAGTAAAGTCTCTTTAGACTGCAAATCAACAAGTGTTATTTACTATATCACTCTATGCAAACTATTAAAAAAATGAAGATGATGGCAGTAGTGCTAGAGCCATTGCTCAAGGGAAGCCTGCCCCATTCCAGCAGCCCCGTGTTGTGTTTGCATCTCACTAAGTGATTTTCCTGGGTTATTTTGTGACCCTATTACCCTTCCTGGCTCTTCCTCACAAGGAGCAAAGCCAAGACGTGATCTTCATTGGGGGATGAAGACATCTCAAATCACTGCCCGCTGACATTGCCAGCACTAAGTGTGTTACTAGACCTCAGCTATTTGTCACTCCGTAAAAGGCCTCACGGGACACATCCAAGGGGAGTTGGGGCATAAAGGTGAGGTCCTGTGTCCCATCAGAGCCCAGCAGAAAAGCTCTCTACTCAAAGCTCATCTTCTCTAGCTCTACAGGGTCGGTATTAAAAGCTGCACCCTTCTTGCACAGCCTTTGCYGCAGGTGGACCTGATGCCCAAATTTTGGATGACTAAATTTCCCTGAATTTAMTTCCGTTCCAGTGACTTGAACTACGAGAGACTGATGTCATTTCTAACGCATGAATAATTCCATACAAAATAGTTTAAAATTAGCCACTTTGCAAATCCCAGGCACTCCATGGTTAGGGGAAAGCAGACTTCACTCCATTCATTAATAGTAATCTTCCCGGCTCATGCATATCCATTCTGCTTCAGTCTTTCATTATTATAGTCTTTCAGACCACCACACTGTGCTTGCTCTGTAGACTCCCTGCCTGGAATTGCTATTCCCAAAGAACAGCCCTAAAAGCCATTAGGTCTGCCAAGAAACCGCTCATGATATTTCATTTTCATACAAAATGTATTGTAAGGCGACCTCCTAATCCAGCCCTCTAAATCTGTCTTGACAATAACGCGGCTTGCTTTACAGAAAAGAAATCTTGTTTTGCCCTCGATARTGGGGACAATAAAAAAATAATCGTCCTAGGAGACGGGAGGAGAAGCTGCTGCTGCAGTTCTGTCCGCTAACTTGTGCGAGAGGGAAATGCTGGGGAKTAGAAGCAAGGTGGCTGTGCAAAAAGCTTTTCTAAGTGCATCTCCACCGACGCAGGGAGCCGCCCCAGATGCTCCTCTGCCTTTCTCTTGAACCACTCTTGGCCAAAGTGCTGTTTTGATGACGGTCATTGAGAGAGCCGTCAGGTAGGAAAGCAATCCACCTGCCTCTTCAGCCCATGGTAGAACCAGCCCACGTCTCACGTAAGGACACCGAGGAAAAGGGCGGCTCAAATCTTGTGAATACCGTGTTTCCACGTCCATTTACTGCGGACAAAAAAAGAAGAAAAATAAAAAGGAAGAGCTTGGATTTAACTGGAAAGTTCTAATTTCTCTGAAGGCCTTGGACGCTGATGAGAACCGTGGTTGCCTTCCTCAAACAAAACCCCTGTAACCGAGTCGCTGTGGTTGGTAAGTCATTTTCCCCAGACTACACACTGACTGTTTATATCTKGTGATAGAATGGGTGAGGAGAAATATTTCCAAAGTCATGTAGCAAATTCACAGCAGAASTGGAGATCCCACTCTATTGCATGGTGGCATCTCATGGGAAGGTTGCATCCCCACTAAGAGCTCAACTTCTGGATGTCTCCACGGACAGGATACTCTGTGGCCTCAACCTCATGGTTCAGAGCCTTAGGACAAGGAACCTTGGTGACATTTAGCTCCTGTAAAATGAATTAGCAATGGCAGCAGAATGTACCTGGCAGGTGGATAGTAGGTGAGAAAGTTCATCTGCCTCCATCACAAGGACTTCTGGGGAGCAAGAGATAAAACTCTGCAGTGTCCAGCCAAGCTCCTTTCAAGGGGCTCTCTCCCAGGAATTCAATTCACAAGGCACCAAGCTGCTTCCTCCATAACCTTTACAAGAGATAATTAGAGAACATTTAAAGCAGTGCCTCTTCCTTTCCCGAGCTCACCCAGTGCTTTGACCCAAGACAGCAAAGGGATAATTCCACAATTTCCATAGGTAGATATTTGCTTGGAGGTTAGCGGAGCCAGGGCAGTGTTATTGAAACCACAGGGCACCAGCTACATGGCTAAGGAAACAAATCTCACGGCATAATCCTGAAGCACCTTTCATGTTCTAATTAAACCTATATATAGCATCTGCAGGCAGGAAAAACTGTATGAAAAGTTTCTCATCTGCAGAGTATTTTTCCATGCTTTTCCCCTGGCTCCCACCYCCCTTGACCTGGAGAGGGCCTGGAAAACCTCCCTTTCATCCACATTTCTTTTAATGGAGAAAAAGAATGGAGATGGTGCTGATCTCTATCTCCCTGGCATTTCTCTCTCTCTTAAGCCCTGTCTGAAAGATACGGTCCCTGCTGACACTCTGATAAGACCAAGGCTTGCTGAGATAAGGTCGGGCCAGCCCAAGCCTCTTGCAAGGAGTCGAGCAGATTGCTGTAGGCACCAGGTTTTGCTATTTCTTTAATTGCAAGGCAAGGCTGGAGTTAGTTAGGACAATAAGTTTGGAGACCCAGGGAAAGCACAGAAGCTCCCTGGAAAAACRAGTGTCAGCAAGGGATGGAAGCGGGTAGGGTGCATCTCGCTGCTTGTTGATTTAGGAAAGATCACAGGAGTTGGATAAGAGGGGAGGACAAATCTTGCCGTTATATTTGACTGTGCAGCAGAGCCATCAAAGTGACAGGTGCCCTGTGACAGCTTTGGGAGACAGGAGGCACTTTTCATCAGCAAAGGCTATTTTGCTGGGATAAGATTGCTCCAAGGTCTCTGAGAATCAAGGGCCGGGGCKGTCTAACAGCACCAGCGTTGCTCCAGCTGTTCAACTCGCACCGTTTTCCTTTATTGTTGAATTTGGTGTCTCTGTTTTGAGCTTTATTCTGCAAGGCTGCAAGCGTGTGCATTGAAAGCCAAGCATTAACCTGCTTCCCTGCATGGAGAGGCCAGGGCTCGCGGTGAGGCTGCCCTTTAGGGCTCCTACAAAGCAGTGAGGCTGGAGGTATTTTAAACCACAAATCCAAAAGAAAGGAGGGGCAGCACAGGTTGAAGTGTCTTCTAGTCATGCAAAACACTATCCAAAGATAGATTTTTGTCCCAGTGAAAACACTTGGAAATAACGTAGCTTTTGCTAAATAGACACAGGTGATTGTAGGGTCTAGACATACCTGGAGACTCGGGGAACGCAGAGGCAACAGAGCAACCTGGTACTTGGCAGAGCTGTCCCCTGGCTTCCCCATATCTCCATGCTCATTCTTCATGTCAGGGCTGTCTAAAACCTCCTTTTCACTACTGCTTTTTTCCTTCCTCAGGGTCTCCTTCAGTGCAAACAGCCRGGAAGGGCTTTATTCATAAGGCAGCAGAACGAAGGGCTGAGCCTACTGACAAGGAGGCAGAATGAGATGTTCATTGCCACCTTCGCCATGCCAAAGGAGCCCCTCCCACGGCAGGGATTATTCTATAATTAGCTTAGAGAATAAAGCACTCTTAATTAAGGACTGAAATTCAGCAGCCCATCTGCCTGGTTTTATTTGCAAGCAAGAGGCGTCTTCTCCTGGAAGCAAAATGTTTTTCCTTGCTCCTCCCTCTACCTCTCAAGGCTCCTGTGCTGGGGCCAGGACATGAGCTCCATGATTCCCAAGGCACTGCAGTGCACCTTGCCGGCTCGTACACCGCAAGGCACGGCAGCAGGGCTGGCATTCAGCTGGATCTCATCTCCTTGCAGTCTTCCTGGAGTCACTGTTGAATGCAACTGCTGCAAAACCACCATCCTCACTCTGAACTCAGCAGAACCCGCCCCACAGAACTCATCAGCAGTTATTGCCATTAATTCCTATGCAAATTTGCGACTACAGCACTTTCAGATCCTCATTGCATCCCCCCATACACTCCATAGGATTCCTAAATTACCTGCTATAAACTATTTCTTTTTTCTTTTCCGTTCCTTTGTGTGGCTGTCGTCTCCTATTTTCTAATCACTCCAGCTGAGGTGTAACAGCATTTCATGGGCTTGAAATTGACAGGGAAGAGAGATTTCCATTTTAAAAAATGCTGAGATTTCTCCATGTCAATCAAAAAACAGCTTAAATATTTTGACGTTTCCAAAATTACTATTTTTTTCAGTCCCTCGGAGCATCCCTTTCATAATCGATAACAAAAGAAAACTCTGAAAGACGGGGATTTTGTGCAGGAGGGAAATTCCAGGGAAGTCTTAGCAGTTTTCTCTCGCTTGGCATTACCCAGCTTGGCCATTGCTCAAGAGGCCGCTCACCTGCCGCCTGCCCTGTGTGGGATGTGAGGTGCAGAAGGACTTAGGGAGCACAAGGAAAAGCCATTTCCTCCCTTGTTCCTGATGGCAGAGAAATGGAGGAGCCTCCAGGGCTTGAGAGCTAGTTGAGAATTGATGTTTTTCAGCAGTTTTGACTGGAAAAGGTAGGAAAACCTGCCAGCCTCMAGTCTAGGAATCCTTAAGACTAACAGACCTTTGCACAGACCAAGTTTATCTCCATGAACAGACCCACCTCTCTACCAAGGCTGTGGAAACTCTTCCTGTTAGTTCCCAAAAAGTAAAAGAAAGGCCATTGCTAAAGGAAATTGCCCTGGGATGAAGCGTCCCAGGTCTGGTGCCCCCTCGGAAGCTCCCTGTAATGCCCATCACCTGGAGGCCAAGGCATCAGGCAACTTTATTTTTCGGAAAGATTAAAACAGGAATCGTTTTGTCAGTGATGCCTACACTGAAATTGGTTCATAAATATATTCAAGCATTTTCAGATGACTAACTAATACCCAGGAAACACGCTCTGCTTATTAGGTGAAGACAGAGGTTTGGAGCAAATCCATCAGAAGAATTATCTCTGCAGATCGCTCCAGCAGCTCCCAATAATACGTGTCTCACCAGGCAGGCTTTCAGGCAGACACTGTTATTTTGTGCATATTATTAGAACATCAGCTAATCTTTATTCATTTATTTATCTTCCTTAGAAAGGAGAAGAATCAATTTTGAACCAGCCCTTTGTCGGCTTTCAATACCAAATCCTCAGAATGAAAACCACCTCAAGAATAATATCAGGGAGGAATTACTAAACGCAGAAGAATGTGAAAATTTGAGTTGGGCTTGAAAGAAGAGATCCTCATTCCTGGCACCCGAAAGGCACTAAATTTTTTTATGAATTTTTGTATTTGTTTCATTTTTGTATGAAAACAAAAATTAAACAAAAAATTAAAAGGCGACTGAAAGCTTTCACTGTAGAGAAGGGTGTTTGCAGAGCACTTTCCACTGTCTATCACAGTGACARCTTCAAGAATCAATAGGAGACAGGAGAAAATAACATGTCAGGGTATTTTTGGATACTGGTGAGGCTTACAGGGAAACTCCTTTGCAGACAGAGAGCAAATATTTATTGCCCTTGTTTTATTTCTTCTGCCCGCTCCAAGACATGAAGGGCTCTCTCTTGGAGCTCAATAAACAAGAGCTGACATACATCCTCTGATCTGCTGCCCAGCCTTAAATTCATGCCAAAAGCCACCAGTAGCATGATTTTTTTTTCTGATTTTATTTTGGGGTTCATGAGTGGAAAATATCAGCAAAGAGTCCGGGGGCAAATTTAAATGATTTGGGTTTTGTCACAAACTATGGATGTTTCTAGATTCCTGGCCGTGCATTCGCAAACACATGCATAAAACATGGTATCCTTGACACGGTACCAAGCTCATTGTCTTTTGCCATATGTCTATTCAATAATTTATATATTAACTGCCCAGGCAATAGCTGCTGGGTTCCAGCCCAGCTCAGGCAGAGAAGATCTGTGGGCAGGAGCTTGGTGCTGGGACAGCTGCTCTTTGAACCTCTTGGTAAGACCCAAATCAGGGAACCCGGGTGTAACTTGGCAGCTCCCTTGTGGTTCCTTCATTTGACCTGCGGCCAGCATGTCAACCAGCCCCAATTTGCTGAGACTTGGTAGGTGCTCAAGAAGGCACCTTGCTGGGGACATGTCTTGGAAGTCCCAAATGCATTTCAAGAGAAACCAGAACCATTACTCCTTTGATAGTGGGGAGAAGTGAAGCGGAAAGAGAAAATAAATGCATCAAACAGGGTCAAAACCTGAAACGCGTCCTGGGTCCCTGGGAGTGTCTCTGTATTATGCTTTATATACAACAGCTTTAATTGCACTTGTCTTTCTGTTTAGCCACACCCTACAGAACGGAACACATTGATCTTCATACGGATGCAGATTGATGTCTGGTCAACACCGGGTTTTCCAAAAGCAGGAATGCAGCAGCGTTGAGCTCGAGGCTGGGAGTTTTGCTATTTCCTTTAGCAGAAGGAGATGCTGGCCAGTGCTGAGAGTTAATTAATGCCTGTCAAGTGTTTGGAGCTCTTGAGATGAAGGTGCTATGTGTGTTCCACACAGTCGAATTACTGTCTTGCAGAGAGTGCTTTAGCCCTTTGCTCCAGACTTCATTTTCAGGTGCAATTTTACCAGAATAACATTTTCCTCATTCACACATTGTTAATTTGCACATGGCAACTCCTCTGGCTGTCAGATACCCTCCACTGCCAACAGATAGAACAATACATTAGTGTRTTGTTCACCAGTATCCCCTGCCCCAATTAAGCTTGCAAAGACCTGTGACAGCCTTGACTAGAAACTGCTATKGAAATATTAGTTTTTCTAATGCAAAAACCCACCCTCGCTTTCACAACGTGGCTTTCAGGAGGAGTGCTATACGGCATTCAGGCTTGCCTCCATGTCCTGGAATAAATATGACAAGCGTGCTTGGGAGCAGGACCTGCAGCCCGGCGTGTTTTGCTGCATTTGCTCATGTCACGAGCCCAGGCTTTGGAGCAGGGCTGAGTCATCCCGGTGAGCTTGTGTGCCAAACCCAAGCAGTGGGATTGGGTCCAGCTGTGGCCCCGACAAACTCCTGGTGCTTCCCTCCCTGCCAGCCTCCTCCAGAGCATTCCGTGCCCTGTGATCCAGCACCGATAGCTGCAGCAACGTGTCCACGTGTGTGGCAGCAAGGGTGGTTGGTGGCTAAGCTGCATTGCAGAAGTGACAGCAGAGGAGCACGAGCAGTCAGCTCCTTGCAATTACCTAGATGGAAAGGTTTAGCCCCATTTTAGATCAGTCATTCCTAGCCTCCAGCTCTCTCTTTAGAAGAGTGTAATATTCTCACTGGTACTATGTCATATTTAGCAGTCCTGAGGACTTCTCGGATAGCTTACAGCCTCTTAAGTGACTTTACGCAGCCGTATTTAGGCAAACAAATTGAACTCAGATCCTTTAGACAACCTTTATTGAAGCTGTGAGGCACAATGGCAGCATTCCTGAACTAAAACAGTTTGAGGATTCACGGAAATATTTCAGTTTTCTGACAGATATTCGAATTCTAGAATGGCCACCCATCAAATCTGGGTGTTTTTCAATTTATGGCTCTATTTTCTGAGCCAAAAGAAGTAAAAATGCAAACACAGCTTCTAGAACCCTGTCCTTCACAGCAGGAATTGGGCTTCCAGCACAATCCCCTATTTTTGATGGCACTATCAAGAATCTTGGCAGGAAGCACTGCAGATTTCATCCCATTGTCTGCAGCCAGTCTGATATGTCACAGTATAATACGTCTGATATGTCAGAGCAGTCTTGCAAGGTCAGCATTAGCCCAAACATACCTGAAACCTGGGGATTTCTCAGGTTAAGGCATACCTGAACCCATCACCTATGATTTCTAGAGTCCTCTGCTTCCCATAACTACATTTGCAGGTTGTTAACAGGGGGAGGAAAATCTTTTTTCAATCAGATCTGCAAATCATTCTGAACTTGCAGGGCTGAACACTTGACCCACCAGATTTCCCASTGTATTTTTTTGCTGAGATGTTCAGCAAGAGGAAGGAGGGAAAGGCTGCAGAAGAACGAGATGGGAGCAGGAATATTTGTGCTCTGTGTTGAGTATGAAGGCAGAGTCAAAGGAAAGAGAGAATCAGCTTTTTCTAGTGTATCCACTACACTTGTCTATGTATCCAGTACAACACAGAAGTCCAGGTTCTCCTTCATCTGGCTCCACCAGCTCTTGGCATCCACAGAGACACATTCGGATGGCTGCACTACAAGAGCTGCAGCTACACTGATGCCTTCAGCTCTTCAATCTGAGACTAGACAACAACAGAGGCAGGGAGCAAATCTCCGAGGTGCCTGGGGAGATTCAGATTCACATTCCAAGCCCTCTTTCTGGCTGGAAGGTGTTTCAGGAAAGAAACAAGTCTCATTACCCGAGCGACAAGAATTATTTTGGCAGGTCCAGGCTATCCGGAACGCTCATCCCTATCTCTGATTCAGCAGCTTGCTGGGGAGGAAGGGAGACACRCAGCGGGTAGGTGTCTAGTTTGCAGCATCCCTGAATAAAAACAAATGGATCCTGGAATAGTTCCTCTAGCCCTCCTGTTTCCTTTCTCATTTATTTTTTTCCTGCAGGCTTAGGTTTCTCACATTGTGTGCTATAAACGATCACTTGGGCACTTGGGACTTCAATGTGCTTTGTGTAATTGGATTAGTGTCAGACCAAGAGGCAGGGGTTGTCTTTGTTTCTCTTTTTAAATTCTTTTAAGAAATAGCTTCCACTCTTACAAAAAATGGTGGTCATACCCCTATCCCCAAAACTGCCCCCAAAGTCTTTGTTATTTCAAGACTGATTTTGATGCGGCTTCATTCTTCTGCACATCTTCAGCAATAGATCCTGGCAATCTTGGAAAGTTCTCCTATATTTCATTTTTTTTTGTATTTGCGAAGAAGCAGGAAAATATTCTTGTATGACATGAGAGAAATCAAATACTTCTCAATTCATTAGTGACCAAGGCGACTGTTAAGTGACATCTAATAGGAAGAAAATTTTATTTAGATAATTTCAAATTGATATTCCAAGATAATTTCAATCAGAAGTCCTTACAGAGCTGGCCAAGGAGCTCTCTGGCATCCTAGTATTAAATGCTAATGAGTGACCAATCCTTCTCATTAGTGGGGAACTTCCAGAGTTAATGTAGCATCGTGCAGAAAGGGTAAGTGTGATGTCACAGATGACATTATATTAATTAAACAAATGTCAGTCAAGGGCAAAACCATGGCAAAGTTACTGATGCGATGCAGTTAATTGAGACCTAATGGCCGGAAAGATCTCACCATAGCTTGATTAAGGCTATCTCTGGTCAAGTAAGCTTTTAGATTTCAAAGGGATCACAATTACAGCTAATAAAACTACGTGTTCTGATGCAACACAATCAGATAACTGATTAAAAGCCTGAAGATGACTTTGTCTCCTCTGGAGAGGAAAGATATGACATCTCACAGACCTTGGCTTGCCCGAGCTTTGCACATGAATCAAGACCTGTCAGTGGGAAATCACCTTGGTGGAGTGCAGCCAAACTGGCACCAGACCCAGGTGCTTCCCTCCCGTTTCATCATTGCCTTTTGAAGTACATAAAAACCCACAGCCAATAAAGGCAGGGGCTAAGCTCATGAATTTGTGAAGAGCAAAGAAGAAGGAAAGCAAAGATGTGCGGACCTCCATGGGCCTTTCACTTGTTGCCAGGGTTGGTGTCTACAAGAGAGGGTGAAAAGCTGGATGGGGTCAGGCATGACTAGAGAACTCCAAAAATGTCTTACGTGGGAGATCTGAAGAGCTCAATCTGGTTAACTGATCAAGAAGTAAAAAAAAAAATCATTGAGAGATGATTTATTCACAGTGAATAAGTGTCTCCCTGCAGAGAAAATACAAGGTACTCAAGGGCTCTTGAATATAGGGGAGAAAGAATCAGCAGTGAGAGCCTGACCCCAAGCAGCTTTGCACCGGGAATGAGGCACAAGGTTTTGTTCACTGCAGTCATGACTAATCCATGCAACAAGTCACTAGCCACCCTTCTGCTCCTTCCAGAGCAAAGCTGGATGCCTCTCTAGAGCATCCAGCTTTGCCTTTCTTTTCTGCCTCCCTACAGACAGGCTGTATCCGGCTGAAAAGACCAGATTCAGGAGCTTAGCAATGTGAAAATCGAGCCCTAACTTTGCAGCCTCATTCTCATGTAAAAGGCTCTACAACAACAATAGGGCTGGAAATAATGGGCAAAACTACAGGAGTGAACCCATGGTTAGAGCAGGAGTTCGTCTTGCAGAGTGGTGGGGTCCTCAGCACGTGCTCTTCCTCCAAACACAGGCTTTTTGCACAAAAAGAAAAAGGGTCCCTAACCAGGCTGGTGGGATTGTCAGATTAGGCTATTGACTTGTGCCATAATGGTCCCAGTATGTGGAACTTGACTCGAAGCATGTGCATCTGCTCCAAATTCCCTCTACCTGCGCCTGCATTGAGCTTCCTTCTAGCAGAAACAATGAGTTATTCCCGGATTTACATGAAATGAATCCAGATACTAGGTTAACTCCTGCTGAGCAAGCGCTGTCCTGGTGGGGAACGCTCTTGTAGCCGACCGGCTGCGAGTGACTCAGGGTGAGTGGGAGAACGTGCTGAGTAAATGGCATGGAGGGGGTGACTCACCGGCTGGTGCAGGACGGGAAAGAAGGGAGGCGTTTCCAGGTCCTAAGGAAGCCAAGGAATACACGGTCCCCAAGCCTGGAAGCACGAGATGACTCAGGCATCTGAGACACCCCTACCCAAGAAGGGCTTCCATTTCCAGGTATTTAAAATCACTTTTGTTTTCCATTAAGGGATGCAAGAGGTGTGCTTGTATAGCTCATTCCAGCCGGTGCAACCATCTTATTTGCTGCTCCTCGGGACCTTTGGACGTTGTATTTGCAAGTCCTGAGAAATTCCCACAGCTGCTACATAGAGCGCCCGAATAGCACCAGTATCCATTGCTCCTGCAGAGCTGTGGTGCCCAACAGCACCTCCTAGTCCTGAGGGCTCCTAAGGCTGTTAAACAAAGACGAGTGCCACTCCTGCAGTGAAAGCAAGTTTGTCAGATGTGTGCCAGGAAGAGCATAAAACTTCTCAAAGGAGATAATAGACCCCCTTCCAGAGTGCCACACGCTTTAAATGGAACCTTGCCTGCTAATTAAAATGCCCTCATCCATCTCATAAACATCCTGGAATCGTTTTCCTCCCTGCCTGAATTATTTAAGAGTTCGTTCTCACAGGGTTCCAAATGATTGTTTTAGTGTTGCATTACAAGTTCAGTGTGGTGAAAAACCTTTTGGCCTCTAAGGAACTTATAATGCAACAATAAAGAGACAAACGCTGGGTTTTCGTTTGGACAAATTCCTTCCATGAAACTTGCCGGGCAGCCTGAGGAAATCAGCCTGTGTGGGAGGAAGCTCTAAGAGTGTGGCTTAAGCCATAACTTTATGTGTGGCTCCACTTCTTGCTGGCCTTGCTGGTTCTTTGCTGGTTCTTTGGAGATCTATCGACCTCCTGATTGTCGGCTGGCCATGGGTCTCCTGTCCCTGAATATGGATCGACAGGGATGTGACCAGGAATGGACAGTCACGTCTCTCTCCTGACGTCTCAACTCCCCATTGACAGGAGCTCTCTGTGCCTTGCACCCTACTCCCCTGTTCTTCTTTGTCACCTTATAAATAGGTCTTGACCCACTCACAGAGGAACTGAGGCCTTCAAGTCTGACAGTGCTCTGGACATGCAGCGGGAGAATGGTTTAATTCATGGAAAAGAGCCAGGTAATTCCTAGCTTAGGTTCTTGGCCCATGAATGGTGCCTTCAGAGTGCCCATTGCCTGGGTCAGGAGAGTAAGTGCCAATGGCAAGGAATGATGATTCCAGATGACTTTAATAGTGCTGAGAAGTGATCGAACAAGGCGTTTCGCATGAGTACTATCACTTTGCCTGCCTCACATTCGCTCTGAAACTGCTAATCACGGTATATCAAACACAATTTAATTTCAATTACAATCTTTCTGATAAAGCCRGTGCCGCCTTCTCCCTCTATTGTGCACACCTGTGCACTCAACCTCTCTTTTGCCCAACATACAGGCACAACACTTTTGGAAAGGGGGAGATGCGATATATTTCTGTCACTTTAACAGCAGCTTTGTGCTTGCATTCTTTCACCTCCGTGCCTATATGACATAATTAGAAAGTAGGAGCATTATTAACCGAGAACTGCTGATAACATTAGGAGCTAATAGATTCCCATGAGACAGAATTCTGATTTCAGTTTGGCACTTCAGACGAATCAGAAGAATGAACATTCCTCTATTTGACTGACATCCAGCTTGGAAAGCTGCAGAAAATTGTATTGATTTCACGMACGCTATAGATTCGTTATGAGGGATCTGGCCATGAACATATAATGGATATTTATCACTCTGTAAATGACATCTGCCAGCCTTGGTATATTCAATAGGAGCTAGGAGAGTCAGGGAAAATTAAAAGAAATGTTATACATCAGCCTTGAGATGGAAAACCAGGGGAGCATTGAGGAGAGCTGGAAAAGTTCAGGAGGGGACCGGACCGTGGTCCAAGGACTTGGTCGCCCCCTGAACTTGGACATGGTCCTTGGACCAAGGTCCAAGAGTGTGATGTGTAGCCCACTAGTTGTTCTTTTTTAAGATGACCTAAATACTCCATTGAGTGTGATGATGAATCCGTGTCTCCTACAGTATCTGGTTTTCACGGTCACCTTCAATTTCCAGCTGTATCTGACCATGCTATTTATCCAGTGCCACCCTGGAGCATCTTATAGAGCATCTCCAGGGTACCTGCCTCTCTGAAAAAATTCTCTCAGAAGGCAGACTAGGCAGAAGGGAAGGCAAACAGAACAAAGATGAAGGGCAAAGTTTGGTGTGATTGACGAGTTTGCAAGAATAGGGCTTTTCTTTTTACCCTAGAACTATATTTTCCTGCTATCATTTAGAGGAGAGGAGGCCTCTTAAGAGAAAAGTGCCTTAAAGAGAAAGAAGGAGAAAAGAAGCAGGTAACACAGCTCGTAGGAGAAATATGGAAAGGAGGGGTTGCTGATGTGTAGAGGATGGCACCATCCAGGCCGATTTTCATTTCGGTTTGTTGCAATTGACTCTGATTTGGAACATGCTGCTTAAAAGGATGAGTTAGAAGTGGGATGAATTTGCAGCCACTGCAAAGGAAAGGGTGAAAGCTGCTTCTCCAGGGCTGGAGGATAGCCCAGATWGCTCGGGGCTGCGTTTTCCAAGGGACTCGAGGCTCTCCGCAGGTGACAGCTAGAAGGACAGCCTGGTAATTTGTCTCTCTTCCCTCCAGTAAAAGAGAAATATTTGCATTTCTGCAGMAAGGGACTGAAGAGGAAGATTGCCTCAGGGATGGCTTCCTCTTTCCTGCCTATATTTGTCTGTCTTGTTCAAATTCACTCTATTCCCCCCTGCCAACAGCCCTTTCTCCATCTTTCTCCCACCCCTAACACATGTGCTCCGTCTTTCAAGACRCATCCCAGGCTAGTTCTAGCCCTATGGCACTTCTTGTCCCTGAAAAAACCTCCTCCTGTTTCATATCCATGTACTGTTTTTAATTGCAATAAGTCCAGGAATAGGCTCCAACTGAAAAAAAAAATAATAGGTTTTCAGGAATGCATTTTAAGCTGGAATGTGAAGAGTGCAGTCCCTGCGCTAGTGGAAATGGAAGTTATTAGGAGACAATGAGATTAAATCTTCACCAAGAATGAATGACAAACGAACCCTCTTCTGCTACGACAAAGAGAGGGTTAAGGGTACAAAGTGATTTCAAACACAATTTTGGAGATGAACTATAGYATAGGGGAAAAATCAAGGGCAGATGGAGTCGCAATGATCCTTTAGATTGAAAAGACAGCTAGAGCCCAAGGCCTGAAAGGATTTGTCCAACTATAGGAATAGGTCAACTCGTGCAGGGGTGGATCTGCCACGAGGACCGTCCTTGCTCAGGTCTCKCAGAAGCGAGTTCTGCACAGAAGCAGTAAACCCAAACCCACTAGGGTCTGGGCTGAGAAGGTCAGTCAGGGGCCGGACTAAAACATCAGCAGTGACAAAAAAATAAAAAATGAAATTAAAAAAAATAATAAAAAAAAAAACAGACCTGGGCACTCTCCAGAGCCAGGATAAGGGTGATGATGTTTGCTCTGCCTGCAGCTGGGGCTGTCCCATGGGTCGGGGCAGCAGCACGTGCAGCCCCAAAGGGCCTCCAGCGCTTTGATCCTTCTCCTCAAGGCAACTGGGTGCAGAAATGTTTCTTACGGAGCAGATGCTCCCCCAGGCAGTTCCCTGCAGAGCAAAGGGCTGTCACAGCCTCCCCTGCATTGCAGAAAGATGCCGTGCAGATCTGCCTCCCCCAGGCACTGCTGGACCAGGGCTTTTTGCCTGCCTCCGTCTTACACTGCTTGGCGTTTTCCTGCTGATCCTTTATATTCCCTGTTTGCCTTGGGCAATCCGCTCTGCCCTGGGGATACTGCTGGGCTGGCAGCCTGTCTGGCGGAGATGAACTGGCCAAGGTCTTCGTGCTATGGGACATTCAGCTGCAGTTGCCTCCGAGAGGCTCCCTTCCCTGGTCCTCCTGGAAGGGCATCCCCAGCGGGGGCAAGCTCAGCCCCACACCGCCCCATTGCCAGTCCTTGGGCATGTCAATCTCTGCTTTAGGTGCTGAAAACGGTGATGGGTCACCACGGTCTCTGCCTTGCAGCTCTTCCCTGTTACAAGTGGAGCCTCCTCTTGTTGGTCTTTTGACCCTCTGAGTCACTTCACACAACTTCATCTCTTCTGAAACTGGCCAAACCGGTCCAGGCAGATGAGGGATGTTCACTCCTTGCTCTRTCAGCCCAGAGGTGTTGGCTATGAGCCCATCTCCTTGTGAGCACAGCCCGGTCTTTCAAATGCTCCTGAGCACAAGCAGCAAAACTCTACAAGCAATAGGGGCACAAAAGCCGATTTTCCTTCCAGGTCACATACCACAATGTGCAATGTGAGAGCCTTGTTTCCATCCTGCTGCTTCTACTTTGTACACCCCCTGGGAATAGCTGTCATTGAAACAGCACAGCCGGAGAGGAAAGTTCACCCCTACCTAAACACATACAGGCAAGGAGACAGGGAGAGTATTGGTACAGGAAGAGATCTGGCCTTACTCTGCTTATCTAGGACCAGCTCTTTCCTTGGTAGGAAATGCCTTAATGTTATTGACTTCCATTTTACACCAAAGAGCCCATCAACGTGCTGTACCTCACCTGCATCCCCAGCCAGGGCTTGGTCCTGGCGGTCCCATCGCCTTCACCTCAGATACTAGTGGAGCATCCAGGCTTGAAAAGCAGCCCTAGGTTGAAGCAGCTGATTCAAAGCCTTTGTCAGCACTTTGGAGATGCGGATGGGATGTCTCCTGCATGGGCAGCAGTGACCGTGGTTGGTTTTGTCTTTGGTTTTGCCTTGCTTTAATACAGCCTGTCTGATCCTTCACCTGATGCTTGGTCTCCCTTTTTTCCCCCSCTGTCTGGTGGCTCTGTTCCCTCTCCAGCCCAGTCTCAGATGGGAAGAGCCGCAGGCAGCTGTGGGAAGCTCTGGCATTTCCCGTTTCTGCCCCTCTCAAGATCAGGACAAAAAGTCCATGAGCTGAAATTGTGCCCAGGATTTAACTGCCAATGTGTTTCAGTGCAGGAGCTCTCAAAGGCTTCCCCTGGACGGTTTGCAAGCTCCGTATCGCAGCGTGGCTACGGGCCACGTGGTGCAGCYGAAGAACGAGATTGATCTCCTCTATGTGGGTGTCCCCAGGGTGGCCCAGCCTCCCATCTCGGTCCATCGGAKGCTAAAGGAGGCGCATGCAAGACACAAAGCAGAGCAGAAGTTTGATCTGACCTAAGGCGGGTGGCTCTTTTGGGATGAGAGGAAGGTTAAAGTGAGTAGCACCGTGTGGTGATCTCCAAGGTGACATGACCACCTTCTGCCTCCAAGTAATACAAAAGATAGGTAGAACAAAATGAACCAAAAAAACCCCGAAAGAGACAAAATGCACAGTCCATTCTCACAAAATAGCTCCTTTGCTTATAACCTCCTGCACTTAACACTGGGATGTGCCTAGGTCATTGCTCCAGGGAAGACAACGGGAACGGTGTTTCCCAGCAGCCAACTAATCTAGCACTAAATAACSCCTGTTGCTACTAGCGGGGCTGGTTAAACAGCAGGGAAATGCCCGTAGATCAGAGAACCTCATCCTTACAGGGGAGTGATTAAAGGGAAGATCTGTGGGTAATATCCACAGAGCAGCCGTTAAGCCGACTGGGATCCAGGCTCTGCCTGGAGGAATGAGGTTAATCAGGCAGGTTCATTTCAGAGCTATTACTTTGTCTGCCCGGGCTCCACATGCACCTTCATCCCAGCAGCACAAGCACCGTCAGRACCACCAGGGAGAGCTCTGAGGAGCAGGAATAGCCTGGGTTTTGTTGCCATCTGCATAAGCAGGGTTTCCCTTCCCATTCCCATGTGGGAAAGCTGATGTTAGCGGACAAGCTAAGGGTYAGCCCAGCATCCATATAAATTAACACCAGCTCTGGCTTGCTTCAGATGGGACAAGGTTATACCAATGGTGTTACATCTGCACGGCATCTAATGGCCGCATGCATTAGTTATTATATTTTTTTTTATCCTTCCCTTGCTAAAATCAAATAAGGAGGTGATGTGCACAGAGCCATCCTCGGCACCAGGCACAACACCCTTTACTYGTCTGTGCCCCTGCACTTCATCACCCCTTAGATGCAGCAGCGTGTCCCTGTCACAGCAGCTGGTGCTGGTGCTGAGAGCCCAAAAAAGGTCTCCCTGGGTGAAACCCAAGCCCAGTCGATGCTTGTGCAGTGGCAGGTCAAAATATGGATGATCCATGAAAATCTCGTGGTCCAGCAAGGAGTTTTAACCATCAGCCCAGAGCACGGCTGGTGGCTATGGGAGAACAGGAGGTCACTTCTGGACCTCCTGTCTGGGGCCATGTGTGACTTTCGCTGTTGGTTCTGGCATGAGAAGCGAGGTCTTGYGTGTCTACGTCCCCTAGGTGGCATCTCCACACTGTACGGTGGCAGTCGCTGCTCTCCCTGGGCTCCGGGCAACACGGGACCCCAGAGGACACGGCCCCATACACAGGGGCAGCAAGGTGCCCTAGAGGGTCCCCCAGTACCTGCTGTGAGTCTCCTCAACAAGCAGCTTCCCCTCTGCTTCCCCTCTGGAGCAGCCTCTGCAAGCTGAGCTTTCAATCTCAGTCCACAACAGAGGCAACCCAAGCACAAGGAGGAGCAGACGAGTTTTGCCCCACGTCCCAGAGCTTTGCAGCGAGCTCCAAGGCCAGTAAACACGAGAAGAGGGGCCCAACTCCCCACGTGATGCTGCTCCCGGCAGACCTGGGCCGAGGACGTTGCACGGATTGAGTCTGGACCATGTGCCCCTCGTGATGGACAAGGTAATCCCCATCCATGAATCCCTGTAACGTAACCAGAGGTGTCTGCTTTGGGCTGCAGCAGGAGGAGGAGGGCGAGGGATGAGACCTGTGGTTTCTCTGGCCCTGGGAGCYCTTCAGCAGCATCTTCCCTGGGTTCCTCCCCCGCGGGTCTCCCTTGGAGTCACTCATTTATCCCTTTCTAAAGTTCTCATCTGGCTGCAGTCTCTTATTCCAGCCTCTGTTGCTATCGCAGCTTCCCTCCTTCCCAGCTCCCTCTGCCGCTCCTTCAGCCCTGCCTCCTCCTCCTCCCTTCCCGCTCTCCTGTTGTGACTCCCTTGCTCTCCAGTTACTCTTCATCRGCTGGTGTCCCCCACGGCCCTTGCTGGGACTTACACATATTATTGTGTAAGTCTTCCATGCCCGGATACGATTCCTCTTCCCTCCATAGATCAGCAGGATGAGAGTGCCTCCAAAAAGCAATGCTTTGACCTACATTGCTCCATGTATCCCACTTATATTGCACACGTGTGGAATTGCTGGAAGGCAGGCGAGCATGTGCATGCACCTGGGGAGGGACAGGGTGCAGCCGCTGCAGCCTTGGGTCAGCAGATGAGCAGCACGACATAAATCACCTTGGCTTTCCCCATCCCTGCTCTGCTGAGAGTGCAGGATGCGCATTCCCCATGGATCCTCCCCACGGTGTAATAAATGTGCCAGCTCTGTCTGGTGGCAGTGAGAGATCGTCTGCACGCTTGGCTCTGTCCTCCTTGCACGTGGCACTGCTCAAGATCAACTACAGAGGAAGCTGTTTGGACTTATATTGGCCAAGGAGAGGACACGTCCCCGATCTTTCACAAATTTTGCCTTGCTAAGACAATTCTCCGGTCCACATTACTGCATGTCTAAGGACACCAAGACCTTACAGCATCTTGCTGAGGCTGAACCAAGTTCTCATCTGCTCACTGAGTCTCAGTCTTTCCAGGTCAAATAGGTTGTGAATACCGATCTGCTCCATTGCAGCCACCAAAGCCTCAGCTTTCCCCTTCCACCATCAAGTTGGCCAAGTGCAAAGCAGCAGGACATGAACACTGAGGTGGTCAGCTCACTTGATAGGGCTTTCTGCACAGACCAAGCATGAGCAGGCAGGGGAAGACAAGCTTTGCAATGGGGTTTGATGCCCAAGCTCTCGCCAGTTTGAAGGGCAGCTCAGTCATTAAGGCAGTTGATACCATGATCCCAGATATCTCCTTCCCGTAGTCACTGAAAGAGCCAAGGAAATCCACAAAATTAAAATTCTCTCTCTCCATCTTAACCTTTTGCCTTCACCACCTTTACATCCAATATGGTCTCTTTATTTTGCCATTTATTATTTTGCTCCCAATGCTCCATAGTCCCCCATGCTGTTGGTGGGCCAAAAGACGCAGTGGACTGTCCTTCCTTCAGCAGAACACACACAGATCTGAATTTCCAACAAGAACTAAAAGCTAAACTGCCCCCAAAGGGGCTGACCCTTCCCGAGGTGAGGAAWGACAAGTGCTCTTCCTGCAGCTCCCTGCCACACTCAGGATTCCCCCCCAGCTTCTTCTGCTCTCCTTGTGCCACAAATGTTTGGATTTCCCCCTAAATAATAGCTTACACCAGCCTCTCCAACACCCGAGGCCGTTATTCCGGAGGGAATGCCGCCAGCCTGGATTTCTGCACGGGCAGCAGAGTGTACAAATGTTCCCTGTTCCCAGGCACTGCTCCGTTTGGATTTGCAGCAGGCTTTGCAAAATGCCTGGGAAGTTGGGACAGCTTTTGGTATTCTGGCTGTGACTGCATGTGTCCTGAGGGGTTTTATAGCTACCGACCCTTCATTGTCTTTAGTAAATTGTGGCCTCTCTGCACCATGGATCTTCGCTGCTGTTTAGCACGTTCAGACCCTTGGGCCTGACCCTGAAGTCCTTCAGCTCCTCTTCCAAAACACCGGCAGCCCGGAGAGCTCAACTCAGCCCCGCTCCACATCTCCGAGCTCCTTCTACATGGGGAGGAATGGAGGCCCCTTGGCAAGACCCCATTTCCAGAACTGTTGAACGTCCAGCCAAGCTGAGCCTCAGGAGACAAGGCAGGTGATGCTACGAGACGCGGCGCGCTTCTAACCCAGGACTAGGTGTCAGAACAACTCACCATCAGAAGAAGCCTGAACAACACAGGAGACCCACAGATGATGTTCCTGGAGACCAGGACCAGCAGCCTGTACAGTCTGGCCTGCTTTTCCCCCCACTCCACTCCCTTGACTGCTGCTCTACGTCTAATTTTAGGTTAAAGGCCTTTTATCTGATATCAACCCTCCAGCACGCCCTAGGCACTCTAATAAGGAGCGTTTCTCCTCCCCGTGACTTTCCAAAGCAAAATAGGCACGATGTTTTCAGGGAAGCAGAAATGACAGCTTCCCATGGAGTATCCGTAGCTCCTGAGATCTGCTATTACAAGTGTCTCAGGATGTCTCCTGGATTAGACCTTCCTGCAGTGCATTTCTGTGCCGTGAGGTACCCTGTTCTGGCTTCCCTTTTTCCTTTGGCTTCAGGGGAACCCCTTCCCAGATGCTAAATGAGTCACCTGCAGTGACTGGAAGCCCCCAGCTCCCAGAATAGCCTAGAATCCAAAGTGACCTTAAAATAAAAAAATTGCCATTGGGGTTATTCTCTTTCTATATTTTGTATTTTGGGGGTCACATTTGTTACCCTTCGTTTCTGAACATGCTACTAATTTATCCATTTAAACGAAAGATTCCTGAATATTCACATGACTCCAGGAGCTGGAGCTTGGAGGAGGATCCATGTTGTGACACTCCAGGTATACCTGAGCAGCAGGACGGTCCTCTGCCTAGCAGGAGAACGGGAGCAGTTCTCTGCAGTGGCGAGGAGCCTTTGCGGTGACATTCTCGGCAGTGGCAACGCTTGCAAAGCATGGAGCGCTTTCAAAGGCACAAACTCACTCAGCCTGAAACGTGGCAAATTTCTTACAGGCACCGTCTCGAACTGAGCATTTGTCCTCGTGTGACTGTCCCAGCAGGAATCCAGAAGTTCCTGCTAAACCTCGTGGTTTTGATACCGAAGAAAAATTAATAGAAGAGAGGTTAATATTCTGCCGGCGGTTTGCAGCCTTGGAGGACTTTACAAACGATAACTCGTGCATCTTGYTGAGCTTGCCTTCCACCAGGAGGTAGCTTTGTGCACACCAGTGTGCCGAAGCACCAAGCTAGAACCCAAAGTTACAAAATTACCTCATCTAGATGCTCATAGGAAGAGAARAGAAAAGAAAGGAGAGATGCTCAAATCAGTGGGACCTTAGAGATTGGGCTTTTTTGAGTCGTCTTGCAATAAAATCCCAAGTAGAAGAAGGCCCGTGAGACCCATGGCTGTGCCCGGGTCTGATTGCTGTAATGCAAACCAAGCTTTCAGGCCATGGCTACACACTGCCTGTTTGGCAGAGCTGACTGCAGCAGGCCGAGCTCAGAGTCCTGCCAAGACACTTTATGCCCACGCGGGAGCCAAACGGCATCTCCAGCTGCTGCCCCTTTTTCTTTCTTCACTCAAGATCCAAAACTCCACTTATCCATCCTGCTATCACGGCTGGTTTCTGAGCCGCTCCTCTGGATAAYTGGCTAAACACGAGCAACGGGATTGATTGTGAGATCAAATTATATGCTGAATTATATTTCTTTCAGCCTTGCTTTAGGTAACACCACCACAGTGGCTCTTAGCCCAGCAGCAGGCAGCAAAGAGTGGCAAAAGGACTTAGAGAGGAATGATCTATAGGGGACATCCACCAATGCATCAGTGAGTGTCTGGGCATGGACTGGGCTGGAGCTACTAGGAATGATTTGGTAGAGATTGAAATTTCTGCAGACCAGTATCGGAGCAGATGGAGCCTGACCCAGCCTGGGTTTTCCCCTAGTGAGCAGCACTTCAGCCCTTTGCTTTTTCCTTTCTTCCTTTTTTCCCCTTTTCCCCTCTTTTTCCTTTCCTTTCTCTTCCTTTCCCTTCCTTTTTATTTGAATTTCTTTATTTATTTTTTGTTCTTCGTGCAGAAAATGGAAACACGCTGCTCCAAAGGCGGCTTTGCCCTTTTATCGCGTGCTCTGCGGAAGCAGTGAGTGCAGTTGCCCCAGCAATGCTCTGTGTGCATGCAGGGAGAAGCAGGCTGCCGCACACCAGTTTCCCATTTGGAGAGGGGAAACCCACTGCAAAGATATCCAGGAGCATCTGACAGAGAAGGAACTGATTCCCCCTTCCAAACTGGATGATTTCTGCTGACTAGTTCCTGACGTTCCTTCTGTGATAAACCACAGTCCATTGGTTGACTCTGGCTCAGCAGTTAATTAGTCTTAATGAAAGCAAACTCCTGCTTGAGCAATGGTGGAGTAAAACGTGCATGAGGAACACAGTAGAGTCTGCCAATACCTTCCTCTCTAAGGAATGAAGCATTATAGGCTTATCAGTCACCTCTTCTGATGGATGAAGGGACTTCAATTGATAAAACAGGAGAGTAGACTAAAAAAGTCCCCAATGAATGACTGGCCTTCCCCATAGTTCACCAAATAAAACAGTGAAAAGTCCAAACAACAGACAAGGGTCTAGAAGTAACGGCTCATTTACTCTCCAGTCCTGGAATCCACTATGTGCAGCCACAGAGGGGACTGTCACTTAATAATCATGACAGCAACACCTTGATATGAGGTATTAGTGTCAATAGAGCAGCCACAAGATCACAGCTAACACATTACTGGAGATAAAAATTAGGCAGAAAGAGGACGTTCCCTGTGTGTCTACATTATTCTGTCGCTGCTGGTATCTGTCACTACAAGGGTATCTTTCCCATCACTTTCCCCAGTAGCCATCTCGTCTGTACCCAGGTCAGGGCTGAAATATGGGAGAAAGTGGCAAGTTTGTGGACTCATTGAATAAATATCAGAGGACTGCCAGTGCAATTATTGCAAGGAAAAGCTACGCCAGCACGCCTGATTACACAGACAGACTGGGTGGACAGGACACAAAACTAGAGAAAACATTTTGCCAAACCTTATCTTGGCTGTCCGTGCAAATTATTTGTAGCAGCACCATCCAAAATACCCCTGGCTCTTTTCCAATGCCCTTCTTTTCCAAAAGGTGTGTGGGTTGGTCATGGGATTTAGCAAGACAGAGCATGAGCTTTGAAGATGTGGCCTTGCCTCAAGGTGTTCTGCATGATAGAGCCTGTTGTCACTGTCACAAAGTCGCACTACATTGAAGGCAAATGGAGATATGGGGCTGTATATCAGCCTTGAGCCTTAAACTGAGGCGTGTCCGTATCAAGGACTACTAGAGGAATGCTTTTCAAGTGAGACTGATAGTCTCCACGTGGAAAACGTCACGCTTGCTAAGCAGGTACCGCCGGCACCGCTGCCAACTCCTCTGCCCTTTTGGCTTCATGGATCTCTGAAGCTCTCTGGACCGTCTCAGCTGGTGTCTTGGCACACACCAACCATTTAATCATGGCATAGGAGAAGGAAGGGAAACTCTCTGAAGAAATTCCACCGAATGCCTGCAAGGAAAAGCCATTACGGGAAAGATGCACCTAAGGAATTTCCCTTGATCTGAGTCCTCTTTGTACCCTTCCCAACAAGGTCTAACGCTGTCTCCCAAGCCCAGCTTCTCCCAAGACCACTGGGCTATCTTGTCTCTGCTCCTCATGCTGCCACAGAGATCACTTTTATAGAATTTTCCATTATGTTTGGATTATATTTCCTTATTTTTATTGTGCTGCTTTCTGCTCTCTGCATAGTGGCCCCGTGCGTCATTCCTTCTGAGTTTTATTTGATTGCCTTTTGGAGATGAAGAGATTAATATTTCATCAAACGTAAGGGGAATAAATAACCAGATTTGAAAGACATCTAGAATCTCTCCTCCATTGACTGGCATTTAAGGGTCTGAACATGGAGGTGGAAAAGGGAGAACTTTTAGTCAAAAGCTATTTCTGAGGGAGCTACAATTCTTACCATGATCTCCTAGGACGTTTGCGTTGCCAAAGACACAGCCACGTCCATGAGTTGTGCCAAGGAAGGATGTAGCAAGCCTTGCTGTCTTGGTACCAGTTACAATCTTCAGGGAGATCCCATCACCACCTGTGGAAGAGGAAGGGGACCTCAAGCAGGGAGACCAGGCAGGGAGGGACAGAGTGATGGCAGGAGAAGGTTTTAGCGGAGTTCACGTGCAAGATCAACGCTTGGGCATGAAGTGATTCCAGCGGCGCCTTCTCACCGTGCTCCTCACAACCGGCCACGCAGCAACACTTCCACCGCTCCACCCATGCAAAGCTATGGACCCGGTCCTACACCTCTCCTCGGGCCTCTGTTACGCGGTAGAGACGCTTGTGTGTCCCTGCCTCACCAGAGCTACACTCAGCCACCCTCTATGCGACCGCCTGGCATCAATAGGAGCTGGCACGGGGATGGGCAGACACCGAGACAAATGCCCACAAGGGAGGGCCAACACTGGGCATCCCAATGCTGCTTCCAGAGGACAYGGGCATGAACAGGGCAGCTTGGTGATGGCGGGGCAGTACAGCTCTCTCTTGCCCTGTGCACTCAARCAGAGCTGGATTGATGGGATCAGTCTCGAGAGCAAAGCTGGGGAGCTTCTCCCTGTCGCTGACTGCGGGGTTTTGTTTGATGGGAAATGCTGATTGGGATGAGGAGAARCATTTGGCAGATTGGGGTTGACTTTGCTGAAGCATTTTGATTGGGGAAAATAATAATTATGACTATTATTAGTTTATCGTTCTCCTCCAGGTTTAATTAGCTGTAAAACAGAAGCTTTTGTGTTTCTGTTCAATTCAAAATGACGCYTCTCCCAAAAGAAATTTTTAAAATATGACAGGTTATTTTAAGGCATGCAGAAATGGAGGGAGATGTTTAGTTAGATCGAAGATCTTTGTGGGTTTTCCAGCTTCCCTGAGGTTGTTTCTTTTGTTTGCTTGGTTTATGTTGGTTTTTTTTTTTTAATTTCTACATCTCAGTGCTCAGCTGCTTTGGAGCTCAGTGTCTTTATCCCTCTAAGAACAAGTCACAGCATTGGTCCAGTCAGCCAAGCTGGATCGGGATTTAGACTTTGGGAACTAATGGGGAGCAGGTCCCACACAGGTTGCCTTCTCATGCATAAACAGGGCAAACACGTGCTACCTGCCACTGGGTCACCCAGAAGCTCGTGCCTATGTCTGACTTATCCAGGGCATTACATTGGGATGTATGGACGTGTGACAAATCCCTGCTGGCCCTGGATAACGTTCATATATGACGCTTGAGATGGGGATGATCTCGTCCTCTCTGCCTGCTCTTTGCTATACCCATCATGCCGAAGAGAATCACCTTCATGACTCCAACCAGCTGAGGGCTTTATCTCCTTGAAGCCCTCAGCCTGGCCAGCAATTGAACAAGGGGCTTCTCTCCACTTTGCCACATCATTCCCATGGGGAATATCACAGAAATCGAGCGTCAACCACAAGGCCAAGAAAGGAGGTTTCCCCAGCCTGCAAGAGCAGCTCTGCTGGGTCAGCTCACAGGTGGGTCTAGTCCAGCACGCTGGCCTGGTTGGCAATCAAGTGGAATGGGGCAGAGGGGTGGCCGCGGTGGGGAAGGGACAACCCCAGGATGTGCAAGCCACAAGAACAGAGCCACAGAGCTGGAGCTGGTAGGAAAGTGTCAAACCATGTGCAATTACATAAAGAAATAACAATATACCAAAGGCAGATAAAGTCAGCCTAAATCACTGCTCTCCCTCCTTCCTGGATATCCGATATTTCTCATTTTCCCTATCCCTAATACCCTTCTCCCACGTTCTTCTCTCTGCCGCGCCGAGGAATTTGAGATTAACCATGACGAATGGACTGATTTCCTTGTCTAGGGGGCCTGGTTTATTTTGCYTCCGCCACATCTGACAACTTGCATTTTCCTATAAATCCCCTYAATTAAGCCTTTAAAACAGCACCGCGGTCGTTTCCCTGATGGATGGGGAAGGAATTATCTTAACATCCCTGGCAACCACTTCCTCGAACTAAATATAGTTCAGGTGCACTTTCACTTCCCTCTCCTCACCCCACAGTTTTGGCACCTGATCAGAACGGGCTCCCCCCATGCATCTTGCCCAGAGGATGAACCACAAGGCCTGGGGAGGGGAAGAAAACGATGCCCCTTTTCTCACCATGGCCAGGCTCAGTTGGCTCCTCCGCTGATGAAGAGGAGCGTGGGAAAACCAGCTCAAAGCCCGCGTGCCCGGAGGACTTGGACCCAACCTCCTACCCACCGTCCTCTCCAGGCTCTTCTGGGGTGAGGGGACTTCCTTAAGGCCTCTCTGTGAGATTGCCACACTTTCATTTGGGCCGATTGAAGCTCAAGGTAACACAGAGGTGGCTCTGGAGCCTGTCTCATCCTGCGGCTTGTCAGAAGGTTGAGATGTGAGGAGATCTAAGAAAGGAGGAGGTTCCTGAACTTATCGGAGCTTTACATATTCTCRACCTCCTTTGCCGAGGCAATGACACAGTTGCTTAAATCCAGCTAATGCCGGAATATTTATGTCTGTGTTGTTTATGCCTTTAATTGCTAGGCTGGGAGCATTTACATTTTGGGGCTGGGACTGACCCATCCACCCAGGTCCTGGGTGCAGCCCGCCCTGGCTGGTGGCTCATCTTGGTCCAACCAGCAGTGCTCAGATGGGAGCAGGATGCGGCCCCCACCAGCCCCATTTGGAGAGGGACAATTTCCCTGGATATACGGGGTGCATGGAGACAATGCGGGGGAAAATGTCTCTGGTTCCCAAAGGAGCATTGCGACCAGAGGAGGCTGCACGGAGTGAGGCCTCGATGTCACCGCAACATCTCCTGTGGTCCCTTTGTCTTCCCAGGGATGTGCCTCGACTCTGGCTGTTTCCACCAGGAAAGAAAAAGTCGTAACTTGCTGAGTGGCTCTTTCTGCTGCTGCTGAGTCACTGCCAGCAGGTAGATCCCAGCACCGCTCCCTGGGTCTGGCAGCAGTCCCCGAGCCCCGGCTGCTGCCCCCAAGCTCTGTCCCGACACGGGGAGCCCAGAGGTTCAAYGCTGGCATGCGGGGAGGGCTGTCCTGCACTCGCAGCTGGGGCAGGCACGTCCCACGAGCTGCTGGAACCAGCAGGAGCATCCCATGGTTGAGGAGGAAGGGCAGAAATGAGACACCAGGTGCCTAGTGCTCTCTCAAGCCTTTGCTGCTCTCCAGTAGCCCCAGGACATGGGTTCCCGCTGGGCACGTGTCCCACAAACGGGTGTCCCCCTCCCCACTCTCCTGCTGCTCTTCCTGGGCTCCGTGCACCATCCTGCCGGAGCAGATGCCCTCCACCCTGCCACCCTGTGACTCAGTTTCCCCTGTCCAAGCCCAGTCTGCTCCCTGCAGCTCTGAAATCCAGTATCTCCCACCACACTTGCTCAAGCTGCAGGGGACAAGGATGGACCTGATGGCACAGGGGTGAGAGCTGCTCATTCTTGCCCAGGATGTTGCAAGGGACACGCAGCTACTGCAGCCCCGGAGGATGCTTGGAGCCAGCAGAGCAAGAAGGCACCCAAATCCCCTTCTCCCTCAGCAGGGCAGATGCTCAGGGAAAAGACAGATCCTTCCCTTCCCCCAGCCGTGTGCCGGAGCCTTGAGCAAGATCGTGGACCGCATAAATCCTCCTACAAACTGCAGGCAAAGAGCCCTTTGCAGCTGCACAGGTGCCCACAGTCTCCGCAGCAGCGCTTGCAGCAGCCGAACGGCCGCCTTTGCGGAGGAATTGTCGCCTGCCGGAGAGGGATGAGGCAGAGCCGGGGACGTGGTCCAGGCTGGGCTGTGCATCCCGTGCACGGATGGCAAAGCCGGATGGAGGGAGCAAAGGGCTTCACAGGGAAGTTTTGCTCCGGAAAGGTGCAGAGGGAAGGGATGGCAAGAGGGAGAGAGGTGCAAGGCACGGAGGGGGTTGTAGAGGAAGGAAAAGGGGAGGAGGAATCAGCAGAGGAGGAGGGGGGAAAGAGAGACGGGGAGGGGAGTGGGAGGATGGCAAGGCGAGATGTAACCCGTCCCCAGCTGAGCAGGGGAGCTGGAAGCCGGGAAGCCCAGACGAGCGACTCAGAGCGAGATTATAAAAGGCAGGAGCAGGTTGGGGAGGGAGGGCAAAAGGCACCTGCATCCTCAGCACAGCCCAGCCACCACTCGAGCCGGCTCCGTGACRGTGACAAGCTCCTTTGTGCAAAGCCTGGAGGATTTTACCCCATAAGGAGCCCAGCAGAGGTGGGGACTGCTGCCAAAGATGCCTGGGCAAGCTGGGCATAGCGGGAGTTAAGGATGGTGCCCAGCGTACGTCCTACCCTCCTCCTCCTCCTCTTCCTCCTCCTGCAGGTAAGATGCTCTCGCAAACCCTCCTTCCCCAGGTGGGCTCTCCTGCCTTCCTCCCCRTCACCCCTTCACCTCCGGATTTCTCTTGAGTGACTTTTTTTTGTTGTTGTTGCTTTGAACAAAGAGAAAAACAAAAGCAGAAAMCCCAGAGCCTGCAGGAGGATTTGTCGGGTTGGGGCGCGGGTTTTGGCAAGTTCCCGGTGACCCCCAAAATCAGGGTTGGGTCCCTAGGGAGGCTTCCAGCCTGGAAGCAGGGGGCGAGGGATGGAGCAGGTCCTCGGTCAGCATGTGTCCCGGCCAGGGGAGCCCAGCTCAGGGTTGCTGGCCCTGCAGAGCATCCCAGCTCTGCCTTGCACCTCCCAGTGTCACCAACTGTCACCCATTTCCCTTCTGGTGCTGAGAGGGGGCGGGGGGCATCTGCTCCGGGGTGTGATGGACAGGGACGGCGCGAATGCGTAGCCTAATTCTGGCACCTGGGTTGTTTTGCTAGAGAAACCACTTCTTTTCTCCCCACTGAGCATGAGCCTTTCCCCTTTGCGTGGKTCACCGTGGCCCTAGATAATTTTATGGCTCCGCACAAAATGCAGATGCTTTGTGAGAAACAATATTCCCCCTCCCCAAGGGGGCCCTTCAAGAAAGCAAATGTTCCCGAAGAATGTTTAAATCCCGAATCCTAGGGGAATGATAAGAGGGGAAAAGAAAAGGGGGGGGGGTGTCGCTGAAAATCTGTGCATTATATTAACAAAACTGGCTATGCATTTGCATTAAGAAAAAATAGCTCTTTGCTTAAACCTCTGTGGCAAGAGGGTAAAAAGGCTTTTCCTGGCTCAGCACAAAGTGCTGTCTCGCCCGCACGGTCGCAATTGCGGAGTTGGGTTGATGGAAGAAGCAGCGGGGCAGCCTCCTGCCTTAGCCCAGRTGCAGTTCGGAGCCCAGGGGTGGTTCCACTGCCCTGCATCCRCCAGAAGCAAGAGCAGGGAGAAGGGTTTGGATCCGTATTCGGAATAGGAAAGTTCTTGGATAAGGGATGCAAGGAGCTAATACGCAGCGGTCAAGTTGGTGCTGCTTCTTTTAGCTCCATAGCCCTAATTCTAGTTTATGGGAGCTCTTTTGAGGACCTTTTCCCCAGTTTGGGTTTTCCTTGGCTCTGATTTTAGAAAAAGTGAAGGAAAAGCAGGACCTTCCTCCCCAGGCCTGTCACCACCCATGGGGACAACGTTGGCAAAGCCACAACCCTCGGGCAGGGTCTGCAGTGGGCACTCACACTCTGACCCCTAGGAATGGTTAGTCCTGTCCATGCCCAACAGTGGGAAAATGGGATCCCCATAGAGCTGGTGCGCCTGGAGAAGCAGAGCTTCCCCAGCCACATTGGCCAGCCCTGAAACGCGGTGCCCAAGCTGGAAAGCATCCCAGGATCCTTGGTTTTGATGGGAAAGCAAACGCATTCAATAACCAGCCCCTCTTCCAGCACAGCCTGATTCCCTCCAAGTCCAACATGGCCATGGGAGGTGTCATTTAAGCAAAATAAATGGTAAGAAAAGTTCACCTGCAGTTATGCTAGGGACTGACGACACCTCTGCAGCTGACAAAGCTATTAGGAAAAGCCCTATTATTTAACTGAAATGGGCTTGATGTGGGGATCCCTCTCCCCCATCCTCTTCCCCATCCCACCCACCCCCATGACCCTAAGCACAAAATGGGGCCACCAGCCCTGTGGGTGCTCAGGGCTCTGCAGGAGACACGGAGCCTGTGGCAGCAGGATGTGCTGATCCAGGAGATCTCTGCCAGAACCGGGTTTCCTTAAGAGGCTGAGTTAATTCTGGGCGTATGAAATCACCCCCGTGATTTCACATCTCCAGCAAAGAAGTGAATGGCGACAGCACAGCCTGTTCCCAGAATAGCTGCTGCATCGCCATAGGATGAATGTGTAGGAACAGGTCCTGAAATACAACCCCGCTCCTGGAAATTCCACACAGAACCGCGGCAGCTCCGGCCTTGGCGTCGTCCCGAGCGAGGAGCTCAGCCCGGGTGCGAGCCCATTCCCAAGCCCAGGCTACGGGGTTCCTAAACCCCACTCTGSCTTTGCCACCGGGCTTGGAGAGCAGTTTCCAGGCTCAAAAGAAAGGAAAAGAAATCATTAGAAGAGGGTCCCTGAGCAAACTTAGCCCAGGAGCCGTTCCCCACTCTTGGAAGCTGTCGGTTAGGAGACGGCTCCTGCTGCAGACAGGATAACACGCCTCAAGGCCCATCTGTTCTTTCTTTCCTCCCCCCAACTGCGTGTTGAGCTCCTAAGGGACCCTCCTTCACTGCAGACCCTGCCCTGTGTGGTCATCGGATCGCTCARCATGGAGCAGGACAAGACACAGCGGGCAAAGGCTTCCGGACRGTCTCCTGCAGGTCACAGTACCTCTCCCACCCCTAAATCCTCTGCTTTTTGCCCTGAAAATACAACAGTCAACCCAGGCTATGCTTTAGCGTGGCCTGGGTTTCCTTATCTGCAGGTGAATTGGGGGAAAKCTGTAGGTGACTTAGATGGATGAGGATGAGCCTACAAAAAGGGCAGCAACCAAAACGGGACCGTGGGATGTAGTTACAAAAAAACAAGTCTCCAGCCCCAAAATGGGAATGATGGTGAATGCAAACAGGTCAGGAGAGTTTAATACTGCCTTAGAAAAATGGAAGAACTCCTTTCCCTACTTTTCTTGAAGCTTTTTTTTTCCAACATCCCAACACCATCCTTTTTTCTTTTTTTTTTAAGCTGTCCCCAAAAACCCCTGCTTCTTTTTGATACATAAATAAAGACAGAATTATTTACGGTAAGCAAAAGACACCAGAGCTTAATCCAGAGCAACCTTTAATTGCCCACAAATCAGGTTTCGCAGGGCCTTCGTTTAGCCATGATTGATATTCTTTTGTTTGCTTCTGCATCCAGCCGGCTCATCATTTAAAAGGGAGCAACTCCAAAAGGAATAAATACCCAGAGCAAATATGCTGTCTCCACAGATGACGAGGGCTGGCCCTCCAATATGTGGAAATTCATTAATGGTGGAAGGAGCTGTTGTCACTGTCTGCTCTGTCCCCTTCCCTGGGTCMCCCTGGCTGTGGCGTCACCCTGTGGTTCTTGCACTGAGCCCTTGTGCTTTGTCCTGGTGGGGTTTTCGACCTGGCTTCGTGCAAAAGRCTCCCGAGCCACCCAAGGGGTGACAGAGTGCTTGTGAATTAGCTTGTTAATAAAGTGAGGGTCTTGGAGAAGGTTTGGACTCAAGGGGCCATGGTCTGCTTCCGTGTCCAGGCTGTAGAGGGGTGGATTTTCTGGATGCTCCTTGGTATTTTCATTTATTACTTGAACTAAAGAGGGGAGGTTTAAAGCTATGGAAGCCACCAAGGTGGAGGCAGTAAGAAGCTCCCTGGCTGGAGAACATGGCTTGGAGGTCAGTGGAGACAGGAGCAAAAGGACGGTCCCCTTGGAGCAGGGGAGAGGGAGGTGTCTGGGCATCCCTATAAGATGGGGATGCTATATGGGGTCTTGCAGAGAGGTCCTCCTCAATGAGGTGCAGATGGGGCTTGCTAGAACAGGCGAATGAGACCTGCAATGTGTCGGCCGGTTGTGCCGTCTCGTGTCCTCCTCCCTTGCCGCGCCGCTGTGCCCACTGCGGATTGCACCCAGTTCCTTAAAAGCTCCGGGTTTAACACCCAAAGTCTGGCAACTTCTCCTGCACGCTCACGGCCAAGGGTGGGCTCAGGCCCAGCCACAGGCCCCTGGGGCGCTCCCTGCTCGTATGGAAGGAAGGATGCGGCAGCCTATGCTCAGCCCTCCTATAGGTCATCGTTGTCCCGAGAGGACATGAGCTGATGCCCCCAAAATCAGCACGGTGCCCCTGATGCCACCGACCTCTCCAGTTTTGCTCGAAGCTGCTGGATCACGCTGCTTGACCCAGCTAATCGCTCTGCTCTCAAGTGATGGCTGTGGGCAGCGGAAACCCCAGGCCCCATTTAGGTCATTAATTAGTCTATAAGCCATCCATCTCAGCGCTCAGAGCTGCCAACTCTCTCTGCGCCTGCCATGACATCTTGTTCCAGGCAATGAGATAGCGAGGCTGGCGGGGCAAGGCCGTTTCTGGGGAGGGTGAGGAAGGGGGGGGCTGATGTCTGTCTCAAAGGGCAAATAATTAATTAATAGCCGTGGATTGCTTTGGAGAGGGAAAGCACTGCAGGGGAAGGTTCCTTGCTAATTACCACTAATYGAGCCGCGCTGCCGGGTCAGTGGCAGGGCAGCAGGACGGATGCTGCCTGCGCACGCATGCGAGCATCGCTTTGTGCTCATCCGAGCAGGTCGGGCAGGACCTGAGCTCCCGGTGCTGGTGGGCACCAACACCACCTCTGTCCCTGGGCTCTGCTTTTCACCCTGACATCCCTGACTTTGTCACCCGGACATCCAGCTCCGGCAGAGCCTGTTGTCACCCTCTGCGCATTGAAGTCATGGAGCAAGCCCGGTCCTGCCCTGCTGCTAGGTCGCAGCTCTGCCCCATAGTCCCAGGAGACAAAGCCGAGTCCAGTAAAAGAGGCCGTTGGGGGTTTTGTTTGCTTTGGGAAGGTGTTTCCTCCACTTTAGTGATTTTAGCTCATCTACAAAGGGCCGCCAGCTCCAACCCCTTGCGCTCCCTCTCTGGCTCTAGTGGCCATGATGCTCATGGCCGCTCCATGCCAGGACCTCTCCCTGTGCCACATGGGGAAGAAGAGGCTGGAGCAGGGAAGCATTGGGGCAAACACATCTATTATCTCTTTAAAGCCATTTCAGGCAGGCAACCCCCGGGCCCCTCTCAAGAGAGGATGTTTTGCCACCAATACTCATCGGTTTCTTCCACGGCTCCGTCCCTTGGGTGCTGCCTGGACCAGTCACAACACGGAAGCTGCTCTGGGCTCCATTTATCCATCCGCCTGACATTGCTCCCTCTGTCAAAACCAGCTTTCCAATGCAGTAAATAGCTGTTTGGAAAAGAGCAAGTGGGTGCTAAGCTTGTCTCAGCAGCTGAATAAATCCTGCTAATGCTTTCTTAAGGCTCCGAGGATTGCCGGGAGCTCTGGGATGAGAAGTCAGTGTTTATACTGCTAAAGGGCACCAGGAGGACCATGTCCTCCCTACCCCGAGGTGCTTTAGAAGGTAAATGGCACCGAGGAAGAGCAATGGGACACCAGGGACTCCCTTAGCTGATGGGGAAGGAGGAAGCTGCACATTTTATAGGCTCAGCACAGGAGAATGAAGCCACCAGGAGCTGGGAGCTTTCTCCTAAGCAGAGGAGGCTGCAGCTTTTCCTTCTCCCAGGCTCAAGTTGAATTTTCCCAAGGAAACTGGAAGCCCTTCCTTGCAAGCCTTGGGTCTAACAGCACTGTCCCTCTACCTCCTTAGGTTTGCAATTGCTCTCTGTGGATTTAGCTTCCCCAGGAGCCTGCGACGGCCACGCATTTGGCTGRGCAGAGACTTGCAGGTGGTTTTCTTCAGGTCTCCAGCCACGATGATGGTAGCATCTTGCTGACCAYCTCCCACAGCCCCCGCTTGCAGAGGCTTCCGTTGCCCCTTCCACGCAGGGCTTGCCAGCACTGGAAAACCATTGCTATTGCTACCGGAAACCATAATTCAGCAGCAATGGTTGCAAAAGAGCTGGCGGGTCGATTCCTTTCAAACGCCCAGGAGCTACGCAGCCATMGAGGAGCTGCTCTGGAGGAACTCAACCCCACGAGCCGCGAGCGTTGCTCYGTGTTCCCTCCACACAAGCCCTTCCGAAAGAGCCTCCCTGGACGGGGGCTCGTGCGGGGACGCCGCGTGTCACATGCGTGACCTTGCTGCTCTCTTTCTCTCCCATGTTTGCAGGCGCTTCTCTGCCGGGGTGGCCCCGCCACAGCCTCCGTGCAGGAGCAGTACTGCGAGAGCCTGCCCGCCGCCGGCAACCACACGGGTGAGCGCGCTCGCGTGTCCCCCCCGTCCCCGCTGGCCGCGCCGGCACGGCTGGGAGGGCTGGAGCGGGTGGTCAGGGAGGTTGCTCCGGATGGATCTGCGGTCGTTTTTCTGGGGTTCCGTGTGTTGGGATGTGCCGGGGAGACAGGCAAAAGCTGCAAAGTTTGGGAAATGTAAAAATAATGAGAAATGGGGGGCTGTCGCGCGGCGCACATTGGGGAGAGGGGAGAGCTCTGCCCATCGCCTGCTCCCGCACTGCCCCTTCTGCACCATGCCCAGGATGCCCAGAGGCAAGACGGGTTTTGAGACCTGCTTCCCCGGGCAGAACCACGACTGTTGTTCTCTATGTCCACTCCTCTTCCTCCATCCCCCAGGCCAGAGCACTGGCCAGAGGTTACAGGTCTCTTGGTCCCTGCTTTTCCCAAGCCTGAGACCGTGTCACCAGCATAGGAGAGCCACCGTCATCCCAAGGGACAGCCACCTTCCATCCCGCAGTGTCACCGCATCTGCTGCTAGGCACTTTTGGCCACTCTTCCACCCACCACAAGTAACAAAGGCTTTGGGAGGACATGGCAATGGGCAGGGGCTCCCTTAACCATGCAGGTTTGAGGAAGCTTGCTCACGTTCAGCACTCGTGCATGGGTTTTCACTCAGCTAGGTCAGGCTCCAGGCGTGTTTGTTTCTCAAAACGAGCTTTAGTCTATATTCCAGACGCTATTTAGATGCCACCTCTGCTGTGACAGGTTTGGAGGGGGAAGGTGGCTGAGGGAGGGAAGCGGACAAGGAAGAAGGCTCTCCCCTATGCAGGGATGCTGAAGAATTTGTTTTTCCCTCAATTGAATGAAGACCCGAGCAGCCTCTGAGCCATTGCCCGCCTTGCCCCAGTCACTGCTAATCAGAGCARCGCACTCCATCAGAGTGACAAATGGCCTCGGAGGCCACGTGTTGATGGATGGCTCCCTGCCACATAGCTCTCCTTAGCAACAGCTTTGAAAACTCCTTTAAAAAAAAAAATACACATTGCCAGCAGCTCATTCACTTCCTCATGGGCTGGCAAAGCTCCAGGGTGCCGTGGGCCCTGGGAGGAAATGGGTACTCAGCCTGGCAAGGGGACACCAGCGTTTTGGGAGCTGAGGTTCCAGTCCCGGTCAAAGACAGCAGGACCCACCAGAGCCACCCAGGTTGTTTGAGGGAGCCGCAGTGCTGGGAACAAGGGCTGCCAAGACGTGGTAAAAAGGTCAATATCAGCCCAAGCACTGCATGGCATCACCAGGAGACTTCAGCATCATCACCCAGGTCAGGAACACTAGAGGTGGAAAGCCCTGGGTGGAGCAAGGCTGCTAATGGGAATGCCCCATCACTGGCCTGGTCACTCCTTATTCTCCCATGGACTTGGTGCCCCTTGGCTAATATTATTCCAGAATCACCAGGGTTCAGATTTGCAACATCTGCAGAGCATCCTGCATCTGACCCACCAGTGTGGAGTAACTTGGTGGATTTGGGATGCAGCTGGAGCATCCATGAGCAGCCTTGGCTCTGGGCAGGCTCGGGTAAGAGGTCCCAAGTTGAAGCTACTTTCCTTTTGTGTGTCACTTGGTTAGGCTGGTTCAGCATCAGCCCATATCGCTTTAAGCCTTGCCTGATTCAGGCAATGATTTCTAAGGAGGGATATTTGCAAAATTGGAAAGTTGGTTTGGAGGCTATTTCAGAGGGAGAGTTGTTAGAATGACGCTAATGAGAACTGCAGCGAGACTTAATTCGTTAACAACTGCACAACCGTGGGGAAACGGCACGTGCTGACGACACAAGGCCTGCTGAAAAGCAACCCATGCCACTGCCAAGCACTAGGAACCCCCCAAAATTAGGCTTAATTTACAAGAAGCACAGGCAAGATCAGCATCCCTTGTCCAGGTTGCAACAGTGCCTGTCCCAAGGGCTCCCAGATCTCTGCAGTTTGTATTCCTGGTGATTTATGTTCTCCAGGGACGTGGGAGCAGCTGCTGCTCCCCTCACCCTGCCAGGAGGATCTTCAGGGAGGGACAAGGTCATTTTGCCTCCCACAGCACTTGCACGGCCAGGTCCCGTTGTGGCATTTTCCTAGGGAAGAAAAGAGAAATCCGAGCGGACGTAAAAGCCTCTTTCTAATTAATGATGCCTTCACAAGCAGCCCAGCAGAAGCCACTCAAGTGGAGCGAGCCCAGAGCACGCTCGGGGTTGTTGTGCCATTCATAGCATCCAACCTTGGATCCGTAAAAGGAATCAGCATCCGACTGCTACCAGGTCGTGGTGGCTGATGCGGCTCCAGCAGGAGTTTTCATTCACTCGCTGGCTGCCCTGGGGAGAGAMTGGAATTGAAATTCATAAAGGTCAAATTAACAACAGCAGCGTCTCTCTCTGCCCTTCAGCCTCGCCAGCCTCGCTCCCATCGACACAGAAATACCAGGAAGGGGTAAAGAGATGGGCAGTGAATGCTGGCAGGGACCCAGCAGGATGGGAGCATGCCGTGGGGCTGATGCACTTGCCTATATGGCAAAATGATATTACTCGAAGTATTGATGAAACCATTTGGGTTCATCGTCTGGCATACGAGGATATCAATAGGAGCTTGCTTCTCTTTATGGGTTTGCTTGTAGCTGGAAGGAGGAAGGCGATGGTTGGAGGCTTTCCGGTGGGGAAAATTGTAACAGCATCCTGGCATGTCTCAGTGTGAATGGCAACCACAGCGCTCAGACGGCACTTGGGACTGGGTGCTGGAAAACCCTTGCCAGCTACCCTGGAAAACTCACTTTTAGCCAAATTGGAGGTCTCTGGCAGGGTATCTCTGGCAGTTAGCTTACCCATCAGCAAGCACTGGCTGCAGCAGGGAATAAATCAGTGGCTGATCCCCTTACTAATGACACAATTCCAAGCACACAATGTGTCGTGTCAGTACAGAAGGAAATGCCTAAAAAGCAACCCACTCTTTTGTATATTCTAGGGGCGCACAAGCCAAACATGGATCAGTCTTAAGTGATGACATGGCACGGATACATCACACGTTGATGGCAAAATGATAAGTTTGATGTCTCTAACTTATCCTTCTCCAGTGTAGCAACAGAGATCYAAGGAGACAGTGACGGTGGAGAGCAACAAATTGAAAATTCATTACAAAGACATTTTGCTAACAGGAGACTTAATTATCCTGTGCAATTATTTTTCATTGAAGAACCGAGGAACCTAGGGACTTTTTAAGGGCTGGACGCTTACAGAAGTCAATAGAAGTATTCAAAGCAGCACTGGTGATAGGATGTGGAAAAGACTCCAAGACAACCACAACCATTCCCCATCCAGCCCCACAAGGCAGCAAGGCATCCTGAGCACCCAATTTCAGCTCCCTGTTAATACAAAGCTTCCCTTGGTGCTATTTCCTTCGTACCTTGAGCTCATCCATGGGCATTTAGCTCCTGAGCATGTCAGGGGATCACACACGGCTAGGGACAGAGTTTCTGCACCTGTAGACCCATGAATCACATCCACCTCCCAACCCGAGTGAACCAGAGCCCTTAAATAAGAGCATTCCCACCCAGAGGCCTTTTCCTAGAGCAATAGGCTGTGTGAAATGGCACCTTCTGCCCTACCTGAGCAGTAGCAGGTGCCCAGGAGAGACCCATGACTTTTTACAGCTTAGTTGCTTATCCGGGCACTGACTGGGGGAGGCAGCCAGACTTGATCAGATCAGATGTGAAGCTCAAGCTCTGGTTACCAAATGTAAATGCTCCAGGAGTGACTCCCAATGGCTACAGCTACCACCAGCTCCAGAGCCCCAGCAGCAAGGCAATCACACCAGGTATCGACAGAGGTAATTGTGCTCGAGTAAGAGCTCAGGACCAACAAAAATGAGTTAATGTGTTTGGGTTTTCACTCAGCGTCCTGAGAGGCCTCAGATAAATGATCCCGTTGCTCTCAAGCATGGGAATGAGCCTGTGATTCAGATTTTGGTTGCCTTTCCAGCCCTAGCTGGTTGCCTTTCCAGCCCTAGCTGGAATGCTACCCGGGAGCGATGCTTCGTGCTTTGAGGTGTTGCTGGGGACAGAGGAGATGCTTTGGCCATGCAAAGCCCTGCCCCTTGTAAGGCTGGTGACATTGTTTGCCAGATTTGCTCTCCAGGTTTGCTCAAACCCGTTGGCAGATTYGCTGGGGCTGGCGAGTTGTACCCTATCTGGCACGGTACATCCGCATGGCTTTAGCTCAGGCCTCTTGCAGAGCTCACGTTGAGCAACAGAGGAGAAGCCCATCCTGTAGAAATGAGAAGTTTCTCATAGAATCATAGAATCATAGAATGG